>OY101449.1:153355543-153692243 GCA_956483635.1 Panzeria rudis | reverse complement strand
TAAAGTCAACGCACTGACCACCCAGCTAAGGTACCATTTACAATAATAACAGCAAAAAGTTAATATAAACCTGAAATGAGTTTCAAAGTAGATGAGAGTTAAGTTTTTGGCTCTCACCAAATCCGATTCTGTACTCAGTCAGGGTCAGTCCTGGATTGCATTGTAGTGAGCCTTTAGTTAATCTAAGAAAAGTTAACTAAAAGTTGATTACTTTTGTAGTCGATTAAGGTGGTTCGAAAAAAAAGTTGAGCCAGTCACCCCCTAGGGTTAGAGATTAGTTAAAAACAGTTCCAAAAATATTTTTTTTCATTTTTGCCACGCCTCTGGATACCGCCCTTTTAGTTTTTTGTACCCTGCGATCCGATCATAACATATTGCATATTGTTATTCATGGCTTGCCTATGGCTTCATTTTTGCCTTGGGTGACTTTTTAATCCGACACCAAATTCTGGGCGCCAGTTATGCCATCTCGGATCCTTCCCCCATAATGTCAGATTTTTTGCAAGTGGCTAGAAAGCTCCTCTAAAACTTAGTATGTCCAGCTTTTAATATACTCACTTTTATGCCACGCCCAGAAAGTAAGATCCATATTTATTTTACAAATACATATTAAATTAAAACAGGTCAATCAGCATACAAAACAAAAAAAGTGCAACAATCGCTCCCTACAATGAAACTTATATCAATGAAGTTTCTAGAACGGTAAAAATGAGTTTTTGCCACGCCCCAAATACAGCTTTTTTGTTTTTTATATGTGGCACCGTTATATAAAGTCCGATTTTATCGTATCGCATATCGTTTTCTATGACGACTGTGGCTTATTTTTTACTTCCGGCGACTTCCCATACTTCCCAATTGTTTTCACATGAAAAGTAAGCCATTCCAAAATTTTGTGCGTATAGCTTTTATAACAAAACCGAATGCAAGAAGAAAATAATCATCGTTAAAAATTGAAATTTGAAATATCAACAAAAGTGCTTATGTCGAAACTTATATGAAAGGTAAGCGACAAAAATTAAAGTTTTCAGGACCAGTATTTTTATTATATTCAAATATGTTTTAAATTGTCGATTACGACAAAACTTTACAGCTTTTATTTTAAAAAGTATCAACAATTTTGGATCTTTGACAATTCTGAACTATGAAGCTTTAATTAAAACAAAAAAAATGTATTTTTACAACATGTCGCTTACGATTAAATCGAAAATAGGGCTCGATATATATGTATATGAAAAGGAAAAATGGAGTTAAGTGTGAGGCATGACATAACAGTGAGTATATTAAAAGCTAGACAAACAAAGTTTTAGAAGGGCTTACTTTCCACGTTCAAAAAATTGAACATTAAGGGAAATAATCCCAGTGGCACCCAGAATATTATGTCGGTTTAAAAAGTCACCTTAGCCACAGTCAAGTCATACAAAACAATATGCGATACCATAAGATCGGACCTTATATGGCGGAGATATATATGAAAAACAAAATGTGCTCTATTTGGGGGCGTGGCAAAAACTCTTTTGTACAGTTCTAGAAACTTCATTGGCATACGTTACATTCTATGGCGCGATTGATGCACTTTTTTTGTTTTGTATGTTGATCGACTTGTTTTAATATAATATGTATTTGCAAAAGAGAAATGGGTCTTACTTTTTGGGCGTGGCATAAAAGTGAGTATTTTAAAAGCTGGACATACTAATTGCTATGTGCAAAAAATCGGACATTAGGGGGTAAGGATCCGAGAAAAAGTGAAGCCATAGGCAAGCCATGAATAACGATATGCAATGTGTTATGATCGGACTACAAATAGCGACGTAGTGTACAAAAACCTAAAAGGGCGGTATCTAGAGGCATGGCAAAAAATTAAAAAAAAATATTGTTGGAATTATTTTCAACTAATTGTTTTCAACTTTTTTATTTTGTATGGCGGCCGAACCACTTTATTGTACATGTATCCCCCCACACATAATGCTCAGTTTTACCCAACAAACCAAACCGCTATAGAAATAGTTCATAACAAACTTACTACCATAATCCTCAAGCTTAAGCAGAGCATACACTACTCCAGTATACTGGCATAAACAAATGATGTTGAATCGTGCTCGAAGCACATACTATTCAAGCATACTGGTGCAATATTTATTTCCTTAAAAATTCTGTACGGATGAGTTGTTGAACATAGTGTGCACCGCATTTATTATTGATATTGTTTTGAAAAAAGTGCGTGTTTTTCTTTGTTAAAAAATTATTAGAAATGAATTGTTTTATTTCAGAAAGACTTTACAATATATATTTTGTTCCTTTTTTTCTTAATTTATGATTAATTTATTCAAGTAAATGTATTGTAGACCGATGTTTACTCTTTGACAACTTTTCTCAACTGAGCTAAGTTCACCATACACAATACCACAAACTGGTACCATCAGCAAAATATCAAACTCTGTTTGACATCGCTGCATTTAATCATACCAAATCTCCATACACTACCAAACCACTGGCGCCAACACGTGGTTGGGCGTGCATACTGGTGTAGTGCATGTGGCCCTTTAGAAAAGTGTTGTAAATATTATTTTGAAAGGTGTATTAACAATTATTTTATAAAGATAATTGAACCCTTGCGATAATATTGATAGCTTTTAGCTTGCAACAAGATTATAAGTCTAATTATAGAATATGCTTGCAGGAAAGTAGTCTTCTAATCATATGTTATACTTTTTAACATTTAAAAGCAATTCAACAATTTATTTTCATTCCTTTGGAACACTGTGTTTTCGTTTATATGGAGTATTTCGAATATAAATTTATATTCTAATTAAATATAATAATTACTATTTTTTAAATATAAATTTAGGTAGAAACACTCAACTGTAAAGCGTCCCACCCATTATACAATATTATTGTTTATGTTATTGTACATATTATAGTCGTTTTGCAGTATATGGCACAATACTTTCAAACAAAATATTACCCAATTTTCCTGACAATATGATAAAGTAAACATAAAAATAAACAATGTTGCCAACACGTTACACAATTTTTCTGATGGTAAAGTCTCAGATTTTTTCTGATGTTAGACATGTCGGCCAAAATTGTTTCCTGGGTATGTATGTAATATGAAATTTATGCGTTCAAAACAACGGGATAGACATCAAACAAAAAAACTTGCAAACAGTGCTGCAGCTTACAAAAAGTGTTTATGTAGCTTACAAAAAGTTTTATTACTGTTGCAATAGTTTAAAGCAGGGACTGAAACCGAACCCGAACCTGAACCCAAACGGGTTTAGGTTCGCTGTTTATAAAGACTTTGAACCCGAACCCGTTGAACCCAAAAATTCAGCAAGGTTTGGGTTCAAAAATATAAAAAGTAGAGAAATATTTAATAGAAGAATAATACAAAACATTACATTTGATGCGTGCAAAAAATATTAAAAACAATATCAAAATAAAATAACTACCAAGGCAAATTCATACCGGGTGGCAGCACCCCGACAGCTGACTATTTTTGCAATTTTTAAAAGTGCCGAATGGTTGCCAAAATTTTTGGTTTTTCTTGTTCTGGGTATTTCTAATAATTTCTAATTTAAAGTATATTTTCTTATGTCAATGCGGTTGAAAAAGTTGAAAAAAGTTTTTTTAAGCTAAATAAGTTAAATTTAATTAAATTAAAAAAAGAATATATTGTTTAAACGTATAAAAGTGAATGTAAAATTCACTTACATATAATTGCGCGTGTTTAAATTTTTGGTTTTAAACCCATACCCGAACCCTGAACCGAACGCGAACCCTGAACCGAACCCGAACCTGAACTTTTTATTTTGATTAACCCGAACCTGAACCCATTTTTTCCATGGTTTCAGTCCCTGGTTTAAAGACCGGTTGCACAAATTTACTGCATTTATGAATGCATCCATGCTTATATCAGTTACAATTAGCTTGAGGAATGGTTTGCTGGGTAATCATGTGTATTTCCATACACATGAATGTCCTTCCAATTTTATGTAATTTTTCTAGTGATGATACAAAATTTATAGAATGATGGTGAGTGAAACAAAATGATTTAGGAACATTTTATAATGACGTTGAAATATGTTGGCCGTTCAGCCCTGTATAATACTTATGGGAAATTTTCACCATCGTCGCAAATTGATGGTAGATGTTAGATATTAATAAGTGTGAAAAGCCTATTACTTTTAACTCTATCTAAAATAGGTAGCATTTATAAACGCTGATATACGTGAACTATTTTTGGTGCCCTCTTGTTATTTCCATTGTACAGTGCAATTATTGTAATTATTACTGTACGACAAAATAAAACATTTTCCAAACTAACGACTGTTTCATTTGTTAGAGTCCTGTTTATTTTTTCCTGTACAATCTAAGCCAAAAACAAGTAAATTTAAGATGTTTTTTATAAAATCTGCTTAGGAGATTCTTTGGACTCACCCCATAAGTAAATCCGATTCGATCCCATGGTACAAATAAGCCCATTGAACTACGAAAAGATGAAGGAAATATCGATAGCAAATTGACAATATTATCTTCAAATCCTTTAAAGAGAAATTCTTCAGCCGTTCTTTTCCAAACAATACCAGTGTGATATAATTGCAAAGCCATGTCCACAAGGGCGCGTTTCATATATGACCAATATCTAGTTTTTGAAGCGGCGGACTGAAATTAAAAAATATATGTACAATTTATTTATTTTATTAATTTTCAACCACAAAATTGTTTCCATTTTCGTTACATACCACCATCAAAGCATTAACCGTTACCAGCTTATCTTCTAACGGTCTTTTACTTTTGGCCTCATCGAAATAATACCAGCTTTTTTTGCCATAATCTAATGTGCTATTTTCCGGATGCCATTGAAATATTTCCTTCGTTGGTACTTCAAAAAAACTGTAGGGGCCAATTTCTTCTAGTTTTGGTTTGATGCTATCATTGAAAAATTCTTCAGAATTTGTCCAATTGAAAAAGTAAAAATCCAAGGTAACATTAACATCAGGACTTGACCACATATCAACTATTTTATTGCCCGGACGTAGTTGCATGTACTAAAAAGTTTTATAAATAGAAATTATATTAATTTAATATGGATACAGTGCACAGTGGGGGAGAATCAAAATATTTGGAATATAGATCAGACATTTCCAAACGGATAGTTCTACGGGAATAAAATTTCACATCAACATTGCAGAGGAGTATTCCCATTAATTTAAAATATCAGCTCTCTCATTTGCTCAGGAGGGGAGCTATAAAGTCTCAAATTAGTTTAAACAATAATAATGGGACGGGACCACGATAAATGTCAAAAAGAGCTGGTTTTGTGGCGGGATATCGATTAAAAACATATGGTTTGTATTGCTAGTTTAATTGCGCAATATTACGCGTTTAATATATGGTTTATATGTTCACTGATTTGTAGATTTGTTGGCTTAAACACATTTAAACCATAAAGAGAGATACTTAGATTAACTTGCACTGATTTATTAGCCTTAACTAGTTATGAGGGATAAGTGTATAACCGAACATTTTCTTTTTGCTTTTATCAAGAGATATAATATAGCAAAACAGTTTTGTAAGAGGATGATAATAAAAGAAAATGCCAAGCAGTAAAAAATTTTACATGGTGTCCTAATTTGAGGCTTCACAGCTCCGCTCTTGAGGAATTTAAGGTTTTGATATCTAAAACATAAATGGCAATGCTCCTATATCCATGTGAAAATTTATTTTGATAGGGCTATTCGTTTAGAAATGCCTGATTTATGTTCCAAATATTTTGATTCTGTCCCCCTGGGCAGTGGATTTGAAAAAATATATACTTACGCTATCAATAAAGCGATTTACAAATATTTTTGAAAATACTGTGCAGAATACTCCCACGAGGGCTAAAAATATGGCCAAAAGAATGTACAAATATTTGACATATTTTCTCGTCGACTCGATGATCAACCTTGGAGATCGTTTTGACATTTTAAACGCGTAATAAATGGTTTAGTCTGGCAGGAAACAAAAAAAAAACGTTAAATTATTAAATTATATTTTAGTTGAAAAAGGCAAGAGGAAAAAGGTTATAACGTAAATACTAGGGTATTCACTCATACAATGTTTACTCGGTTAATCGAACAATTTAAGTCAAAGTGAAAGTTACTGATCTAGCTCCGATTTTCATCAGATCTCGACGTATTGAGGTCCTAAGAAACTATTCTGACTATTTTTGCGATGATGTCCATATATACATATGTATTTACTATATGTACATATTAGGGTGATCGATTATTCGACATTTTTCAGAAACCGGTTGTTAAAATTTTAGAAAATTATTCCAATAATTCGAATAACTTAGAAATCTCAATTTCGATTATTTGATTAATCAAACAATTGAAAAGTCTATTAAATGAATCCCCTATTGAATACAGTATATATTTTTACACATGTTTAAATTCATTCTATGTAGTACTTAGATTTTTTTATTACAATTTTAATAAGATCTAAATACACATTTAAAATTACTTATTACTACTAACTATTAATAATTATAACGATAATAAAAGTTATAATATCCTACAGACCATTTACACATTATTAGTAGAAATTAAAAAAGTATTTTAATAACATTTTGTTTATTTAACCTTTTTCTTTATTGCCTTTAATAATCAGTGTCAACAACGTCATAAGTATTAACAATTAAATTATAATATAATAACGTCAAAACATATTTATAAGATAGAGACAGTAGACATTTTGCAAATTTTCTTAGCTACAGCGAGCATTTCGAATAATTTGACATTTGTACTCTACATTAAAGCACAACGGACAGTAAGATATAAAAATATATATATATATATATATATATATATATATATATATATATATATATATATATATATATATATATATGTATATATATATATATATATATATATATATATATATATATATATATATATATATATATATATATATATATATATATATATATATATATATATATATATATATATATATATATATATATATATATATATATATATATATATATATATATATATATATATATATATATATATATATATATATATATATATTCTATATATATATATATATATATATATATATATATATATATATATATATATATATATATATATATATATATATATATATATATATATATATATATATATATATATATATATATATATATATATATATATATATATATATATATATATATATATATATATATATATATATATATATATATATATTTATATATATATATATATTTATCTATTTATTCGAGTAACAAGAATTTTACAAATAGCGGTATTTACATATGCTGAACTTTAAGACGCGTCTTTTGGTGTAATCACAAATATATTTATATTTTAAATATTTGACTTCTCTGTATTTGTTATTTTGCGACTGATCAAGAGCCAATTTCGAATGTGTCAAAAAACGATTAAAAAAAATGTTTAACAAAATTCTAATCGAGATCGGTTTGTTATGTTGAATTTCCATTCATTTTTTTAATTTATTCCCACTGTGCAACACAAGATTGTTTCAATATACGAGCATATTGTTAAGTTTTTATTGGCAAAAAAACTCCAACCGGGGTAATATCGCTACATGTGTGACAGTAATATTTTCGTATACTTTTTATACGTGTTCTTTCAAATTTAACTGAGAAGTTAAACATTTTTTAATTTAAGCCTAGTACGCAGATCCGCCTGAATTTTAGGTTTGAAAAAATTATATTTATTTCTACACGGAATTATTGTTGTTTAGACAAATTTGTTTTTATTCACGCAAATTCACTTATTTTTATAAATTACAATGTAAAATATATGAAAAATTATTTAAAAGACGACAAAAACACATAATATCAAAAATTCTTTGAGGAAACAAATGTCTGAACATTAATTTTTGTTTTAAGCGTGGTACGGATTTTTTACGGAAGTTCAAATTTGGAAATTTACATTTATTTCTACGCGGAAAAATAATCGTGTGTCCTTCTGTAGAGAATAACGTTTGCATACACACAAATTCCTTTATTTGTTATTTTTCTTTTCAGCTGCGTACTATCATACGGAAAGTCGCCTGAAAATTTTTCAAACCTGTTTGTTTTTTTACACAATACTGCGTACTAGGCCTTAAGAAGTAATTTTGTCAGATTTGTAGAAATAACACAGGTGTACACTACGGTGGGTCGTCAGATTTTTTTTCAAAACTTAAATTTCGAATAGCACTAAAGCATTGCATTTTTTCAGATACATGGAAAAAATACTGGGGCATACTTTTAGCCCTCTGCCGCAGTATCAAGATTTTTAAAATGAAATAAAATCGATTTTGTAGAACATCATATGATGCAACATTAAACATTTTTTTATAGTTGTTGTAACTCCCCAGCAAAAACTTTGCTTACTGGTAGGCAAAATAGTATATTATTTTTTATTTTATTTTATTTTTAAGAGAAGTAACACAATCAGGCAATTAATGCCGACCAGTTAATTAATGAATGTGTTACCTTCTTTGGGTTATCTCTGAGACGCACTTGACTGCTAGAAGTTTTTTTAAAATCAATGGATATACTCTCTACGACACAAAGGACCCCCAAGGTAGAGCTTGTGGTGGCTCGGGTATACTAATAAAATCGCGATTAAAACACTATCTTCAAGCAACTAACATCTGCATTGAAGCATTTCATCAAAACCTGGTGATTTCATCAATTTACTCTCCTCCCAGGTACTCTATCACAGAAAATCAATATAGTAGATTATTTAATTCACTAGGCCCACGCTTTTTGGCCGCCGGTGATTACAACGCTAAGCACACGTTCTGGGGATCTCGCCTCATCACGCCAAAGGGTCGCGTTTTGTTTGACACAATTTCAAAAATGCGGTTATATGTTATATCAAGTGGGCAGCCAACTTACTGGCCAACAGATCGCTGAAAAATACCTGATGTTATTGACTTTGGAGTGGTAAAGGGTGTGCCCAGCGAAATGATCCAAGTTGAAGCATCTTTAGATTTGTCTTGAGATCACTCACCAACTATTGTCACTATATATTCACATACAACATATTCACCCACTTGTGATTTAACGATGACAACCACACATATAATTTGGTTGAAATACAAAAAATATTTGAGTGCTCATTGTCCAGAAAATATTCCATTAAAAACGCCTGCTGACATAGATGACTCTATTAGAATGTTTGAGGCAAACCTTAAGCAAGCAGCTCTAAATGCTACTACTACAAATCTTCAGGTGAGATATAATAAAATATTTTCAGCAGATGTAGAACGGCTTTTATCCGAAAAAAAAGAGTTCGTAGAGAATGGAAACGCTACAGATCTCCTCAGCTAAAATCTAGGCTGAAGGAATGTACTAAACAGCTGAAAACTCTACTAGAATATCAAAAAACCGCTTGTCTTCAAAACTTTCTGAATGGGCTCGACGCAACACCTCAAACAGACTATTCGCTATGGAGAGCAGCCCGAGGCCTCAAAAGACCAGTGATATATAAGCCTCCATTGCGAGCTTCGAATGGAGACTGGGCAAAAACTGGCGCTGTAAAAGGTACTCTGTTTGTAAATCACTTGCAGAAAGTATTTACTCCAAATACGTCTGATACTATAGTTGAGCTGCCACCAGTCCTCGCTATACCAGATGTTACTTTGAGGTTCAACATTCGTGAGATTGAACACTATATTGCGGGCTTAAACTCGAAAAAAGCTCCAGGCGCTGATAAAATAAGCAATAAAATGCTCTTAGAGCTACCCTATACTGCAAAACGGATAACTCTATTTATTTTTAACAGTATTTTGCGCCTCAAATGCTATCCCGCAGAATGGAAGGTTTCGCTGATTACCATGATACCTAAACCAGGCAAATATCATACGAAGGTGGAGTCCTATAGGCCTATAAGCCTGTTGTCTAACATGTCAAAACTATTTGAAAAGCTACTTATGAGTAAGCTAACACCCATACCGAATCGTACTGGATGCATTCCAGACCACCAATTCGGTTTTAGGAGACAACATAGTACGATTGAACAAACACATAGACTCGTGAACGTGGTTAGAAAATCCTTCGAAGAAAAGAAATATTGTTCTGCGCTCTTCATCGATGTTTCTCAGGCATTTGATAAAGTATGGCACGAAGGTTTAATACATAAACTAAAGCAAAACCTATCCGAAAACATCCTTAAACTTTTAGAAAACTACTTAACTGAGCGAAAATTTGTTGTTAAAGAAGGTAATTTTCAAAGCCCTCCGCAACCCATTGAAGCCGGAGTTCCTCAAGGCAGCATCCTCGGTCCTGTACTATATCTGATATATGCCTCTGACTTGCCGGTAAGCAGTAACATACACATATCAACATTCGCTGATGATACAGCTTTTCTAAGTGTTCACAAAAGCCATCAAGAAGCCAGCAATAACATGGAAGTCACACATAAATGCAAAGGTGACCCAAATGAATTTAAAAGCAGCTCAAATGAATTGGCTCATTGGAAGGAACTCTACTCTAAGCCTAGATTGTAAACTTCTATACAACTCCATTCTAAAACCAATATGGTCCTACGGAATCCAGCTATGGGGCACTGCCTCGGCATCAAATGTAGAAAAAATTCAAAGGCAACAAAATAAAATACTCCGTACGATTACAGCAGCCCCATGGTATGTCAGAAACAAGCGAATTCATAAAGACCTAGATGTGCCGCCGGTTAAGACAGTGTTTTCTAAACATGTGACAAGCTACATAAAAAGACTTGAGTTGCACCCAAATCCCCTAGCCCGAAACATCATTAACTTTAGAGGCCACACTCGGCTGAGAAGGAGGGACACTCTTGCTCTCAGCCGAACATGAGAGACGTAAACAACCAACCGCTGAAACAAATATTTTTGTCTGGCACTGGCTGGACTTAAAAATTAAAATTTTAGAGTTAAGATTTGATTACTTATTGGTAGTTCAATTTTATTGAAGATACAATAAATAAATATATATAACCGAAAAAAAAAACTTCTTTGGGAAAGGGATAGTGTAGAGAGAACTGGTGGTGAAGACTGCTATTGCGAGTTTTTTGTAGAGCAGTGTTGCAAGCCCGTTTGGTGTCAGGTAGAGGCATTGAATTGTTTAAGCTGTGTATCCATTTTATTATTTATTTTAATTCTCGTCCGATTTCAAAAAAGTTTTCCGATATTATACACTTTGATACGATCCAAAAGACACATGTTTAGTTGTACACTTGTACCGATGTTTAAAATCTTACTTTAAAAAATAAAATTTAAAAGATTTAAAAAATTTAACGAAATACTGCTGAAATAATTGTAAATTAAAAAAAATTTTGAATCTTCGAAAATGTTTTCCAAAAAAACACCATCACTATTTTATATAAAAAAAACATAAATTGTTTTGAAATGTATAGTTATCTGAAAGATATCATCCTGACCTGGGCCCTTCCTAATTCAAACTATTTTACATAAAAATTTGGAATTTAGTCCATATGTTCTCAAAACTGGGATTCAAAAACAGTAGCCACTTCTTAAGACTCTTATGTGTATGCATTCATTTGGCAAACTTGGTCCAAGGCCCATTTACTTGGACCAAGTATGAACATTATGGTCGAAATTGTAAAAAATTTCGATATTGCTATTTCTTGAACTTTCTTAGGATTACTAAGATTCCTAGAATTCAATCTTAGCTTTTTTCTTGCTTGGCATTTAGTACGTAGAATTTTATTCGAAAATATCAATAACACTGGTTTGCAGGAAAAATCGCATTTAAATAAAAGCTTAATTATATAAAGTTTTTTTCTATCATGTACAGATTTTTTTGGGCATTACTAATGATTCCACAAGGTACATCAGTATATTTCACCATAACTCGAGAACAGCTTGTTCGATTTGAACAAATAAGCAACCAAAAGATGGAAAATAAAATTATCTTCAAATCACTTACATACCCATGTCGCATTTTTAACCGACTTCAAAAAAGGAGGAGGTTATCAATTCGTGTGTATTTTTTTACTCACGGAGCAGTGTCAATCTACTATTCTAAGCAGTTAAAACAGTGGCTGCCAATCTCTCAATTTCCTATGCACTCGTGAATAGGTTCTTTTTTTACCATCGACACATGTACACTGTGTGTGAGACTCACAGCATACCTATTTAGCCACGAAGCACATACACAAACATAGAATTAGATAGTGTATGCTTGAACACCACTGAGCTGAAACTATTAAAAAATTTCCCCATTTGTAGTAACTAAACTCACTGCTAAACAAATGTCAAATTATTTTACAGTAGTGTATACTTGTTGTTGATATTATTCATATAATAATGAAATTTACTTATACAATTTTATATCATGTGTTTTGAAAAAAATCGGACTTAGAGAGAGAGAGAGAGAGACCCTGAGAATATTTGTATGTACCTTGCTCTTCTTTTGTCCGTCAATACAAGATACAGCCGATACAATAAAATCACAAGTTGTATTTCAGATACGTATTTCAATAAACAATAAACGATACAATGAGGGTTTGTGAATTCGGCAAATGTTTTGGTTACTAAAATTCACATAATATGTACATAAATAATACATACATACATATGTACATGTGATAATTAAATATTTACATCTATATATAAATAATTTACATCTGACCCCTAGAAACCCCAATAATTTGTTATGATCTTTCAAAAACAAGTGCTAATTTATTAACAAAATTTGGAATAAAATTTCACATTAAAAAGCTTAATATTATAAGCGGAAAATTTGTTTGCAGCAGTGTCAACAATAACGTTGCAGAGAAAAAATTATCACCAACAAATTTTCAAACAAGAGTTTGTCCAAAATAAAACTAAATTTTCTGTAAATGTTCTTTAATGAATCAGCGAATTTTTTTTTGACTTTTATTTGGGGCACAAACTCTAATACAACAACAAAACCAGTTTTCTGTGTCGTCAAAAAACAACCCCCATTCTTATGACTTAAAATTAAAAAACGAACACACATACTGCTTAAGCCTTTTTCGGCTTTTCTCACAGAAACACCCAGGGTTTTGGCAGGAATAAAACTTGCGACCCCCGGCTAATAGTCTAGCACACTATCCACTACACTACGGGGGTACCCCGTAGAATTAAATAGAAAAAGAAGTGGATATTTGTTTAGTACACTTTTAAATATTTGTAAATTTAGGGGGTAAAAGAGCGTAAAGAGATAATTTTGGTAATTTTTTTAGTAGGCCAACTATGTACATACTTCTAAAGTAATAAACTTGGGAATGAAATTTAAATTATATTCTTCTCTTCTTAAGAAACGCTCAATTTCGTTTTAGTACTTTGTTGATGATTCGAATATACATATAAATGGTAAAAACATACATACCTCTTTTAAGTACTTTTTTCTATAAATATCACACGTTTGTTTGGGGACAGCTACAAATATGACCTTATATCTGGTTGAAACAAACATTCGACATAGTGACAGGCTTGCCATTTTAGCTTTTTAGTGCTAGATTTAGCACTTTTTTTTTCTCAGTTAGCACTAAAACTTTTCAAAAAAGTGCTAAGTGCTAGTTTAATACCTTTATAGATACCGTTATAGATTTAAAAAATTTTTGTTCAAAAAGTGAATAATGTTGGGTTAAAGCATACCAAGTTAACTATTCCATGAATGAAATAGAATTTAAAGAACTGTCACTTTTTGTCTCACTTTTTAAAAAGAGTAGTCTGCTTGAAGCGTCTGTTTCGTTTAATCGGTTTAATGAAAAGCAAACTCAAAACTATAAAAAGCCCAAATTTATTTGTCAGTTATATGACTATGTATATTTTAGTCGAACTATACAATGTATGTGATTGGTATATCTGGCATCAGTGTCAAAGCAATCGGTTCATCTGAATTTGTCTTTTAACCTTATATGTACATATGTATGAGCATATTTTCTTTGTTAATATTTCATTTACTCATGGATTTAGAAGTCTCAAAAATATACAACACACTTTTAAGCAAAAAGTTAAAATAAAAATTTTAAATAATTTTAGCACTTTTTTATATGTGCTGTAGAATACTTTATCTTTTACTCCTTCATCTTATGGCAGCCCTGCATAGTGATTACTTGAATTATTATATTTTGGTAACAGTAAAATTTCAAAACCGCGAAATTAAAACTAGTTTTAGACTTTTATCTCTTTTATATTTTTAATTTCTTGGCAACAGCACTTTTTTACATTACGAGTAGTTCTAATAATTAACAATCCAGGCGAATGAATCTATGACAAGGTGGAGAATTCAATTACGAAAAGAGTTGGAAATTCCGAGTAAAGTTTGAATATTTTCCTCCACATTTTGATGAAATCAAAGGACAAAGAAAAACTTGATAACATTTTAACCATACCTGTTCATGCAAGTATTATATACAATTTGCTCGATACGAAATATTATTTGTGTTCGATAACAAAACAAAAAAAAAAACCTTTTTCAAACCTCATTTCTTATTCAAATTATCAATTTCCTATTTAAAGCTTTATACTGATAATTATATTTAATAACAATGCAATAATGGTATAAAATAAATGTAATTTGTGTTACATACATTTAGTTAAAGTCGTATGTTGTAATTGTATCAAACCCATACAATTAAAATTGTACTCAAGCAGTTTAATAAATATAACAAATAGTTATGATCAAGTTCATTAAAAGAATTAAATTAATCAGTTTAATTTTATGTTGAGTTTACGGGGTCAACATCTCTTTGATTGTCGTTAATAACTCGATTAACAACTTAAGTCTCATTGAGTTTTAATATTTACAAATATTTGCAATGAATATTGCTGTATTTTACTAATTTGCTAATAATTTGTTGTTAATTTTTTTTGCAGTTGCACGTTTTTTATACAAACTGTAACAATATCTTACGTTTATAAAATTTGTTTACATAGTATTCAAAGCAGCGTTGCCACATAGAGGAGTTTTTTAACAACAAAATTTCCTTAAAAACTGTAATTCTCCAACATTTGGAAGAATATATTAATTTAAATTTTGCGACTTTGTCGAGCCGTATTAGCTTTCAATGAGGTCTAAATTGAGCAGATATCCCACTTTTAGCGGGACTATCCTGCTTTTAATATATGTAAATACACAACTCACAAGTGGTCATAAGCAAAATACACATGAGCACGGATGACGGAAGTGTAGCGGCTACGAACCTTAGCCTAACAATCAATTGGGATGAAAATCTCCCTTTCATGGGGTTTTCCAATTATCGTCATTTAAAAGTTGGGATTATCCCGTAAAAGCGGGATATCTTGACCGACTGGTTATTCATACCTCACTCCCGAAACTATATATAAACATTAATGCCATAAAATTATCGTTAAAATAGAGCCAATTTCATTAATGCTTAAAAGATTTTTTTGTATTTTATTTCAATTTAAAGTTTTTCACCTCTACAGAAAACTAGTCGATATTTAGTAAAAATTCATTGAACTTTTATTTATTTGTATTGCAACAGCAATTAATTATAAAATCAAGAACATGTGCAAATTCCGCATATCAATCTCATCATATTTGACTATTTTTTTTTTTCAAGTATCAACTTCACACACTTTGCACATAGGGACTGAATTATATATTTTGTGGTATATATTAAACAGATTTACAGATGGTGCAATTATTCTACTAATTTTAATGTACACAATTATGTCTTCGTTTCCAGATCCATTTTCTTGAACATCTGCTGATGATAAGGAAGTTGATACAAGAGCACTTGATTTTACATTAATGTCTAACTTGCCACGCCTTTCTATCTATTGTAAACAAACGTATACACTCTTGTCATTTTTTTTACTTTCTTATAAAATTGAACGAAAAAGTTTTTCGAAATTCGTAATGTGTAAGGCAATATTTTTTCATATTTACGAAATTTTTTGTGGAAATAAAGTTATAGTATTCGGTGGAATTCGGTGCACTTTTTTTGCAGTAGAATTGACTAAAGTGTCTATTTGTGAAAACGCAAAAGAAATGTTCTGCAATAGCCCCCCGGATAAACGGAGCCCATAACACTACTATGCCCAAAGAAATTTTCAAAGTTTGTTCTTCAACAAAGCAAGAAGAAATACGTGGAAGTATTAGTACTAGAAACGATAAAATTTTACATATCGTCACATAAAATGTAAAAGGGCCTAAAATTATTGTTAACCTTTTTTTACGACAAACAAAAAAATTAATAGAATGCCAACTAATGTGACTATAAACATTATTTTTTCTGAGCAGTATGATTAATAAAGTCTGAATTAATCATACCATCCTGAAAAAAAAACTTTTTTTCTAATCAGAATAGTTTATATTTTATTAATTTTTTTATCTCCTTTGAAAATGTTTAAAAGTTATGTTAGGCCCTTTTGCATTTTATGTGACGATATGTGGATATTACTACATTAAATAGTTTTGTAACAAGATTTTGCCATAATATAAGAATGAGATGGGATAAAGTATTAATGGTTTTTGGTCCCTGACTTTGTGTTTCCCCATGGCTGCCATTTTTAATTTTAAAGAAAAATATTTAGTCCATATTACTCGAAATCGGAGAAATAGTTTAGGCACTACGTACGTATATTATACACGGAAATGGGGCATAATATCCCCACGCCTACCTCAATTTTTTTCCAGATATGCGGTACCTTATAAGAAAAAATGGTTTCCCAAATCACCGTATTATCGCAATACGTTTTTAAGATACAGAATTTAGTCCCTCTAAATTATACAACTCTAACACTGTGCGTCGGCAGAGCCGTTGTCAAATTTTTATTAGTACAAGCATATATACGAAGACGTCGTGGTTTTTTTGTTATGATAAATCACAACTTGTTTATTGTCGTGAAGATAGTATATCACAATTCATGCACTATTTCACTCATTTTATATTAAATCGCTTTTTCTCTTCATTTGTATCTGTCTGGGGGCGCATCACATAAAAAATCTATGTACATAGTTATATTATGAGAAACACAGAATAACGAATAATTCTCATATTTCGATGAACGTTTAAATGATAAAGAAAATATTTGTACGTAATTATTATTTGAACTGAAAATGTGTATAAGTCGGAAGTTATTATTATTTGGCTTAAGTTAACAATAATTGAATTAATTTAAATTAAAATTATTTTTAAGAGTGGAATATTAGAATATCTAATCAGACTAGCAGAACGGATTAGTACTACTAATTTCGACAGCCGCTACGTTGTCATCATCAGCGTCCTTTGTTTGCTTTTACCACGTTTGATCGTGGATTACGTACAAATATTAAAATTTTGCGACGGCACCCGCAAAAAGTTGAATCAGAAGGTGAAATTTGTTCGGTTCACCATATTAATAAAAGGAATAGGACTCATATGGGCATTTCCACAGGAAAGTCAACTTTCTGTCACGTTCGACACCAAGAAAATAAGCTTGTTTTTCAGAACCATGTGGTTCAATTTTTCCTAAAATTTTACTAGCTGTAGAGTTACTTACGGACTACATAAACATGCGAAGAAGTATAAAAAAACTTACGTTGCTTTGAAAAAATCAACATAATTGCTTGGGGTCGAACGTAACTGAAAGTAGACTTTCCTGAGGAAACACCCATATTCTATTTCCTCATAAAATTTGGTTAAATATCTGATGTTTCATTAATACTAGTATCTACGATCAAACGTGGTAAAAGCGAACAAAGTACGCCGATGATGACAGCGTAGCGGCTGTCGAAATTTGTAGTACTAATCCATTCTGCTAGTCTGATTAGATATTCTAATATTCCACTCTTAAAAATAATTTGCATTTACATTAATTCAATTATTGTGAACTTAATTAAGCCAAATAATAATAGCTTCCGACTGATAAAGAAAATTTTATTTTAAATCGCAAGCTTAAAAATTGAATTGCTGCAAAACAGCCTAATATATTTATCTGCCCCTATGTGCACTCACTGTGGTGATTAATTTCAAACATTCGTCTAATGTTTTTTAATTTTTAATTTTTATTTTTGGCATGTTAATCACAATATGTAGCTTCTTCGCCTTGCCTAAAAGCAGCAATTTCTATGAATCTTAGAACATTTTAAATTTGCAAAGTTGGCGCTAATACTGCGTTTTTATGTTTTCTAATTAAAACCAGGTTTTAAGCTGTAGATTAGACTTTTACATGATTTCGTTAAAATATAATTTATATTGTAATGTTGTTGCCGGTTTTCATTGATATTTCTATAAATGTAAAATAAGATGAGAGACATACTCTTGTTTTTGTCAGTTAACAAATAAAAAAAAATAAATGAAGTCATTTATAAAAATTATAGCCGTACTTTTTAGAATTAACACCCTTTTTCTTCTTTACTGCCAAATATGTATTCTTGTATTCCTTATTCATCAACAACTCGGTTAAATAGTTACTGTCTTATTCATAACACTTATCAAAGCTTTATAAAACCTTTGATAAATTATTATGTTTCAATGTTTATGTACAAGTTCAATAAACTTATAAGTGCTGATGAAGTACTGCAATGATATTTCATTCCGTTCAGCTTGTACTGTCAGAATAATTCTCTTTCCCTATAATCCTTTCTTCATAAACATAATTTCAATTAACAACTTCAAACCTGATTTAATAACTTTATTTTGAAATATGAGCTAACAGAAATAAAAGAAAGAAATCATGTACAGTTTACTACATGCAGCTGTAACTCCATGCAGACTTGGCATAAAATTCGTTTATCGGCTTTGAAATAACACACATGCACAAATTTATTTATTTATATTGTTATCTTTTTAAAACTAATTGCATATTTGCTTTTAATTAGCAAATGATTAGATGTGATCTCAAAAGGTTAAGCATATAACATATAAATTTATTTATATATTTGTTTAGTTTTATTATTTTCAGTTAATTGTTATTAACGTACAATATAATTTAAAAGCGGTTATTATTGAGTTTATTATGTACATACATATCCATACATATAGTCCGGGAGCCAGTGACAGATTACATGACCGAGTTTCTCTCGAACGATAATTGGTGAGGCGCATCAGGGTATTAGTGTCATAAAGCATAGTGAACGTCAGCTGCGGTTCCGTTGGGGAGACGAGCGGTGGCAGCTTACAGAGCACGAAAAAATTTTTTTTCAGTAATCTCCTCCTATCTAAAAATTTGCCTGATTATAGCTTATATGGAACCATGAATAAATATATGTATGTATATTGCAGCTGGCTGTATAACGGTGGAAAAACCGTCAGCTGATACTTTAAAAGTGGGGGCAAAAAGGAAAAACTTTACAAAAAAAAACTATAACTTCCACAGAGCTACTCCTAGAGATGTAAAATGTAGTAAAATGTGAAATGATCTCCGATATTAATACGACAGGATATAAAAAATACCAGATAAATCGGAAATTTTTCTGATATTTGTCAGACATTTTTCCGATATTATTCAGACATGGTGAAAATTCCTATAGAATTTCAATACAAAATTCTTCAGAATTTGTACAGAGTTCTCTTATTAGACATTTCGACATAGTTTTTAGAACTTCCTCACACAGACTTCCCTGGGGTTTCTGGGCAACCACTCATATGATTTTGGGTATTTTTTCTGACCGACGTCGGATACGAGCTCTGCATCATGGTCAGACTTTCTGACCGACTTTGGACTGAAATCGGACATTTTTGCTGGGTAGATAAAAATGTTATCTTTGTTGACATTTTATTATTTATGAACAGGGCTCGGACTTTCATGCAAATGCATGTTTTTTGTGGTGATAGAAAAGAGGTATTGCCTAATTATCTATGCAAATCATTATATTTTAATTAGTTTGGCATCGATTTTCAGTTGCATTTTTTGCATATTTTGGTGATAAGTGCATATTTATTCATATTTTGGCAATAACTACATATTTTTAGAGTATTACAATTTTTTAATGCATATTTCTAAATTTTTGAAAAACATATTAATAGACCGATTATAGGTGGTAACTTAGTGAGCCTCAGTTGGGTTGCCGGTATGCTGAAAATGATACACGGAACCGCAGCTGGCAACTTGCACCTGAGAGGTGTCAATTTCAGTTCTTATTTAGTGCCTTCCTGGCAACCATTAATTTTCAGTTGCCGACTGGCAACGCAACTAATGTTTGGTTGCATTAAATAATAGACCCAATTATGTTTGTTTCATGTTTTATTTTTTTAGTTTTTTATACTTTTTTTTATACTTTCTTCGTAGGTAAATGCATATTTTTGCGCATATTTTTACTTTTTAGGTGCATTTTTTAAGCGCTTAATATAAAATTTTGGTTGCATGAAAGTCCGAGCCTTGTTTATGAACTTCTAAAAAGTAAAATCTTAATTTTTTGCACATCTCTCACAATATCTGTGGAAGTACAGCACAAATTTAATAACAGAATCAGCATAGCTTAAAGATAACTTTGTTGTTGAGATTCGCATTTTTATTTAAGTGCAACTGCCTTCATTTTTGAAAACTAGAGCCATTTTCGAGTTCAGCGTCCCATATAACTTAGACAATAAGCTTCAACTGTGCAATATATTGGTATGCTCAAAGTATTTCTAGCACCTTATCATCAGAATGATGTTTTGATTCAAAAACACTATTTCCAAATATAAATTTAAAAACTAAAAAGCAAAATTTTAGAAAATTCCCCAAAAAAAAATCACTAACAGCTACATTTGGTTTCTGATTTAAAAAAAAAATTACTTACATAAATACACTTTTTACGAACTACGAGTACTTTCACTCAAGTTTATAAAGAAATTTAGTTTGGTTAATCTTTATATTTTGACGGATTTTATAAAATATTAACTCTAAGTTTTTTTCCTCTTTATTAAGATGATGAATATAATGCTTTAGCATGTTAAATAATCAACTGAACTGATCAACTTTTTCTTTACAATTGATCTGTTAAGTTTTTTTTATTTTATTCCAATATTTAATAAATTACGCACAAGAATATTAATATTAGAATATTTGTAAAAACAAGTAATAGTTGTACTATATTATATTTAAATTTGTACTAATAAACAAAATTACCATTTACATATTTATATAATGTTATAACCATCAGTTTGATTTTTCCCTGTAAAATAGGTTTGTTTATGCTGTTAATGAAGTTCCAAAATTCAAAAATATTCATGTTTTTTAATCCGTTTATTTTTTAATTAAAATCTCTTTCCCTAAATATGAATAACTAAGCTTTTCGAAATATTGGAATGTACCCAGAAAAATTGTTGATGGAAAAGTAATGAGTTAAAATGCTAATAAACATACCATTCATTCATTCACTACTTCTACTTTGGCATTTTAACCAATTACTTTAAAATGGCGATGTCTTCTTTGGAGGAAACAAGTACTTACCACATTGGGTTATAAATAAAGTTTTTCTTTTCCCGGACATTTTCATTTCCCGCGAAAGTGGGTGTGATTTTTGAATTTCCCGGGAATTCATGGCCAATACAAAACGATACAAAATATAACATTTCATTTAATTTATTTGACCAAAAAAAAAACAAATAGCAATTGATGAGATCTATTAAATAAGAATGTATATTAATGCATTAAAAGTTGGTTAAAAATATAATTTCGGTTCTTTATGGATTAATTCCAAGTAAAAGCAACAAATATGCTTTTTAATTTTAATACAAACACAAATTAAATTTGTTATTGTATAACTCTGACTTATAGCAAGCTGAAGTAAAATTGTTTATCAACTTCAGACTTTTTTCTAATTGCTCTAGGTTTTTAAGCAGAAAATATATTGAAATGCTTAATCTTATAGACCAGTATTGATTGCTAAGCAAAACGGAACTGATATAATTAAGTGCCCACCTGAAAACTACACAGCTTTTTTTCATTTTATCGATTTTCAATTGAATCCTGTGTGAACAATGTTGTATATAAAGCATTGGTTTGTTTTTAGTAAAGAAGAACCCTTCTGGTACCATGACATAACTTTCATTGTCTTAAAATTATATCTTCTGCGAAAAAATGTCAGAAAATTTATAATTTTTGAAAAATGAAGCATTTTGAGCTTTAAAGCCCATGTGGGTATAATAATAACAATAAAATTTGATATTTTCAGAAAATATATGCCTGTACTTCCCACCCACTGCTGTTTTGTTATTTTAACTCGTTTACGAAATATGATTTTTTAAAGTGCAATTTTTATAAAAATATGGGTCAAATAAAACTGACCCAGAAACCCATGTGTTGACACTGATAAAAAACTAAAATTTTTATAAAAAATAGTCTAAAAATACTTTGCTAGTCGTTATGTCCACTTAGTGACAGTCTGTTATTTTCATTTGTTCACGAAATATGATTATTATTTTAAGTGCTACTTTTAGAAAACTTTGTAAATAAAATATGAGGCAAATAAAATAAGCTCGAAAATATATGTATATTTTTTATTTTATTTTCATATTTTTCTAAGAGCTGCTTACAAAGTAAAATTGCCCTAATAATATTTAAAAATCCCCCGGGATTCCCACAAAAGTTTCCCGGTATTTTTTTCCCCGAAAATGTGCGGGATCTCCGGAATTTTTTCCCGGGAAATCCCGAATGCAAAACACTAGTTACAACTAACAAGTTAAAAATTTCAATATTTAGAAGACATTGACTACACAAAATACTATAAAAATTAAATATATCTGCTAAGCATTTATGCATACATATGTAACATATGCATATGTAACTAAAAATTAAAATCTCATACATAACTAAAAGTTTAATAGATTTAAAACGTAGAAAGCCTTTTAAATTTTGTACTATTTTTAACCGACTGCGTGACGCAAAGAAGGGTATTGTGTTTATCAGCTTATGTATGTGTGTATGTATGTGTGTTCCTTTACGGCACTATGTAAAAGTTGGTTAATAACCAAAAAACCCAATTGCGTAAAAAGTGAAATTTTAACAAAAAGTCGAAAACCAAAATGTAACGAACACTAAAAAGAAAACAAATAAAAAATTTATTTAAAAAATCCAAAAACTCGACTGCGTAAAAAACTAAAAGAAAAAAACAAGTCCAGTGTGCGGAACATAGCGACTTTTACAGTCGGGAAGCATTAAACATCGAATCCTCAAATATTCGCATTAATGGTTCCCGGATGTAAAAGTTGCTATGTTCCGCACACTGGACTTGTTTTTTTCTTTTAGTTTTTTTACGCAGTCGGGGTTTTTGATTTTTTAAATTTATATTTTATTATTTAAAAATATTGCCACAGCCGAACAAGTAACATACAGGCCTGCTATGTATGTATGTGTGTACATACATAAATGTTCGGAATTATCAAAGCATTGGAGTTACAAGTTAAAATTTATAACAACCATGCCATGACAATTCCAAGCATTTTCATTCCGCATGGAATACACAAACATGCCTGATTGAGAATATAAACAAAAAATTTTAAACTCCAAATTTGAGTGCCCTTTAAATGCGTGTTATTTTTTAAATGCAAATAAAATTTCGTATGAGAAAATTCTTTTCATTTTATTATTTTCATTCTATAAAAACAAGCAGTACGAGTTCTAATATTATTTTCTTTACTTTGATCATATAGTCCAGGAGCCAGCGAAAGTTTTGGTCAATTATTTCTTCTCGTTGGATAATTGCTGAGACGCATCAGGGAGTAGTATCATAAAGACTCGAAAACGTCAGCTGCGGTTCTGTTGGGGCGATGAGCGGCGGCAGCCTCCAAAGCACGAAAAAAGTTGTTCAGTCATTTCCTCCTAATTAAAAATTTACTTGATTATGGTTTATATGGAACTACATATGAATAAATATATATTGCAGCTGGCTGTATAGCGATGGAAAGACCGACAGCTGATACTTTGAAAGTGGGGCAAAAATGAAAAAAAAACTTACAGAAAAAAACTCCATAACTGCCACAGAGCCACTCCTTAAGAGTCTTTTCTTCCGCAGATGTCGAATAAAAAATAAAAAACAAGCTAGGTAGACGCGAAAGGGCCAAATTTCATTAAACCACCATATTTGTATGGGAGCCACCCCCCCCCCCCCCCCTAAGGAGTGGTGATAAGAGGCAAGTATGTTTTGAGAAAATTTTAGAAACAATAAACTTATTGAGGTCAGTCATACATTTTATCTCCCTATGGTGACTCATATGAGACTTTTTCTTCAATATATTTCTATTCTGTATTGCAAATTTTGTATGATAGCCCCTTAAGGAATGAAGGTAGGGGTAGGTATTTTCAGAAAAAATGTTGGTGCTAAGAAACTAATGCGAGTCAGTCACCCGTCTAGGGGCATCCTAGGCGCTGCTGGGGCCAAGTTTAACAATTTCATTAAACCACCTTATTTGTATGGGAGCTCCCCCAACGGGTGGTGATAGGCGGAAGTATGTTTTGAGAAAATGTGCGAAGCCAAAAACCAATGGAGGTCGGTTATACCTTTTACCCCGTAGGAAGGACTCCTAGGCAGTTATTTTATTTTTCTTCAATATATTTCTATTCTGTTTTGTAAATTTTGTATAGGAGCTACCTTAAGGAATTGATATAGGTAGTTGGTATGTTCAGAGGAATTGTTAAATAAAAAAATTAAGGGGGTCGCTTTTACATTTTACCCCTCTAGGAGCATCCTAAGAGCTGTAGAGGCCAATTTTCTATGATTTTATAAAACTTTTAACTTTTTTTCAAAACGTCGATACACGTACATACCTATATTTTCAGTTTATTCTGAAGAAAATAATTTACCATCCCGAATCTTCGTGCTTCATATTTCAGAGTAAAAAAAAATTTTTTTTTTCATTTCCTATCTGCACTAAAATGTCTTTATTACATAATTCCAATTAGAAGCATTAGTTCATCAAACAAATAAACATACCCATAATTTTGAACCTTACCCATTATAATTTCAAAAACCAATCCGATTCTTGTTGATAAGATCATACAAAAAACTGTTATTTTTGTTTTTAGCTTATTAAAAGATCGCTGTCAGGAAAAAAAACTAATCAATCAAACTTATATTGATTTGTTATGTACACTAAGAAATAAATATTAAATTTATTCAGAAACAGAAAATATTTAATTTTACTTAATCTAGAAAATTTCGGAATATTATGTTTTTAGTTCCTTTTTTAACCATTACAATGTTGCATTATCAAACATTTCCAATATTTATTGCGTTTAATTTAAACAACAATTATTAATGTTTAACAGTTAATTTGCAAATAAAACAAAAAACAAAAAAGAAAATCATTCGTACCTTTTTATAAATATTAATTCAGTCTCTTCAGTCTATTCGACCAGTATTTAATCATAATTTAATTTATTTTATATTTATTATTTTATTTTTTTGCTATTGATCATATGTATTTTAAAATATTTCAAATAGTTTTTTATTAAATTAACGCACTTTTTTAGATTTTACTTTATTTTTCATTTATTTACAATGTTTAAATTTTTATTTATTTATGTAATTGTTTCAATCTCTTTTTCTTGCAACAGTAAACCAAGTTCTAGTTTCAAGTGCCGACTGAAATGTCTTCCTAAAAACATTTTGTATTTATTATAAGTTTGCTTAAAATATAGATTTCCCAGAATTCTGAGAGATTATAAATGCAGTGACTGACTAGTTGACTTACTTACACTTTGAATAATTTAACTATTATTTAGTAATTAATTAAGAGAAACTAAAAATGTTTATAAAAATAAAATTATTTTATTTTTATATTCTATATCTTGAACTTTACTGTCCAGAGTCTTGTTAATTACTGTTTTAAAATAAAGTGCAAATAGAAATCTGTCTAGTTTTTGTAACAAATATTGAAACAAAATTTGTAACAAATTGTTTTTATTTCAGTTTTTTTTTAATAAAATAAGATCTATCTGGCAACTGTATTATGCTTTAAAAAATATTTAAAATAATTTTTTAAACTTAAGCAACAATACGGTACACATTGTCCAGAAAATAATTTTAAGAAGGACTTTATAAAGAATGCAGAAGTCGACAGAGATAAAACTTGTTTTGTTTAATTTGTTATGGTTGGTTGGTTGGTTGGTATACGTGGCTGCCTACTGCACACAAGCAATCAAGTAGAATCAATAAGATTCCGTTTTGACAGACCACTCCACTCGTCAGTGTCAACCCATGTAGGTTCGAACCCAGATCTCGAATCCGGTTGTAGGTACTAGATCCAATCCGTCGCATTGAGATACCTAATCAGATCACCTAGACCAATTTCTGCTAGATCGTCTAGTATATTGCTACCCAAGAATTTGAGTATCGAGAGGTGCAAGGCCGGGCACTCGCAAAAATTACCCGTTTTCCCGGGAAAACCTCAAAAATTTCCCGGAAATATTAGCTGGTCTTTTCCCCGGAATTCCCCCCTCTTTTACACACGGTCCAGCTCACGGACGATCATCGCCAGACCCCACAAATATTTTGGGAAACCTCATTAAAAATAGCGATTTTTAACATGAATGGGGTAAGATTTTTTTTGTGAGTCGCTTTAATGTACATATATTAGAATGTTTAAAAAAAAGTTGCTTTTGCTGTAATCTCAAAATTTTGTAGTAGGTAGAAAAAAAGCTCTCCCAAATGATTTTCTTACCGGTTAAGTTTACAAAAAAATCATGTAAGAGACTTTTTGTGGAAAATTTAATTTCCTGCAAGAATATGCGCATCAAAATGAAAAAATATATATATTTTTTGGTAGTTTTGTTTGACAAATAGGAAAAAATTATATGTAATTTGAAAGTCGTTGAGCGTCGCGTAGAATCAAAATATGAAGCTGATTTATACCTAGTAGATTTAAGATTATAGCACTCTAATATATGTACATATTTTTTTTTCATTCATGGAATCCGATACTGAATTGGATTGGAAACGGAATTTCAATCCAATTCCAATTTATGAATGAGTTCATGAAAACGTATCGGAAATACGTTGTTCAAAAAGTGTTTATTTCATACAAAATATCGTTTACAAAGTTGTATGTTTAGTAATTAAATCATAGGAAAAGTATGTACTAGCTGTTAGATGCATAATTTGAAGTGCTCCTGAACTCCAATTGAAGAACAATTAATTTCGTTCATGAACGGAAATTTCCCAAACTCAAGTACAAACGGATACCAACCACCGCATTTAACGGTTTATTTGAACAGCATTAAGCTGTTTCTACCACATTGTTCAAAGAAAATTTCCTTGCCGAATCATAGACAATCGTTCAAATTTTGCAAAAAAAAAATAAAAAATCGGACACAGCTCTGAAATTTATTAAAATTCAGTTGCACTGTAAAAATTTGAAAATGTTGGGAAAGAATGGCTTGTGCCGTGAAATTATGCACATTTACTAAAACTAATAATATCGGAAGACAATTCTATATTTGGTTATATTTCAATGAAAAAGGTCCCACAATATATTACAAATATGTGCAAAATCGTAAAAAAAGCTTCAACAATCATAAAATCCTAAAAAGTCTGGAACATTAAAAAAAGTTTAGATCTACAACAAACCCTAAAAATTAGTTACATATCACTGAAAAGTTAAGAAAAGACAAGAAAGTTGGTAAAACTCAGTTTAGTAAAGAAAATACGCAATTTTTGCACAATTTTGTGGAATAAAATTTATATATTTTCCCATTTTTGATTGTATTGAAAATCGCTAAAACTGTACGAAAAGTTAAGCACTCGAGAAAAATTTCGGATATTATGAAAATTAGCAAAAACTTGCTAAAATTTTAAAGATTATAAAGTGCAATATTGATTAAAAGTGGCTAAAATGCAAGAAATCCTTTTTTACTCTCGGAAAAACTGAGCCTGTCGCGATAAAACGAAATTTCGGGAAAAATTGCAATATATTATTGAAGCCATGACTTTGATTAAAAATCGCTAAAACTGCAAGGAATGACAAATATTCGGTAAAAATAGCGAAAATACCGTAAATTCGCAAAAACTTGCTAACAGCGCTCAGTGGTGTAAATTGAAAAAAGTGGTAATAAATATGGAACTTCTAAACTACAGAATGGATTTATATATTGCGAACCAAAAATACCAAAAAATTTTGGTGGCTATATGAATAATCAATTATAAATATCCTTTCGTTTTAACCCTAGACTCTAGTATTTTTTATCCTTGCCTTATATCCAAGTAATGTTTTTTATAAAAATTTTCATTACAAATAAATTTATAATTTCCGTATTGATTAAATACGTAATAAAAATATTGATTTGCAAAACTTATATCATATATTCATATATTCAAAATACTCGAGAGCTCGTTTCTGGGACTTTGTATTGATGTAATTATTATTACATTTACTAGTGTTTATTATAGTATAAATTGTTAAATGCTGTAAATAAATAAACTCAACTGAAAAAAAAATAATGGATTTATATATTAGAATGGTTCAGAGGAGAAGCCAGGCTTTTAAAATCGCGCCTCTTGAAGTCTTTAATTACACTAGCGGCGGAGCTACAATGGGTGTGAAAAATATTGTGCAGCTTGTAACTTTCGTACACATTAAACGATTTGTAAAATTTTAAGCGCGTTGGATTTTGCTAGACAAAATAAAGAAAAAATGTGTCGACAATTAGTTTTGTATCTTTTATATGTAAATTACAGATGGCCGCCGCCACAAAATGGAGAATTAGTCATATATTTACAAAACCTCAATATGGATATCAAATGAAAGGGTTTCACTAGTAGAATACAGTACGCAATTAAAAACTTCAAATCCAAAAATGGCGAACAGTACAAAATGAGGGACTATATTCATGCATATATATTGTCAGCCCCCTCAATATGGGTATTAAACGAAAGCGATTGGTTACTAGAACGCAGTACACCACGAAAAAAAGTATAATCCAAGGTACACTCCGGAACAAAATGCCAGATCATAGAGCTTAGCTAGGACATAAAGTAAAAAAACTTAAAAATAAAATTAGTAAAAAAATTAAGTTAAATATGATGCAGATAATGCATTAAAAGCTAAAAAAAAAAATTTGTGCGCATAAGCTCAAGAGATAAATGAGAATTGTAACGAAAACTAAAATCAGACAATGTGCAGGGGTGACTGCTAAAAGTCGTAAGACGTAGATCAGAAAATGTGCAGACTACTCTGTTAAATGTTTCAAAGGAAATTAAACTGCCTTCGGATAATGTGCAGACTATTATGATATTAATCGGATAATATTTCAGACAATGTGCTGAAACGTCGTACCAGAAAACTGCCTACTGATCCGCCAAATGTCTGAGGGAATTTTAGACAACTCGGCTGATTGTCTGGTAAAGTCTCAGATATTTTCTGATGTTAGACATGTCGGCTAAGATTGTTTCCTGGGAAGGTAATTGTCAAGAACATACACACGCACAAAAACATGTTACTGAAGGCATTCTTGTACCCATGGTAGAATAATATAACAGGAAGCCGCATAACTAATACAAATGTATATTTTGGGATAGAAAATGTCAAACATTAATAGAGAGGTTATGTGTGTGTTTGTATAACAGAACCAGCAAACATACGTGTGATATTGTGTGTGCAACGAGTTATTTCACATATACACAACATTTGACAGTTCGTACCATGAAAAAAGCAAATAAAAAATAATCAGCTGACATTCCAGGGCTACCTTGTATATTATTCTACCAAGCTTGTACCAAGGCAGACTTAAATGGGCCTTAAAATATACTTTGAATTTAAAAAATAAATACTATTAAGGAAGAAGAGAGAACACAAGAAGTAGCAACATTATTCATTTATTGTTATTGTACGCAAACGCTATTACCCACGCACAAACAGTGAAATATCACAATTTTGTGTAACCCAGTTAGAATTTTTTTAAATTTTTAATCATATTCGAGTCTTTTTCGACTCATCGGCGGGATTAAAAAACCAGAATATCAGGCATGTTCTGAAATCACGGTGATTTCAAACCACGAACGATTTTGAAAACACCCGAGTGTTTTTTGGTGTTCTGAAAATCACGAGATTTTTAGTTTTTGGTCGTGATTTTCATTGGTCTAAATCACCAGATAACAGCTGATTTGCTTTGTTTAACTATATTAAAAAAAGTAAATCACGAAAAATGTAAACAAAACTAAAAGAAGATGCCACAAAAAATACAGTGTCATCCCAAATTAGTAAATTTTAAGATTCTTCTGTGTAAAATAGTTAATTTTACTACAAAAACAAATAAAGAACAAATCATATTAAGTGTATGTAATCATATTATTACACAGTTCAAAGCAAAATGATTAAAAAACGTCAAATGATTTGAAATCGTTAGCCTGTTAGCTGACCGGTCTCAAATCACGAGATTTCAAACATTTTAGTGTGCAGAACACCTTTTCGGTGATTTCAAATCACTTTACGATAGTGATTTTCAGAACATGCCTGTATGCGCTCTTTTTCTGATACCCTACACGCGAGTCCTCTGGAAGAGTAATTTTCATCTGTTCCGAGTCTTCTTCGAGTCATATTTAAGCCCTTTTGTAATAATTTTCGAGTCATTTTCGAATCATATTTAAGTCATATTTGTAGTCATTTATCCAATGTGGATTGAGAGGAATTGGATGGATGTATTCTAAATGCGCTCACGTCATGTTGAATATTTATTATTTGGTATTTTTAGTGACTGATTTTATGTTTTTATTTACTCTTTGTATTTTAAATCTACTGGGAATCGAACCACTTTACCTTTGCAATCCCACGCACCACCCACTTGGCCAAAGCACTATATATAACAACGATATCACAAACTCAACATAAACTTACTCCTAACCAGTCAGTATTTTTTGAAATAATTGATCATTTTCGAGTCTTTTATGACTCTTCTGTTAGCCTAGCCGCGACTGTTCTGAAAGTCTTTTATGACTCGCGTTTCTAATCAATTACGACTCATTTTCGAGACTTAAATGAGTAAAATTTCGAGCATCTGCATGATCAATTTGTGATTGCGCATATTCTGTAAATTTTGTTGTTGCTTTTTAAACAAGTCGTTTTCTAATCATTTGTGCGAGTCATTTTTGAGTTTTTTTTTAAGCACACAACTGATTGATCAGTTCTTGATCATCTAAGATAGTTTAAAAGACTCAGTTTGGTGATTTTTGCTAAAACAATCTTCCAAATGCTAGCTGGGACGTAACAAATAGAAAATAACGACTGCGCAAGTAGCAGTTACTTGAAAAATTTTTTCACAACTGTAATTCGTGATTTTTCGGTAATAGTGATTAAATCACAACTACAGAAATATCGCTCATCTCTAGTGTTAATAGTGTTTTAACTTTTTTGTTTTTCGCATTTTTAGTTTTCATTTACGAAATTCTATTAACCTTAAAATTTTATTTTTTTCCACATACCTGAATATTTCCTTTAATACCTTAAAACTGTATTATTAATTGTATATATTAGATAGTTCTTCAGTAGTGTAATGTGGCCTGTTATGTTTTCATAATATGTAGAATGAATAAATGAAATGAAGTCTCCAATATGATTCTGAGTTTTTATTTAAAAAAATAACTTAAGCGAACAAATTTGAAATATCAGTAAACAATTAAAATCAATACAGCTGACATAACAACATTATTATGTTTTATATTATTACCTTTATGTGTAATTAGTTAAGTTTTATTGTAAAATATTGGCAAATTAAGATAGTAAAAAAATTAAATCTTAAATAAATTTGTGCAGTGCACTAAAACTAAATGAAGTAAATGTGTTCATGTGGTAAAAGTAAATTTTAATACCCCAGGTGGATTTGAATCTACCACAAAGGATTTAAAATCCAATTTTAAAAAGCGGTTATTGTACATATAACGGGGATCCTGAAAAAAATTAGTATTTTGTATTTTATATTTTAATTAGCCAAAATTTTTACTCGCCTCCAATATACTTTTCTTCACATCAGTATCTTTAAGCCATAATTCCAAAGCAATCGTTCGCCACTTTTGTTTTTTTAATAAATCCATAAATCGCCATATTGTTGATACATTAAAACACTTACGAGTACTTGTTAAATTAATCAATCTCAATTGGCGACAATTTAGTAAAAAACTAAACACACCATTCTCACTCTCCAAATCGCAAGAACATAAATGAATTTCCTCTAAATTGGGCAGTTGTTTGCTAATTTGGCTTAACATGTGATCACGTATACCCTCTATATCATAGCCACGACACTCGTAAAATGATAACTTCTTTAATTCCTTCATGTGACTCATTTCTAGAAAGAATCGATCAAAATTGTGTAAAACACCATTGAATTTAAAGGCTTCAATTTGTTTAAGTCTCGATCTAGATATTCTCTCCAACACATCAAAGACAAAATTTTTAGAATATATCGACAGTTTTTTTAGTTTAGGCATACGTAAAATATCGTTAATTATATCGGTATCGAAGCACAAATGATAGTCGGCTATTTTAATGTGTTCCAAAGTGGGACATTTCTTAAGCTCTACCAAATCACAACAATTTATCTCATCACAATCCTCCATTATGTCAAACTTTCGTAGTTTTAGCTCTTGGAAAACATCCCGAAAATTATCAGAGTCTAAAAATTGACATTCGTCCAATGACAACTGCCGTAGGGAGATTATCTTGGACAAATGTTTGCCTGTTATTTGGCAGGATCTTAATTTGAGTATCTTCAAATTGGGAAATATGTGCAACAACATATTCACATCTTCATCTATGAACTGTTGTTCTTGTTCGGCACCTCCATCCTCAGATTCCAGATCATCTCTAGTTTTATTAACGGGCGCACCCATCCAATTAAAGTTTTCTGTCTGGGTAAATATTTGATCATTTAAGAGACGCAAGTAACGAATACTGCAATATCTCATAAGGAGACTGTGCATAAATACTGACACTTCTGACATAAAATCTATAAATGTCTGATCATCTATATCGTCTATGAGTTCAGGGTAAACAATAACGCCATTCAATTTGGTCCTCCACAGTGATTGTATTATACTTTTGAATCTTGTATGTAATTTAGAAATCAGAAATTGTTCCATAATATTTAGGCGTTTCAATATCATTTCCAGACAATCATCATTTAGATCCAAAAGTTGAGGGCCTTCCTGTGGGGACATTTCTAAAAATATATGTATGTACATAGTTCAAAATAAGTCAAGAGTATTTTATATAAAAATTTACGCACCTTCAGTAGTCACCATTTTAATGCAGCAGAAGCTGTTTTGTTATTAGTTCTTACATATAAATGAAATCGCCAGTCTCAAAGGATATTAATATACTTCGGCCAGTCTATAAAAGTTTATCTACTTTCGTTATTGTTTGGACTTTTTAGTTTTGTGTATTTTCTTCTTCGTTTTATATATGTATATATTTTCTATCTGGTATTTAAAAGTTGAATCAATTAATCACATATGTATTTGTTTTTGTCCATTGCACAGAGCACGAAGCCGATATTATTCGGTTGTCGGCAGCGGCTTACCAAAAACAAGTAAACAGCGGCGGCCAAGCGATGGCTAAAAAGTATCGGCTGTCGACCGGCTAATGATAGAATCCCAGCAAACAATTTTTGCCAATTTCAGTCCGAAGTCGGTCAGAAAGTCTGCACAAGATGCCGAATTCGTATCCGATGTCGGTCAGAAAACGTACCGAAAATCATTTGAGTGGTTGACAAGAAACCGGACCTCTTTGTCTGAGGAAATTCTAAAAATTATACCGAAAGGACTAACAGAATTCTGTACGAATTCCGACGAATTGCCTAGGGAAATTCTAAAGGAGTTTTCGACATGTCTTATATATGTCGGGAATATGTCTGATAAAACATCAGAAAATTTTCCGATTTATCTGATACGTTTTACGTCCTGGCGTATTAATATCAGAGAAAAGTCAGAGCTAAAATTATCAGAAATGTCTTTTAAAATTCTCCATACATTGTTGTGCTGCTTATGGCAGCTCATCAGAAAATATTTAACCATATTTTATAAGTTTAAGAACTCAAATATTTGTGCGCATAAGCTCAAGAGATAAATGAGGATTGTAACGAAAACTAAAATCAGACAATGTGCAGAGGTGACTGCTAAAAGTCGTAAGACGTAGATCAGAAAATGTGCAGACTACTCTGTTAAATGTTTTAAAGGAAATTAAATTGCATTCGGATAATGTGCAGACTATGCTGACATCAATCGGATAATATTTCAGACGATGTGCCAAATGTCTGAGGGAATTTTTGACAACACGGCTGATTGTCTGGTAAAGTCTCAGGTTTTTTTCTGATGTTAGACATGTCGGCCAAAATTGTTTCCTGGGATAATATAACAGGTAGCAGCTAACCATACATCGGCGGCTTAATGCTTGCTCAAAATCGATCATGTTTTTCTGCACAGGTTTGGGGATACGAAATAAGATGCTGTCGAAACTACATGCTGTATTTAGAAACTGGGTTCAACACCTTATATATATTACCTCTAAAAATGCATTTTTGCTACTTGAATAAGATATTATCTCTGAGTCCACATAGTCTAAAACGCATATTGGCAGAAAAGGTAATACAGCTCAATCTATCTTGGGCAAAAGAGTGGTCAAATCTATGTTACTCACTATGTAGTACCTAGTACTACAAACGATCCCTTATGCACATCATGGAAAGAGATTATATGTCTCCTGAATATAAAAGATAACAATGACTTTACCGCCCTTGCATCCGGCTCACAATTTCATTATCTCTATTCGAAACTGGATTTTACTAAAACTTAAGCTTACTGCAGATTTTTCATCACATGCCACCAGTCTAATTATTAAAGCAAGATGTGATCTACTGGACTTAAACTCTAGATGCTTCAGAAATAACACGAACGGTAAATGTACAATTTGTAACATGCAAGAATCCAAAAATACTTTCAATTTCATTGTGATATTTCCTGGTTACAGAGAATTTAGAATGTTTTATTTTGGCCAGCGCACACTATGTAATAATGATGTATTGCAAATATTGAATGGCTCTTATTTTGATGCACTATACAAATATCTTGCATAAAACATGCATAAAATACAGAATGTTTATAATGAATGAATTTAGTCCTTAATAACAATTAAGCATTGGCCACTCAGGCGTTTTATGTATTGAAGTAAATAAATAAATAAATAAATATAAAATAAGCAAATGAATTAAATATATAATAATAATAGACCTATTACTTCTATTTTTACATTTGATATCTCTACGAATAGTTACAGGAGAAAACTTTTTAAAGCGCTTTCGTCAAATTAACCGGTTAGCATAACTTGATATCCTGGTTAGGAGGTGTATGGTAGTGGTGTTGTGGTAGGTTGAGTTTTTTTAAAATTAAAGCTTTTTGCAATTTAATTATTAAGTTTACGTTTTTTAGTCGTACGCAATGTTACTTAAAATTTGTAAAATTATTAACTAATTTATTTTAGATTGTTTTTAAAATTTTCTTTATTACTTTTATAATGATTTAATTATTTATTACATTAAAATTTTGTGTTGATAGTTCTTGAGTAGTCTAATGTGACCGGCTATGGCCTCTAGGCTAGGTTCTTCATAAAGAATGAATAAATAAATAAATAAATAAATAAAATATGTACTATTGCCCATGTTCTGGAAAACGCAGCGTTTTCAAATCGTTTACGGTTTGAAAAACGCAAAACGCATTTCGGCATGTTCTGATAACCGGGCAATTTGCTAGCGTTTTGCTATTTTCCGAAGCTGTGTTCGAGCAATGAAAACATATTTTTTATTATAACAAAACATAAACAAACAAAAAAATTTAAATTAAAAGCCCTACAGCGTTCCTGCTTTCTATACTAGCTTTAAAAAAACTACAATCATCGCCAGTTCATAAGTGGACAATTGAGACAGGCAATTGACAAATTCAAAGCAAATTTTTAAGTTGCATGTTTTTAATTAAAATCATAAAAAAACGTTACAAGTTTTTCTTCAAATAAAAAGAAAACATTAAATTTAAATTGTGCATCATTTTATTTTCTCTTTAAGGTGCAGATTAAATAAAATAGACCAGATCGCATCAGTATACACTAGCGGTTTGAAAACGCCAAATTTTTAGCGTTTTCGTTTGTCAGAACACCCGCTTGGCGTTTTCAAACCGAAAACGCCAATTTTAAGCGATATGCGTTTTTTAGAACATGGGCATATAATATAAAATATGTACTTTACACTTATAATTATTAAATAATCAGTGCCAATCAGGCTTACAGTAATAATGATATGCCAAATATAGATTATAAATTGTATAATATATATATATATATATATATATATATATATATATATATATATATATATATATATATATATATATATATATATATATATATATATATATATATATATATATATATATATATATATATATATATATATATATATATATATATATATATATATATATATATATATATATATATATATATATATATATATATATATATATATATATCCTTTAAACTTATATGAATTATAAAAATAATATATATGCTTCATATTTATCTTTAAATAAAAGTATAATTTAATTGAAAAATTAAATTAAAACCGAACTCAACCGAAAATAATAAAATTTCTTGGGATATAAGCCCATGCAGTAATTGATAAAATAAAAATAGTACATCGGCGGCGGCGCAATTTAAAAACAAAATTCGGCAGCGGCTGTTAAACCGGATATGCACCGAACGTCTTTGCACTGCCATTGTAATCTAATGGTTTGTTAAAACCAGTGATGGGAAACTCTATACTGTTATAGTACTTTGAATACTTTTTTATTCTCAAAATAGCCCCACTAAGGGCCAGATTTACAGTCATTAGTTAATTATTAGTAAAAAAAAATGATAACTATTGTTTAACTAAAACTTCATATTTACAGTGTATTGTTTAACTAAAATTTTTAATATGGGTAAAGAATGGTAACCCTATCAAATATAAATAAACAAGCAATAAATAATATTTCAGACAAAAAAATTTTAAATTTCTTCCGGTTTATTAACTTTGAACCTATTACATATATTCAAAAACATGCTCGAAAACTCCTAATATCTGTAGTTGAAGAAAAAAAATCTGTTCAAACAGAAGTTATTAGAGAACTATTTATAAACTGGTATAAAATTCATTGTTATATGTAGTAGACTGCTGAAGTTGCACTTTGCAATTTCGAGTGAAATAAAACATAAAATCATACGAATTGTTATGTGTAATGGTAACAATAACCGCACAAAAAATATTATTCCTCGAAAAATGTCAATAAAATCAGTTAATCAAAACTTAAAATTGCTTTCAATTACATAATTTAATAATTGAGTCAATTACCCATGTAATCAAAAACACACTTTTCCACAAAAATTTGAAAGTTTTGAGTACAAAGAAAAGAGTAAAATAATATTTCAATTACGAACAATTGCTTAAAGTTTGTGAAAAATGTTAGATAGGCGGCGTGAAATAACCCCCCAAACCGAATATACAAAGGACAACAAATATAATTTTTGGGTAGTATTTCTTTTTTTGGAGACTTATTTCGTGGGGTTTATTTCATTTTCGCTTTGGGGAGCTATTTTCTGGGGTATTATTCCATCCCGTCGCTAGATAATATTGTTTTTGATCACATGAGTAATTGATTCAATTACGAAATTAATTGAAAATGGTTCTAGTTTTTGAATTAAGTATTATTTATTTTGAGATATCCTAAAAACTAATAGAGGGAGAGCCTTGAAATTTTGTACGGATAATTCTGTCGATATTGTGAATTGTCTCTCAAAGAAATTTAAAAATTGGACAAATAGGCGTAACGCCATCATATGGAGCAAATATTTATTTTGAGATGTTTTCAAAACCAATACCAGCGGACCGATACCTCCGAAATATTTACAGCGTATTACTGATGGCAACACTTACTTTAAAATATCTAGGAAGCCAAGACATTCATAATTTTGAAATTGTTTCCTGAGTATTAACGTCAAAAACGAGAATAGTATTATGCATGATATAATAAATTCTCTCCATTTTTCTTGACATTCATTACCTGACGGGGGTCTACACTAGCCATGAACTTGGTACGAACATCACATATGGGTATTGTAGACCGGTCATGTTCAAGTTTCGTCCATGTTCTGACATCGATGCCCGAACATATGGCTGAGCATCAATGTTCACCATGAGATTCGCCGTCAACAACCATTTTCAATAGAAGGAAAAGAGACAGAACAAAATTGGTAAATATTCTTTTCTATTGCAATACTACAAAACACATTGATAAGGCAGAACAGTTGCTCTGCCGACGTCATGTTAATGTCATGTGCAAGTCGATGGCTCGTGAAGACGTAGGGTGACAAGTATAAGGATTGTGACATTTTCTTTAAAATCATTTTGCCGTACTAGTTTTATATGTCCCCTCAATTTCTGTTTTTTTTTTTTTGTTACTACATATTCTTAAAAATTTGATTTTCATGCAAATAATATGAAAAATGTCAACTTAAGCAGGCTAATTTGCAATATGCGCTTCTATACGCAATCATGCAAACTTTAAAAATGTTACACGCCGCAAAATATATTAATATAGTAGTCGATGCATACAAAGGACAAACTCACTTCTACCGTAAAAATATTGAAAACTCACAAAATTTTAAAGTAGAATGAGTGCCAATATCGCGAAAATTCGCAAAAATAGGAAAAATTTAAAAAGGCCTAAAATTAATTAAAACTGTACCTGTAATGTCAAGAACTCGGGAAAATTCGTCAAAAGTTTGCTAAAATTTTAATGATTACAAAGCGTAATGTTAATCAAAATTCCCTTAAAATGTAAAAGGCCAAAAACTTTAGAAAAATTACGGCCTTCGCGAAAAATTGCAAAATTTTGAACAAGGCATAATTTTGATCAAAATTTGCTGATATGAACGTCTTATATTGTTCAAAAAGCGCGTAAACTGAAAAGATGTTGACAACTTGTAAAAAAACCGCTTTTATCGCGAACATTGCAAAAATTAGCCAAAAACTCAAAAATCGGACACAAATCCTAAAATTGATTAGAAACCGCCAAAACTGTAAAAATAAAAAAAACGCGAAAAACTTACAATTTCACGAAAATTTTCTAAATATGTATATGTATTGATGAAATCAATGAAGTATTCAAAATGAAGTATAACAAAATTTCAGAAAATCATATAGATCGCAAAAAGGAAATTGCCAATATCGCGGAAATTGCAAAGTGTAGTATATGTTTTTGTTGTTTAATTTTTATGTTGTAATAAAACCGCATCATTACAATGAAAATTTTTTAATGCCTTCAAATGTAACCATATATACAATCGATAACATAAAATATAATAAATATAATCGATACAATTAAAATTCGTCACAACTAATAAACAAAAGAGCATTTCAATAAAATCTTAAGATAAACGATTAAGCGGTGCTTGTGAAATGCACAATTTTTCTTACTTTCCTCTTAATACAATTACACATTTGTGCAAAATAACTCCAGGAGTTGAGATGCCTGTTCCATTATATGGCAACGCTTTTTTATATTTTAGCTTAAAAACAAACTTCAAAAATGAAACTACCTTCTATTTATTATATCATGGTGTTATGGAAAGGAGTCAACCTCTCAAATAGATTAAATAATTATTTTTTAATATTAAATTTTAAATAAACACAATTGAAAAAGAATTATTATATAAAAGTTTTCGTTTTCTTTTCATCACAAAGGGGATATTGTGTAGTGAAGCACACGGGCTTTAGCTAGTATGAAATAAAACTCGACAAACTATATACCAAATTAAAGAGTAGAATCTATAGACTTTGAAGCCACAAAACAGTTTTTCAGAACTCTTTTGGAAAAGTTTCAGTAATGCACAGAAACAAACCCATTACTTTCTTATGCAAAAGAAAACTTGTATACTTCAAATGAAAGAAAATCTTACATATTCATACATGAAAGCAATAACTTTAATTACCTTATTTATTGAATTTTGCTTCCCTTATGTCTTTAAGTCGATTCGGTAAAAATTAGCCAATTTCCCTGTGTAGTTTCTAGTAATTTTATGCAAAGTGTCCCATAGTCCACCTCAAAGACTTTTTTATCACTTAATTCAAAAATTTATAAATTTGGAGAGCCATGTTCTCCTAACTGTTGCCGATGAGGCTTAAATAGAGGCTTCCGAGATGGCAATATGTAACAATTTGACATTATTTTGCATCCCGTCCTTAGCGATTTGGACTATATGCTGTATATCGTCATAATGATCCAATAAAATAGCGTTATCTTAGACCATTTAGACAGCTAGATTGTCCGTTTTTTTAAATTAATTTAATACATTCGGCCATCTTCTGTATTTCGTGTGGAATTAAAATGTGCGGAATTATCAAAGCATTGTTGTTGTAAATTAATATTTATAACAACAATGCTTTGATAATTCCACACATTTTAATTCCACATGAAATGCAGAACATACCCGATAGTCTGCTAACTTCACGTTCTCCCTAAAAAAAACTACTATTTATCTATTATATTTATCTTATTGTAGGCTAACTTCATAATATGGCCTTTACATTTCAAGGATTTGCAAAATTATCCTACTTTCTTTCACGATATTGAAAACAATTAATAACAATTAATAGCAAATGAAGACTTTTTGCAAAATACATGGAATGGACAGTACAGGTTCGATTGTAGTAAAACCCTATACTCAGTTTGGCGAATTTGGTGACCAATTTTTTTATGGATCTCCAAGATTTCTGAAAATCAGTGGGCCTCCAAAAAAACTGTCAACAGTATTTGGCCAATATCTAATTCATAAACTTAATGATACCGCTTAACTACACATGGCAATAATGTAGCTAAGAGTCCGCTAAACAGATTTTATTAACATTTTATGCAAAAAAATGACATATAGTAGCATAACTTGAGAAGGGCTTTTTCCATTCAGTATTTTCAGTGATTTAGTAGCTTGTAGCTACATGTATTCCAAAAGAATTGATACCTTTTTTATTGAAATTGGTACATAACTTTTGATTTTATTCATAATTCAGTGAGAGAATTGAAATGATACAAATTAAATTTTCATACAACAGCGATTTTTTACTTTGTTTTTGTGTTTGCTATTATTTGTTGTATGGAAATTAAAATTTTATCAATTCAGTTCTGTCACTAAATTGTGAAAAGTTTTAATAAATAATCAGAAGGTGAAATTTCGGCTCACCATATTGATAAAAGGAATAAGATACTAATATTCTATTTCCTCATAAAATTTGGTTAAATAGCTGGTGTTTCATTAATAGTAGTATCCACGATCAAACGTGGTAAAAGCGAACAAAGGACGCTGATGATGACAGCGTAGCGGCTATCGAAATTAGTAGTACTAATCCGTTCTGCTAGTGTGATTAGATATTCTAATATTCCACTCTCAAAAATAATTTCAGTTTACATTAATTCAATTATTGAACTTAAGCCGAATAATAATAACTTCCGACTAATAGTAAATACTAAAATCAGAAACATAGGAAATGGAACAACAACAAAGAAAGTAAAAAAATGCAATAAAAATATATCCTAAGTGGTGAAAAACGAACATTTTTAAGGCACAAAGTAGTTTTTATGCGCTATTTATGGTGCCTAGATACGTTCAGATTGTATCGATATGTTCACAGAAGTTTCTCAACTTTATCGTAGCTACAACTTTGCCAAATATTGTTAGCAAAAAATTAGGAGTCCCTGTAAGTTATTCTAAAAACAATAAAAAAAAATTTTTTTTGTTCCTATATTTAAAACAAGTGCACGAATAACTTATTTTTTTGGCATAAAATATCAATGAAATATGTTTAGCGGACTCTTAGCTACATTATTGCCATATAAAGTTGAGTGGTATCACCAAGTCTGAATTAGCTGTTGGCCAAAAACTGATGACACATGTGTTTGAGGCCAAACTGGGTACAGGGTTTTTACTACCCTTTTTGTGTTTTTGCACTGTTGCACTGTGTAATTATTAGAAAGGCTGGCGAAATCCATTCCTGGAGTAACATACCAGTGCCCCTGTTCTGTAACTTATTAGAAGTCTTTGAATCGAGAAAATTTATTAAAAATTTATTGATTTTCGAAGTCAGAAGAATTTGTCGATCTTAACCAAATAAATTACCGAAATAAGTTTTCTAAACTTTTATTATTAAAAATTGTATACATATGTAAAAAGGCTCAATACAAAATTATCCAATGTAATCCGAGTTCTTATCTATTTAGTTAATATGCTACAAATAAATTTTATATTTTTTTTATTTTAAAAATTAATTGAAGGGCTTAGTGCAGCAGTCATGTAATTATCAAATTGAAATACGCGGTCGAAGTACATATCGGAGAAAAACTGGCATTAAAATCAACTCATAAAACAAAGTTTTCTAATTTTGTTACTGCACTAAGCTCCTCAAAAATCCTGTATATGTATTTCCAATCAGAAGATTTCAAAGCACGTAATTTCCAAGAATTAATAATATACATACAAATTAGTGTTTTGTAAATAGCAAATTCGAAGCTCATTTATAATAAATGCAATAAAAGAGCATCAGCGTTATAAGAATTTATTTTTGGAAATCACTAGATTTTAAATCAGGCTATTTTCGGAACAGCCTGATAGAAATAAAATTAACAATTTACTGCTTATTATAAAATTAACATTGGTCAAAATATATAAATTGTGTTTCATAAAATGTAAAAATATTCTAATACAAAGAGTATTTAATAAAAAAAAATAACATTAATATATAAAACTTTTATAGAAAAGAACATAATAAAGGATCTCGCAAGGATGTACTAACAGTTTTGCGACTATCGGGGATGTACATAAATATGTGATAAGCTTTATAAAATTCTATTACATCTTGTAAAATCGTTTAAAACATTTATGTAGGTATGTGTATCTATTATATATTGGACTTTGGCACTTTAAAAAGAATTCCAATTTTTTATGGAATGTTTCAAAGGTTTGGTAAACATGAACATTAGGATTCCATCTTCAGTTAGTTCATATTGAATTACTCATAGAAATCCGAAAATGTATGTATAAGTATGTACATACTAGGGATATATATCGCCGATATTTTTAATTGCAATATATCGATATATCGCCATTTTTTTTTTCAAAATATATCGACAGTATGAAGTTCGATCATTTTAGCTTTGGTTTTGTTTTCCGTGAAGTCTTAAAAAATAATTCGACACAATCGACATCAAGTAGAATATTAATAACAAAATATTTTGTTTTATTTATAATCTTTTGTGTATTCGAAAAAGTATCTTTATAGTCAACGTAATTGTGTTGATGTACGTACGTTCCATGAAATGTTGGTGAAACAGCAAGGAAAATGGAAATTAACTCTTTTCAGATTAATTATTTATCATAACAAATTTACACGTATTGCGTATTGCAAGCGCGGAAAAGCAATCCGGCTAAAGAAAATTTACAAAAACCATCTGAAGTGAAAGTTTCTTGCCAGAAAGTTCTTTACTTAGCGAAGCCACTGCTCGACATACCCAGAGGAGAGAATCCTTGTCCATGGGCATTATTTCCATGCATGTCATTTCATTACACCTATTTTATTATACATATCAGAAGAATGCAAATTTTCTTTGTCAAAGAACAGGAACAAAAAGAAAATAGATTACGTTTTTCAGTGGATCACATTATAGAGCAAAACTAATAACACTGTCCCACAAAATATTAATCTTATACTCGATATTAGTTCAAAACCACTTTATTTCAAAAACTATTCGGTTCAGTAGATACGAATACATATATTGTACGTATTACGTAATAACATAATATTTATTTTCACAGCTTGCCTGCGGAAATCACATAGGGTCTTTGTACTAATAGGCTAATAGGCTAGCATTGCTATTTATCATCCACAGTGGCGCACTTCGAGTTCCTTTTATATTGGGGTCGTTTATGTTAGTTTGTTTGTTAATCTCACAAGGTGCCAGGTTCTACTCGAAGAGAGATTCCTTCATGTACCGCCACACGACCTACACCATGATATAGAAAGGAGGACTTTCGGACAAAGTAACTTTTTTTGATAAAGTGTAATATCAGCTATTTTAAACAGACTTACTTTACATATTAGCCATTTCAGTTAAGGTTTACAAGCGTAAGTATAGAAAAATATATATATTTTTTAACTTTTCCAAATCTTTGTAAAGATACAAAAATAATATACCCGAGAGTACTTGAAAATGTTGTAGAATCTTAATATAGATATTATAGAGTAATATTGTTCCAAACATTAGCTGTGTTAAAAATAGCTAATTTATTTACAGACATTATAGCCCACAGCCTTTCCAGGCATACGTTTTTTGTGGATCAGACTATTAGTTTGGAAGATAAAAGCTTTCCGACGACTAAAGAATTTTATCGGTAAAATTGGTCTTATATAACAACATATAGCGCCCACTGTGTTAAAAATAACTACCTAACTTTTAACACACCTTGTAACCTCCATCCTTCCCTATAATTCATCAATACATTTGTTGTGTATCAGACTATTCGTTTGGATGATATGATTTTTCCGCCGCTAGATTGGCCGTTTTTTCCCAGTGTGCGTATGTGCAATATTATTTGTATGTAATATTTGCTTTGAATTTTAAGAAAAACAACAGTGTAATTTTTTTTCTTTCATTTGTATTGGCGTGAAATTTACTCTTTTTTTCCGGTTGCTTATCTGGCAAGCCTCTTTAAAAAAGTGTCGGTAAATTTAGCATTATACTGAATATTAGGCTCGGTTCGGGCTCAGCCTAAGGCGAATTGACAACCAAGTAGTGTTACTACAGCAGCTGACCATTTTTTGCTCTTGTTCTTTGGACCGCATACATGTCAAACTCCATACAAAAAAAATTTTAAACACGTACCTCGCTCAAATCTGCTAATTAGTGGCGGTCTACATGTGCAGTTTTTTTAAGCAATTCTGTTTTTGTTAGTAAGAAAGAGCGAGAGGAATAGACATGTTATATATTTATATATCAACTTTCTTCCAACTTTCTTTTAGTAGATAAAGTTTAATGCGCTAAACTCAAAACCGTTTTCAGTGTTGTAGATTTGTTCTATCACGTACAGATTTCTTTAAATGGGCATCACTAATAATTCCAGTATGTACATCAGTATATTTCACTCTTACTCGAGAATCGTTTGTCCGATTTAAATAAAGAAGCCACTAAAAGATGTAAAATAAAAATAACTTTCTCACCCATACATATTTTTTACATGTTCACCTCTTTCGGAGTTCTTCAGAAATTAGCGGCGAAAATTCGTTTTCTCATGCAAAATTAAACTTTTTCGTTTTCAGGAGCTCGTAGAAAAATTAAGATGCTAAAAATTTTACATTTTCATCTTTAATCAGAAATCTAAAATAAAATAAGTCATAAATAATTAAACTCGATTGACAAATGTCGATTTTATTAAATGTATGGAAATTGTGATTTTTATTTATTGAATTCCTTCACTTATTTGTCAATAAAATTCACAATTGTCCATCGATTTTCATGATTTATGACTTATTTTATTCCTATGATAAAAATTGAAAATTTTTGCAGTTGTTATTTTTTTATAAATTTTAGAAAACAAAAGAAGCTTAATTTTGTGAAAAAAAAGTTTTTTTCGTCAATATTTTCTGAATAACTACGAAACCGTTGGAAATATAAAAAATTATATATAGATGACTTAAAGGTAATTTTATTCCCCATATTCTGAAAAAATCCGAAAATCATTTTTCGAGTTAGGGTGGAATATACTGATGTACCTAGTGGAAATATTAGTAAAGTATTAAACGTTGTATATATAGTCCACATATTTTTATTTAAAAGTTATTTTTTCTGTAGACCAGTGTTTTTTTTAATTCCATTAAAATTTATATTAAATGCAATAAAGAGTTCTATTCTTTTAAATAATAAATTCTATTCTTTTAAATAATTATAATTAGGAAGTATTAAATGGCACCACATGGTACTTAATTCATTTGAAAATTTTTGTCTTTTTCTTTAATTTTTTTTCTTATAATACCATGTGAGAGTATATCTTATCCAATCGAAAATGATTAGATTTTTTTCTCTACCTTGTCTAGAATATTCCAAAAATATATTTAGTAGATCTAATAAATTTGCAAAGTAAGATTGTTTAAAAACTACCGAGTTCTGAAAATTTGTTCCTAACTCCTAGAAAAAATTTGGGTTAGCAACACTGTACGGCAAGATATACAAATTTTCACGCAAAAAGTAAAAATGTTTTAAATATTTATGTATATGATTTAGTAATTTTCAATTGTTCAATATTAAAATCTAAATCCAATTTGTTTCTGGTCTTAAGAACTAAATATCTTTAAAAAATCTTAATTATTCTTATTTTTAAAACTTATTGCTGAGGAAGTAGTATTTAAACTGTCATCGGTGTTTGAATTTGAAATAATGATGGGTAATTTGGCAGGTTTTTCTATTAAAGGAGATCCATCAAGTGATGTCTGTTGTTTGGCCGGAAAAGATTTCGTTTGCAGCGGTTTCATTTCGTTCATTTTGTAGTTAGCGTTCTCCAAGTGATTTATTTGAATTTTTTTATTTCTGCAAATACTATAAAATTGTTTAACGGGATACCAGCCTAATAATATAAGTCCAATGGCAAATAAAATGCCAGCCAATATCTGGCCTCCCATTAAGGCAATAGGAATCATTTTAATATCCTTCGATAATTCTGGGGTAATACGTACTATTTGCTCAAACCATACAAGTGGAAAGAAAATCCGAGGTACATTTTCATACAAGCTGTTCAAAATCAAATAATATTAACTAATACGAAATTTTATATGATTACTTACTTTAATGATGATATGGGTTCCACTAACATGTTAACTTGAAATCTGGCTGCTACTTCAAGAGCCACGCCAGTTTTTGGCTCTAGAACCATATAAAACTCATGGTCCTTTTGATTAGGGCTTAAACCCTCAACCTGATTTAAGTAAAATGGATCGGCATTATAAAAGTGTGGATAAGACATGAAAACTGGAGAGCCAAAACGGCATGATGAAACATTCATGACCCCAGAAGGCACACATTGACCCCCACAATAACACAAATTTTCAGGATATAAAGTTCCTAAAAATAATATATACATACATATGTATGTATGCAAGTATGTATATAAAAATAATAAATTTTTACTTAATTAAATATATTTGCAATGCCTCACCATTATCTACCGATCTTAAGCCTCCGGTATATTTGTAACCTATTAGACCCTCAATTTCTTCAGTATTTGAATAATCCAGTGGTATTGTGCGACACATATCAGGCGTAAACAATTTAACTATACTGTCATTTGTTAAATTTGGTGGATGGAATTCTCCAGCTGAACCATTGGCCAGACCACAATGTGATTCATAGAAGCCGGTATGTTTATTATAGTTCCAAGTGTTTATTTGTCCCAATTTTGACATATTTTTGGCACCCGTAAACACATTAAATACTCCCGTTAATTCGGCACTACCATTGCGCTGTAATATAAAATGAAACAATGAAATTTCTTCATCACAAGTACATACAAACATAGTTTACTTTTCTTACTTACTGTATAAAACCAACCAAATTTATCGAACGGCACCTCAACATCATTACCAAAGATATGCACCGAACGAGCCATATCAATCATATCATCACTATAGCCGGTAAACAACAATTCATCAACTGTTTTAATCACGGACATTTCTTGACCGTACAGTTTCAAACCCACATCCACCATACGCCTGCGGACAGTATTCCACTGTTTAGCTTTACTAGCTGCAGACTATAAATTTTAGAAAATATAATAAAATATTTCTACATTATTGCACAACAAGTTGGACATACCAAGGCAACTGCATTTAATGTTGTAATTTCATCATCCAAACTTCCTTTGCTGCCAGCAGCATCAAAGTAAAAAAAACTTTTCTTACGATACGACACGGAACCATTGTCTGAATGCCAATTTATGTCAACTTTGTCTGGTTTCTCTGTAAATCGGTATGGTCCACATTGTTGCAATATAGGTTTTGATGATAAATTCTTAAAATCCTCAGGGTTTGTCCAATTATAAAGATAAATATCTAAACTTAAAGGTATCGGTGGAGTTTTCCATTTGTCATACACCATGGAGTCTGGTCTTAAAATCATTTGCTGAAATAAAGTACATATGCAATTAATTCTTACTAGTAGAAATTTGTGATCGTTTATGGCCTTAAGGCTAGATTGTTGAAGTTCAGTAAATGAAATTAAATTAAATATTTAAAAGTAGACAAATGCAATCCAGTAAAATTCAGTAACAATTTGAACAAATTATTATAAAATTTTTTATTTAAATGGCAATTTCCGGTTTCGAAGTGCGACAAGCTTATATTTTAAACAAAATTAGACTTTGGGATTTCCCGGGAAACGGGAATAGAAAAATCGTGTTCTTGGGAATTCCCACAATGTCGATAAGAAAATTTCTTTCTTATATTTATATTGAAAACAAAAACAATTTTTAGTTTTTATGATTGTTTTCAATATTAATATTTGGAACATGTATCAGAAATTTCTAAACGGATAGTTCTATCGAAATAAAATTTCCCATGGACGTATCAGAGGAGTATTTCCATTTATGTATTAAATATCAGATCTCTTACTTGCTCAGGAGTGGTGCTATGAGTTCTCAAAATAGTGCACTTCGGCCATGTAAAATTTTTTACTGCTTCCCATTTTTTTCTTTCTCATTCGAATTCAAAACTTTTTTGCTGTATTATAGCACTTAATAAGATCTAAAAGACATGTTTGATTGTATACTTATCTCTTATAGTTAGTGAGTTGTACTCATTTGAAAATTGAAATTTCTCAAATTTTCTAAAAAATACTGGACCATTTTCCAGATATCAGATCTAAATATCATCTGGTCAGGTGACTTATACGTGTAAATTTTATGAACTTATAAGTTAAAACCCGTACTGAAAAACCTTTACATGCCCTGACAGATGGACAGAGTGGCGTATAATTAATATTTATTATCAAATATAGGTCATACTAGAGCAAAAGTGCTATAGATCTTAATAGATTTTGCATATGTATTAACTTTTTTTAATGCTGTAAAATCGTTGGTGGTTGATATTTTCGAATGAAATTTTGCATTTATATAGGAATTTATGTACTAAATACAAGGAAAGAAAATAAATAAAGTTTTTCTTCTGAGAGTCTCAGAACTCTTAAGAAAGTTCCAAGAAATACAAAAATGCAATCCTGAACAATTTTGCCCATAGCGTCCACACTTGATCCAAGGCCCATTTAACACTTTGCCAAATAACTGCGTGCACATAAGAATTCTTAGAAATGACACTTGTTTTGGAATCCCAGCTTTGGGATTTGAGAACAAGTGTATGGTCGTATTAGGAAGTGCATGGTTCCAACTATATTAGGAAATTCAATTATTGGTTTACCGTCGATTCACGTCTGTACCAAGATCGATTTATGTATATGGTCTGTGCATCAGCCCATATGACTTAATAGCTCCGCTGCTGAGCAAGTAAGAGAGCTAATATTTAAAACATAAATAGAAATACTCCTGTGCTATATCCATATGAAATTTATTTCGATAGAACTATCCATTTAAAAATTCCTGATTTATGTTCCAATAATTTTGATTCTGCCCCACTGTGCATTGTGGCCTTTAACTTATAAAACTATTTTTCCTTGGAATTCCTGGGAACGCGATTTATTAACTAAATATTTTGTGAAATGTTCAAAGTTTTGTTAACATAAACATTCTTTTTAAATAAAAATTAGTATAATAACAATTCTAAAACAAAACTTTAACGGCCGTATGCATAATCAAAACTACGCAGGAACTTAGTATAAGTGACGAAATTAAACTGTGTATTTACTATTTAAAATCTATTTGCCGAACTCACAACCTATTGTAGGAGTTTTATCGTGTTGTATAAATGTTGTTGTTAATTCCTACATACATACATTTATGTATTTAAAAATACATTTAGGAACAACTTGAGAAACATGTTTATTTGAAAATTAACAACAACATGTATATGTACAACATAGAAATTAAACAATAGGTTGTGAAAGAAAGAAATAAATAAATAATAGCATGGAATTTTAAAGATCAACGACAACTTTTATCATACCACTTTCTTGTATTAGCAAATAAAAAAGTTGCACGCAACAAATTTCATGAAAAATGTCATATGTATAAGTTTTGCAGAAATTTCTTATAAAATAAAATTGTGACATAAACGAAATCACCTTGACTTACCTGCTCCAAAATGGCATGAAATATTTGTTCCCAATACATGCCACACAAAATGCCAACAACGCCTATTATAAGTCCTAAAATACTTATAAAAATTATCCGACAGCCAAGAGTACAAATTTTACTACTTTGGAATTTTTTTGGCATTGTGGATGGAGTGTGATTCCTTATTTTTTTTTTTCTTTAAATCTGTAAAATAGACATTGTTACTTTTAAATTATATAAATAAAAATTCAATATTCACTAACTAATGACATTAAAAAGTCAATTAAGTTTTCATTTAATTGTAATTTCCTATAGTTTATAATTTTCATCATGTAATTTTTTAAGTGGTCGTTCACATTTACAAAAATAAACGAAACAATACAAAAGTATTAAGTGTCATATTGATGAATAGTTATGCGGTATTTGTATTTAGCATTTAATGCTGTATCATTTGATCATTACAAAAAATTTTAATATCATGAAATAAGAACAGACTTCATAAAAATGTTATACGTAGTAAAAATGTAGTCGGGGTTTATTTGTTTTAGATATTTTTAATTATTTAATTAATATGGAGAAAGAAACAAACAGACAAGATGATCAAGATGCTATTTGCATTTTTTTTACTAAATCAAACTCAGAGTCAGCGAAATGAAATGATGTTTGCTTTTTCTTATAAATCAATATCAATTAAGCATATCTTCAAATACAGCTTTAAAAATATAACAGATATTCATATACATATGTACATGTGTATGTATATTAGAGATGAGCGATCCCGTGATTTTTAAAGAGCATCGTGAACAGTGAACGTGATTTAAAAATCACTGGTACTTAAAACTGTGAGTTTGATCACTGTTTTCAGATCTCTTATAGCAAGGTAATTGTCAAGGACATACACAAATACATTTTACTGAAGGAATTCTTGTACCTTGCGTCTTGTGTCTTGCGCCTTAAAATATACTTTTAATTTTGAAAATAAATACTATTAAGGAAATAGCATTCATTATTCATTATTCATTTATTGTTATTGTACGCAAACGTTATTACCCACACACAAACAGTGAAATATCATAATTTTGTGTATGTAACAAATAGAAAAGAACGACTGCAAGTAATAGTTACTTGACAAATTTTGTCACAACTGTGATTCGTGATTTTTCAGTAACAGTGATTAAATCACAGGTACATACAGAAATATCGCTCATCTCTAAAGCTATGTACAGACGGTTGTCAGATCTTACAATATTGTAAGTAAAATGTGCTAAAAAGTTCTTACAATCGTGTGAACTGAGAATTTTCGTCTGACAAGGTTGGCAGAAAAAGCATTGTCAGTCGATTTTAATACTACCTGCTGACAAAAAGTTGTCAGACATCTCACAATCGTGTGAACGCATCGCGTTGCCATTGTCAGATTATTGGCAGAAATATTTTAATTGTCAGATGTGCGAAGTTTTTGCATCTGAAAATGGCGTAATTGTCAGACTTCTTTATATTAGCAGGAAAATAAAAGAAACTATGCAGCTAAAATAGTTAAAATTGCTTCTGTATGTTTAATACTAATTTATATTTTTAATTTTTAAAGTTAACAGAAGCACAGATGATAAATAATTGATGATTTCTGTTAAATGATATGCGTGTGGCTGCGCCAAACAACAGATCTGACAATTTTTGCATCTGACAATATTGTCAGATAGATTTATTGTCTGCCAATATATTGTAAGCTTTTCTAACAACTTTGATACAACCGTGTGAACTAACAATATACCTTGTGCTGACAATTTGTTATTGTCAGTAAATCGTCAGCACATTGGCAGATCTGACAATATTGTAAGATCTGACAACCGTCTGTACAGGGCTTAATGTATATACGGTTCTTTTTTACGGAGAGCTTTATATTCTAACGAAACGATCATCTTTCAAATTGTTAATATGTATTGTGATGAAAATTGGTATCTAACAGAGATTTTTATAATCTATGTATATTGATTATATTTCGTCATTACCTGTTTTCGCCCAGTGATAATTTTTTGCTGAATTAGGTCCGAACTCAGCCAGAAAGACTGCACACGATGTCGAATTCATATCTGATGTCGGTCAGAAAACGTACTGAAAATCATAGATTCTAAAATAATTTTCGATATGTCTGAACAATGTTGGAAAAATGTCTGACAAAACATCAAAAAGGGCATATTCGGAAATACATCAATACGTTGCATCAGTGGTTTTATATGTTTTTATGTGTATCAGTGATGTGGACCTAAAAATTGTCAAATACTCAATAAAAGCAATAGTCACATAATAAAATAATGATATGTAATTAGATTTTTGTCGGCATTAAAAAACGTTTGCTTTTCAAATGCAGCGCAGTGCAGTGATGCATTTCCGAATAGGCCCAAAATTATCCGATATTTCTAATATTTTCTTAAGTCCTGTCGTATTAATGTCTGAGAAAAGTAGGAGCTTAAAATAGAAATTCAAATTTTATAAACTTTCGTGCAACTATCGCTTTTTTATTAACGACTGTTTCCAAATAATTCAGTACGAGAGCGATTTGCAACTAAATTTGAATTCTTTTCTAATGCAAATTACTATTACTTTGTTCTTAATTTCAATCATAGTAAACAATTTAACGCACATATGTTGATTACATTTCATGATGGCAAATAACAAATATGACTTGATCGTAATGAATTACACCCACCCAATATGATTTGTAATGATGATGATGATGGCAGTCCGCCTATATGTGCGTTGTATAACTGTTCTGTTATACTTGTGTGCTGCTTTTTGTTTTACAAACAACCAGTGATGCCAATTTAGCCATTTTTCATCCGGTTTAGCCAGAAAAAAAACTTAATGTAGTTATTAACTATTTTTTAGCCAATTTATTTTAATCTATGTAGCTATTTCTTAAGCCCTGTACAGACGGTTGTTAGATCCTATAATATTGCCAGATCTGGCAATGTGCTGACAATGTACTGACAATAAAAAATTGTCACCACATCATATATTGTTAGTTCACACGGTTGTATCAAAATGTTCAGAAAAGCTTACCATTTATTGCCAAACAATTATCTGACAATAAATTTATATGACAATATTGTCAATAAAAAAAATTGCCAGTTTACACGATTGTCAGATAGATAAATTGTCCGATTTGTTGTTTGGCGTTGCCAGACTCAATTAATTTAACAGAAATTATCAATTGCTTATCATCTGTGCTTGTGTTAACTTTAAAAGATGAAAATACAAATTAGTATTAAACATAAAGAAGCAGTTGCAAATATTTTAGCTGCATAGTTTCCTTTCTTTTCCTTTTTCCCAAAAAAAAGATGTGTGCAGTGCTGGCAATAGAAAGAAGTCTAGGGCAATGACGCCATTGTCAGATGCATCAACTTCGCACACATGACAATTAAAAAATGTCTGACACACATGACAATTAAAAAACGTCTGACAATACATAACACGCGTTAGCGCGTGTTATGCACCTCCATAGCAAACGCTAACGCGGCAATGCGTTTGGTGCTTTTCCAACTTTAGACGCATTAAAAGCGGCAAGTTACACATCACGCTTTAGAGGCATTTTTCTTATACAATTTCAATCCTTTGCTCGTTGGTTTTTTGTTTGTTTTTTTACATTTTATATTTCTTTTTAAAGTTCTGAATCGATTTACTTTGATAGTTTAAATAAAATACATTTTTAGAAGTTTAGTTTTCATTGCACAAAAATGAATGTGATCATCTGTATCTGGCAACACTTGGCGTGCTCACCGCGAGAAAAAGTTGAAAGTTGCTGAACTTTTTGCGGCGCACGCATTTCAAACTTATTTGTGCAACTAGCTTTATGAAAGCATACTATTTCAACTTTTTTGACAGAAGTCTGTAACGCGTTGACGCGCGCAACGCGTGCTATGTAACTCCACCTTTATAGCAGTGTACTCTGTTCATCATTTCGTGCGAAGTGCTGTCAAAAGTTCATATAAAAAAAATTTAAACGAATTGCTTACGAAAAAATGCTGGAACAAGGAACAAGGAAGAAGGGAAAAATTAACATCAACTTAATATTTCTTTCTGTATTAAACGTTACGAACCGTAGCCTAATAATCAATTTGGATTCACAAAAGAAAACACTTTGGTGAGCACAGGGCTAATGGCAATCGATATGGCCAAAAATACAATTGAGAAACATCTAAAGTACTTGCATACAGAAGTTATACCCAACAAACTTTTGAAAACATCGTTTGCAAATTTATAAAAATAAAAATCATCGATGAGCGCAATAATCGATAGGCGGCAAAAGTAAAATTCTGAAACGAGTTGTCACTTTATAAAATACCAAGGTGAATTAATTTTATCAGGTGGTGTTGATTCTAAAACAACTACAACATTACAATAACATCTGACATCTCAGTCCCTATGTCAAAATATAAAAATTTTTGACAAACGAGCATCTAATTTGCGGAATAAAAGTATAACAGCTGTGCTTATAATATCACCTGTATAAATCCACCTTAATAAAATACTTGCATTTATAAATTATACCCAACAAAATTTTTAAAAATTGACAAAAATCGATGAAAAAAGTTTTTGCTAATAAAAGAAAAAATTTCGATGAGCGCAATAATGGCAATCGATAGGGTTTTATTTATTTTAAAAAATCTTTCCAATTTGATGTAAAAAATAAGATATGAATTACTTTCTTATTTTTGTTTAATACTCATGATTTTTGCACTCGATCTCGCTTAGCCATTTTTTAATTAGTTTCTAGCCATTTTTTTAGCTATTTTTCTACATTTAGCCATTATTGGTGAAGGAATTCTGGCATCACTGCAAACAACCAACAAAATGAAAAACTATAAAGAGAGCGAATCAAGTCAAAGACCCAAAGAAGCTCATGGGGTCAATTGATTTATTCAATTATAAAACATTTAGATTTTTTTTTTTGCGGATCATTTAAAGAACTAAAAATGTTGATTTTTAATAGACAATTTTAGTTTCTTTTGTTGGTTGGCACCGTATAAAGTGAACAATCAGACTTTGAGAGAAGTACATATGTATGTATTAGTGATGTTACGAATATTCGTATTCGAATCGCAGAATATTCGCCTCTTTCATGATATTCGTATTCGCCAAATTCAAGTGAAGATTTCACGAATATTTTGCGAATACGTTCCAAAAAATAATGCATAAAAAAATACTGAAAAATAAACAAAAATAGAAATTTTTAATAATATTTACTTAAAAACCCCCTTTGTCTCTAACGCAAAATAATAATCTTCTTTTAGTAAAGAAAAAAGAAACTAAATATATTTCCCAACCTCATGGTATTTAAAAAGATAAGTTCTGTTAAATTAATTAATTAATCATGTTAAAGTAATAATGAAAGTTCAGTAGAGGAATGTTGAACTTCAAAAATAAAAGTTGTGAAGTCTTTTCTCCTTCAAGCCTGTTGTGAAGCGGTTTGTAAATAAGCCCCGCACCTCTAAACATTCGCTCGTTCGGAACAGTCGCTGGTGGTGTCACTAAATATTGCCTGGCTATATGCAGAAGAAGCTCGTATTTTTCCTTATTTATTTTCCATCTAAAATTTAAAAAAAGTGGCATTCAGGTTCTAAGTTAATAATATCACCTTCAATCACCGGAATGTCATAATAATGTTAAATACTTATAGTATTGTGACAGTTTTTCTCCATTTATTGTTATTGACGCAATTAAATTTTAAATATCAAGAGGCACTAACTATTTAGATTGCATATTCTTATTCGAATGCGGCGAATATTGCCACAGATATTCGTATTCCCGAATATTAAAAATTCATATTCGTAACGTCACTAGTATGTATTTATTTAGTAGTTAAACGTGTGAAATATATAACAAATTGTGGAAATTATTTCTTATTGTTAAGCACACGCAACACTCCGTGCTTTAAATTGGCTATAAAAATTATTTGACGAATTTTATTTTGCATTTAGTATTTTCAAAATATTATTCAAACGGTAATTGAAATTAAATTATTGTCAGGGAGTTATTTTCAATAAATTCTGTATAATTTTTTTAATAAAAAATGCTAAACATGGAACTTTTGCCGCTATTTGGAAAGTTTGGTCGAATTACCGATTACCAGAAGGTAGAATTATAAGGGGAAAATGTGTAGTATGTGTGTGTTCAACTACACTCTCGTTGAGAAATTTTACTTCCTACCTATACAAATTAATAAGCTATCAAATTTTACAAAACTTGAAAAAATAGTTGAATAGAATATTTGATTTGAGATTTGATACTAGTGTACATACATATGTACATATGTATGTATTTAAAATTAATAAACTTTTTTTGTTCTTTCTATTGTTCACACTTGCTTTTATTTACAAAAACTGTAGAATTCAACAGTAATGCCCGTAATTTTATTAAATAGATATCTCTCCGTGCTTAGTTACATACATACATACTTATGTATGGTGTAAATATGTTTGACAATTGTAACTTTTAGGTAAGTATTGAAAACTAATGTTAATTTACCGCCTAGGCTAAGATATCTAATGGATATTTTACGCCTTAGGTATTAATCTTTTGAAATTACAGGCATAATTAGAGTTAAACATGCAAACCTTTCAAATCGTCCAATATTCTATCAAAGTATGAATTATGAATCATTTCAAAATTTCCCATCGTCATTTCTTATAAAAATTTAAGTTTGTACATTAGGGTCACCCTTAAAATTAAAAGCTAGATATCTCCCAGTCTCACACCCTAGTTTGGTGAATGTTTGCAACATTTCATAACTCAACAACTTTTCTCTAACTGCCTATTCTACAATTTCGATAAAAAAAATTATATTCGTATTGAAAGCAATAATAAAAAAGTAGCAATTGTTTTTAATAAGACAGAATTTTTCTTGTTGACATTTGTGGAATAGGAAGTACATATCATAGTTAAGGGTGCTGTTGGCGCGTTGAGTACAAACCCTGAGCTCTTCAGTTGAAGACTAGTTTCATGCATTTTTCTCATGTGCATTGGTGTGTTATTGTGTTGGACTGTTAAAGTGATGAAGGTATAGCACTGATCACTTTAGCAGTACCAGCAGCGATTAATACTAACATATCCTAATGCACTTCACAGCACCCACCTTCGTCGGTAGTAAAAGAACTAATAAAATGGCTACACAGCTTAAACAACGTGATGCCTCTACTTGACACAAGAGAGGCTTGCAACATGCTCTACAAAAAACGTGCAATAGCAAGGTTGTAAATGAATTAAGCTTTCTATCTCTCTCCCACTTCACCACCTGTTCTCTCTACTCTATCCCTTTCCCAAAGAAGGTAAAACATTAATTAATTAACTGGTAGGCATTAATTGCCAGATTGTGTTACTTCTCTTAATAAAAAATAAAAAAACGAAATGCAAACATGTAGATGGGCTAACCCACAACTAATGAACTGAGAGGCTAGGTGCAATAACTCGGTAAGCCACGAAAATAAAATACTGAAAAATCGACGTTTAAGTTTAAACAAAATTTAAAATTTTATGCTTTTTGGAATTTTCTACTTTAAATATGCAGCATAATTATTTGCAAAATACTAGAGTGTATTCAATAATTTCTCTAGTATACAAAGCCATGACAACTAGCACGAGAATGAGCACCTAAATCCAATTTTTGATTGCATGTGGCTTACCCAGTTATTTCACTAAGACTCTCAATTTATATGTTTTTGAAATATGAAACAAAAATTTTATAAATTGCTTTATAAACAGACGAACACATGAAACATAAAGTCCTTTAAGAAGCAAGTGAATAAGTGAAAAAATTCGAAGTTATCCTGCATACAAAATTGCTTAAATTCAGTTTATAGTTAAAAGAATATTTTCGATCAAAAGCAAATTTGTATGGAAAAAATTCTACCCTGTAACTTTGGTATTTTTTGTCGGATCTAAGTATTTTATGTTTTTATGTTCGGCACAAAATTAGTTTTAGCGTTTGGCTTTCAAGACTTTTTTTATTTATTTTTCGTCTTAATGTAGACATTTTTAAATTGAAGCTATGAATTTTAGTCAAACTGTATAGTTTTTAATCCAAAGATGTTTGATTATTCTGTGTTAAGATCGTTAAATTTCATTTTTGGAACAATCAACCATTTTTAATGTTACGTGCCTTAATTGACTTCACCACCCTCACACTGGGAATAGGTATGACAAGAGCTCTGATAATGAGATTGTGATTGATCTCGAAAATATCAGTTCGACGCCTATACAGACAAGAATTTGTCTTTTCAGTTATTACATGCTTTGAAAATTCGTTTCTCAATAAAAACAATTTAATTGAATTAAATGAACTTAATCCTCATAATTAACGGCCGTGTGCATAATGAAAACTTGGCTTGAAATTTAACTGGAGTTTAACGAGTTTTGATATAAAATTTTAACTTAAAAATCACTATAGATTGTACACGAAACTCATGGCTATGTTCTGTGATGATTTCGAATTTCAAAATATATGGAAAAACTTAAAAAGATCTAGTTCAATGTCGTCAAGTTTTCGTTATGCATATGGCCCTAAATATTTTTGGGTTGGAAATTTTCAAGTAATAAGTTTTGAAACAACGTCTAATAATGCATTTTTTCAATTTTAAAGGGGTTTAACTTAATGAGTTGTACTGTATGAAAAAGGAGAAAGATATTTTTTTTTATTTTTGGCAATAATTAAAAGAGTAGAATTATAAATTTTAAAACTCGAAAAAGCGCGAAAAAGTGGGATAAAAATTTTTGGGGGGATCGAGCACTTAAACGCGGGATAATCTCGCCTAAAGCGGGATGTCTGGTCAGGTTAATCATAACACACACTTAAGTCAAGCATTTTATGACATTTAAATTTCCATTTGAAGAGCAGTGATTCATTTACGAACAGGCCCGTAGTTTTCTGAAATGAGGCCCTGGTCTAAAATTGTTTTCCTATCAATGAAACATACAAATCAATTCAACATTTACCAGCATCTATGTAGTTGAATTTAAGCTTTTGCTAAATAAATTGACCTTAAGAGTTATTTAATAGTTGTTAATCAATACCCTGCGATAAGTGGTGATAACACTGAATTACTTTTGAGAGCATCAATGTTAAAATTTTTACATGCAGGGCCATAGCTGCCAGATTTGACGATTTTTGGTCTAAATTTGACGATTTTTAAAAATTAAGAGTTGACAACATTTATTTGTTAGCAATATGCATTTATCGTTATTTTTTTTTATCAATTCTGACGTACTTTTTTTCGTCCAACGTCTTGAAGAACTGGCATTTTCGTTAAAAGTTTGGTACGTTCTTGAAGAGTAAACGCAATACACGCATCAAAGTCGGTCATCAAGCATGCGGGAAAGTCCAACTTTTTTTTATTTTCCTTCCGAAATCATCGGTTTCACATATACAAAGAAATTTTCACTTATATGTACATACCAATATAATGCTTGATGGTTACATATTATGTTTTTCCTAAGCATGATCTGATACTTTAAAAATATTGGTCTAAACGACTATCAGAAACGAAAATGAGATATTCTAGTCATTTATTTCCTACATTGTCCAAATTTATTCAAACAATTTTAGTTTTACCATATTCTTAATAAAATATAGAAAGACATCAGACATGGTGATTAAAAGTCCACGGATGAGTTGTCATTAGGCTATCTTAACCTACACAAATAAATTTTTTTTTGTTAGTTAGGGCTTTTTGCGTTTTATTTAACAACATATTGTTTTAAAAGTGATACATTTTATGACGATTTCGATGAATCATTTTGACGATATTTTCTCTAAATTTTGACGATTTTCCCCCTAATTTATCTGGCAGCTATGTGCAGGGCATGCAAAGAAAACAAAACAAAAACAAGTGCTAAAATATAAATGAAAAAGTCTTCAAGTTATTTTTTAAAGATCTTGTATTTTTGTTCCTTGTTTATTTAAATGTCGACAACAATTGTTTTATTTGCTCGTTTATTGTATTTTTAGTACTTAATGTAAACTTCACTTTAATTATATATTGCAAGTGTATAAATAAAAGCATACATATGTACTATGCAGATACATACATGCATACATACATACATATGTATGTACATAAGTATGAATGAAAAAAATAAATAAATTACTGATAAGAAACGTGTAACAAATATTTTGCTATTAATTATTATTTATTATTATTAGTTTCTGTAGCGCCGATTATTGGCGCAAAGTGCCATAGTAAATGATTTTCAATTCTGCCGATTATTTGCTGTAGCCTTTATTTGAGACCATGTTAAATGTTTGTTCGTCCTTTTAATATCTTCTGTTAAGCTGCGTCGCCAAGATCCCCTAGGACGGCCTCTATTTTGTTGTCCTTGTGGATTCCAATCAAGAGCCATTTTTCGTATGTCAGTAGGAGGGTTTTTCGTAGGGTATGCCCAATCCATCTCGATTTTCTCTCCCTAATCTCTAGGTTTATTGGTATTGGCTTACACCTCTGGTATAGTACTTCATAATAATCCAGTTCTTGGGTCTTAGGATATTCCGCAAGCATTGGTTTATAAAGGATTGAAGTTTCCTACTGATTTCTTCTGATTTCTTTCTTCTGTTTCCTAGAGTAAAGTTCGCTTCTCGCGTTGAAATAATTTGTATTTCGTTGGTCTTTCCCACATTGATTTTCAGTCCTACATTATCAGCATGTTGAGCCAGTTCGTTAATCTTTGACTGCATATGTCGTTCACTTCTCGATATGAGGACAACATCATCTGCATAATCCAGATCGTTCAAATGTTTCATGGTAAATGAATTCCACGTTATTCCCCTTTTAGGGCTAAGGTCAATTGCAGAGCATAACACTTCATCTATTACTACTTAAAAACAATAGTGGAGACAGTATACATCCCTGCTTTAGTCCAGCATGTGTATCGATTGGTTGGGATAGGGAACCATTATGGAGTACTCTACATTGGAAAGCACAGTATTGTGTTTTGATTATATTACAAGTCTTTTGCGGAATCAAAGCCTGCCATATGCTTTCGTATTTTCTCCGATCGAACGCCTTTTCAAAATCGACAAACACAAGCTCCAAAAATTCCTCGGCAATAAGCCGAATTGTTGCAATGTAGTCGACTTATTGGGTCTGAAGCCCGCTTGCTGCTTTCTTATAAATTTACAAAATACCTATAAAACAACACTCAATAGCATTATCCCTCTCCAGTTATTACAATCGTTTAATGCGCCTTTCTTTGGGACTTTAACAAGAATGCCTTCTGTCCAGTCCTGCAGTATTGTTTCAGTTTTCAATATCACAACAAACAACATGCAAAAGTGGGACTGAGTAATGTGTATACGATTGGAACATCTTGGCTGTTACCTTGTCTACTCCCGGCGACTTTCCTGATTTAATATCGCAAATAGCTTCCTCAATTTCACCTAACTACGGACCATTCGAATTTACACGTGATGTTGTTCGCTGCGAATCTATAAATTGTGCATGTGCATTTATAGCAGATGGGGACGATGATAAATACAATATATGATATAACTAAGGAGATAAATCCCGAAAACCGAAGTTTTTAAATAATTTTTATTGTTGAATATGTCCATTCTAAATATATTTACATGGGAACACAAACAAGGTACGACATTGAACATCAAATTTTAAAAATGTTTTCAAGTGAAAAACTACGATTTACTGCATGGATAGACGTGGAAAAGTATACACCAAATATATAAACAGTAAAAGATCCTTCAAATCTTTAAGCAAATCGATCGATTTGAATTTACTTTAAGTAATCTGCATGCCATATTTGGTCTCTTTGTCCCCTTTCCTAATTTTAGTACCCCAAGGTGAGGATCAAGTACTTCTCAAAACTTTATCCATGCTAATCTCTCGCCGGATCATTTATGCATAACGTGGGCTGCACGTGCACAACAGCGGCTTGCCTAAATAAAACAACAGTGCCAAACAGCAGCGAAGACACTTCAACTTTGGCCCCTTTGTCTGCTTTTACACAGATCAGATTTTCTTGAAGCAACTTTAATTTTCTTGTGAGAAAGAGTGAAAGAGGAATATATTTTATGTGTTCCTCTCTCTCTCTTTCTCACTAGAAAATAAAAGTTGCTTCAAGAAAAACTGATCTGTGTAAAAGCGAACTTTACAAAGGCACACACAGCGTTAGAAGAACTTTATGAATAAAATATATTATACGCACTTTTTTATTGCAATAAAATACATAATTATGTATATGTATTGTAATTCTTATTAATTTCGGCATAATATCACTTTAAATGTCATTGATAACAAATTACACCAGCGTTATGACGATTTTTCTATCATTTTGTCATTAAATTCATTCCTTTTCGGCATTTATCTGACGTCGATATATCATTGCATTGATGTAAAGGCTGACATCACAATGATGAAAAGTGTCATGGGATCAAAAACGAAGACGCTTGACATAGCATTGACATCAAATTACATCAGCGTCATGACGGTTTTTATATCAGTGACATCACATTGATGATATTTTGTCATTAAATTGATTCCAATTCGTCATTTCCCTGATGACGGTGTATCATTGATAGATTTATCATCATTGGCATTGATAATCAGCTGATATAAAGGTTGACATCACAGTGATGAAAAATGTCATGGGTCAAAAGCGAAGACACTTGACGCAACATTGATGTCAAAATAAATCAGCATTATGACGGCTTTTCTATCAGTGAAGGGTCTGAGGCGGCAATCGAACCCACGACCTCTGAACTGATAGGATAGCATCGTTACCAATCAGCCACAGCAGCAAATTTATCAATCTAATTTCCGAATACCAAATAAAAGATGTCAAAACCGATCATTTTGTATTGTATTCCTTGTATTTTTGTATGTATCATGCAAAGAAATCCCCTTTAGTACTGACTCATAGTTTTAACAGATCAAAGTGTAGAATTTCTCTTTGTTTAAACGTTTTATTAATGCAATTACAATTGCAGTACATACATATTTATATGATACAATTTTTAGTTTCAAATTGAAAATAAAGTGTGAAAAGTTAAACTGATAAAGAGCTTGCTTTTATTTTTGGTGATTGTGATTAAAAATTTCAATTTTTTGAAATCGCCGTTACTTTAAATATTTCCAAATAGAAAATTAATCCACATTTACTTTTATTTATTTAACAGACAGACACACATACATACATACACAGTTTTAAATTCACGATTACTAAGTACTTTTTGTATTGTTGTTGATGTTGTTGTTGGTATAATAAAACGACTCTATAAAACAATAATATTTTTATTTATTTATTATCGATTCTCAAAAAAAATGTGGTGATCAAAAACAAAAACAAACAAAAACAAAATTTTAAGATATCGTTAAATAAAACTCGAAAAGGTCTATCTAAAAAAAAATTCTAATCGGAATTTTAGTAAATTCCGATGTATTTCACCAATAACATAACTACGAGTACATTAAAAATCAGATTTATAAAGGAAAAACAACTGGCCAATTAAATAATTTAGCATATTTATTGCTTCTCCTGTAAAATTATGAAAATGTTTGTGTTAGGACGTTTTGCATTTCAGCTGATGATATGAAGCTCTGATATGTATTGGACATTAATAACTCAGTGTGGACTTTGATAATGATTACGAAATATTAGATGTCCAACTTTTCTAAAAAAGAAAAAATAATAATAATAATGCCCACCAGTATTACATGCACAGTGGGTCAGAAAAAAAATATTTTGAAAATAAATCAGCGATTTTTAAACTGATAATCCGGACATTGCTTCTATTTAACTATAGAAGACGAACTCCTCAGATTTCTCAGGAGCGTAGGTATGAAGATCCGAAGTAGGAAACTTCGGGTATTTACAAATTTTCAACTCCCGATCTTGAACATTTTCTATGTCGTTAAAGCTCTTATAAAGTTCTAAAAAATTATCTTTGATTAACCACTTATCTTTTATAGTTAATCAGGTATACTCATTGGCGTAGCTAGGCCCTTCTGGGGTGGGGCTAAGCCACCCCCAGAATCGCTCTAGCTCACCTTAGAAATTCAACATATTAGAATAATTTTGATAATATAAGCGAACTGTATGAACTATTTTTTTTTCTTTTTTTTAAAGGGAAGTAGCACAATCAGGCAATTAATGCCTAACAGTTAATTCATTAATGTGTTGTCTCTTTGGGAAAGGGATAGTGTAGAGAGAACAGGTGGTGAAGTGGGAGAGATATATAAAGCTTAATTCATTTACAACTCTGCTATTGCGCGTCTTTTGTTAAATTTTTGTAGAGCAGTGTTGCCCCTCTGGTTTGTGCATAAGCCACATCTGTTTTTGTTGTATTGTTGTATTTGTTATCCTTATCCGGCCACCTGTATACTTATTACACCATGGTAGCCATTTATTAGTTATTTTATTTAGCCTACGATTCTGGTGCAATACCGGCGAAGGAGGGTGGTGTGATGTGTATTAGGATACGTCGGTATTAATCGCTGCTGGTAATGCCAAAGAGATCAGTGTCATGCCTTCATCACTTTAACAGTCCAACAACAATCAACACAATGACACACCAATGCACATCAGAAAATGTAATGATGTTGTTGGCTTGCCTGAAACTAGCCTTGAACTCTAGACTGCAGGTTTTGTAGTCAATGCGCTGCGTTACCCATCTCAGCCAACAGCATCTTCAAATGTGGGCTCTAGCCCACCAAAAAGTTTAAATTTCTCACCTTTTTTATGATTTGGTCCAGTAATTTCAAGATACAAATAACAACCGACTGTCACAATTATTTCTTTCTAGTTAAACAAAAAAATTTCAAAAGGTATAAAAAAATTTATGGAAATATTCCTTGCTGAGTTGGAAAAATATAATTAATAATTTGAGAATTAAAAAAAATTTATTAATATTAATTTCGAACGTATTTGCTTGTGAATACAAATGGATCACTAGGCTAAGGTTTGTAACGTTATATTCGGAAAGAATTGGGCGTGATTAATATTCCAAAGAACAAGGGAAAAATTAGCATAAACTTAATTTTTTAACGTACACAACATAATTGTTTAAAAAAAGACGATATTTGTACTTGTGAACAGAAAAAAAATTTGTATCGTTATTTTGTCGTATTTTAAATGCCAATTTAATTAATACCAAGGCAAGGCGAATTAATACCACGTGGCCTCGAGAGATCAGGTGACTAAGAAAATTTTTCTATACTTGACTGTCAACTGCAAGGTATATTAAACAGGTACCACTACAAGAACAGCTGTTTTAGTAAATTTGAGAATGTGTGCGTCACACTGACAATAGATTTTGACACATGTCTGGGAGTTTTCTATCAACAACGGGCATGTGTTAGTAAACTTGAGAGAGCTTATGAATGTGTGCGACTCACAGTTAATGGATTTGACATATTTCTGGGGTATTTCTACCAACAAAATACATGTGTTTTTGGTGTTGTATTTGTTTTAGTTATGGTGGTACCTGTAATGAATATGCCTTGGTCAACTGTATTAATATATAAGCAGTATAAATAGTGCAAATATAAATTCGCCGTGCAGAATTTATATTTGGGCTGTGAAAAAAACTGATACATTGGTAAGCAATTCGTAGTCACCTGATCTCTCGAGGCCACCTGGTATTAATTCACCTTAATTTGATACCATGAAATAAAACCAGGTATGGGAACTTTAATTTAACGCGATATATAAAAAAACATTTTCGCGACAAGCAATTTTGATTAACATAGTTTGAAAATTAAATTGAAATGAATCAGGTATATATTTATCATTAAATAGAGTGTATTTTCTGGTGTTACTTATCACATATATAAAAAATTTGTACAAATTAATCTAACAAATAGAATATTCCCAGACCTGGCCTCAATACAACTATTTGAAGAACATATAAAATTCAATCGTATAATATTGGTATTTGTTTACCAACAACAAAAATACAATATTGTATACTTAGACGATTACACAACACATACGATGTTAATACGAGCTTGTGAATTGAACATATATAACAGCGCCACTATCGGAAGCCGCTACAATTCCATCATCTATCTCTATTATAGTAGAAGGAACCATTATTCCTAACTTAAAAGAATCGAAGAACGAAAAGTCAACATTAAGTGCAATAGGAATAAATTTCTAAAAATCCACGTGAAAGTTTAAAAGTGCTCTCCTACAAAACTATAAAATATGACTTAAGCACTTTTTCCTTATTTCCACATTTTATTTTCAGTATAAAAAAATTCAATGAAGTATTAATTATTTTGTCTAAAACTTTGTAAATCCAAACAAAAATATCCAACAATTTATGTAACTGAAAAAAAACAACAAATGTGATCATGTCGGATTTTCGGAATTCAGCTATTATTCCGTAATTTTAATCTTAAAGCTAATCATCTGAAAATTTTGTTCAAGCTACTGTGAGTCCAAATTTTAAATGAACAATTCTTTATTATGCTTAATCTTTTAAATAGCATATAAATGACGACACAACATAAAGATACAAACAATTAATGTGTATGTATGTTACACATTTTGGTGTTTAAGATGTTTGGTAAATTTAGGCATTTAAGTACGTGGATAGATATTTGAAATTAATGTTACGAATACATTAATGCTACGAGTACATTTTTTTGACAGATTACAATCTGTACCGGGGCCATGTATGCCAGGGGGGTTACTCTGTAACTCGAAGCGAAAGAAATTCTTTCGCATTGCAATGTAAATAGCATACAAATGCGAACAGTTTTCTTTTCGTATCGCATTACAGAGTAACCCCCCAGGTCCAATAGTAATAAAAAATAAATAAATTGATTTATAGTGCAGATTATAGAATGACAATGTTAGGAGCCAATCTCTAAAATCATAAGATACCGGGCTCAACTGTTAACAAAACAATCAAAACACGTCTATAAATGTTGTGTTTCCCTGTGTCATTATTTGAAAAAAAGATTAATTATTGAAGTTTTAAATATATGTAGTTGATTTAAATTATATCTACAAAAGTATCAAATAGGATCTCATAAATCGTATACGTTAGTTTTGTTTAAATGCCAAAGAAATCGCCGACCTTAAACTGTCTAAACATTTCATCTAAATACATACTAGAATATGTATTTAGGGTGGCCTTAGAATTTATGGAGGAAACTAAACTTTAGACTCTTATGAAAGCCCAGGCAAGTTATTGTAACACAGTCTACAACTGATATAGTGAAATTTTTAGTTAAATCGGGCAACTCTAAGAGGGAAAATCTACCAATAGTTCATTAAACAGTCTGATAATTTGCACTAATTCTTCTAAAAAATCTACCTCAAAGGGGCACGGCTTAGATTTGTCCGATTCACCATATCAGCTATAGGCTAATAGTGTTTTATTTTCTACAAAAAAATGCTACATTTCCATGTAAAAAGTGCAATTTGGTGCTCGTTTCTTAAAAATGTTTTGCTCTCTAAAAGAGTGATATGTTTTATTCTAAAAAATCATCCATTCTAATGGTGGAAGCCATTGCACTTTATTAAATGTTAAATTTGTCAAAATTTAATCTTCAGTTGAATAACAAACTTATCTATCAGCTGTTAAAAACGGGATGATCCACTTTTTTATAACTTGTGTTTTGTTCTGGTCAAAAAACAAATAGCATAATTGCAAGTTTGGGAAAACATGTTTTACGTGCACTCTTCGACATTTTTTGTATAGAAAAGAAAACACCATAAGTGTTACGAAATCCGCCTGGGTTTTTATAAAAATCTAAAGTTGAATTTTTTAATGCCACCCTAATGTACATATTTATATTTGCAATTTTGTTATATTTATAGTAACGAATTTGAACGAAGCGTAAGAATAAATTTGTGCTATTGGGTTAAATAAAATTTATTAAAAATACAGGATTTTGAATATTTCGGTCATTTGTTTGCAAGATTCTCATAACTCGACAAAAAATAATTTTAGAACAAACGAATTGAAAGTTTTGAATTAACACACTACTTAAGAAAAAAATTCAATTATATTCTCCTCTCAAGAAGTGAGTATACCAGATAGTGAGTATATAGATTTTGAAATAGTACTGAACCTTAACTTAAAAATTACTTTTTTCTCCTTAATGGTACTTATTCAAGAATTGAATATAAAACTTCAGATATTCTTAATTATCATAGAAAGAAACCATTCTTGACATTTTAATACATTTTTTTACTATTTCCGCTAATTTGGAAAAATTAACGCTAAAATCGCTATATTTGGACTATTAAAAAATTCTGCAAAGAAACAAATAAAAAAGCATCGGTAAAAGTATTACAATCTTATTTTAATATAGATATGTATACCCAAAGCGAAAATTATGAGCAGACAATAAATATATTCGCTATAAAATCGTTTCGTTTATAATATTGATTTTCATATAGAGCTACGTACTCTTATATTTATTTCAAGATCGTTCAGAATTTTTATATGTAGAACAAAAATTGATTTCTGTCGTCGTATATTTGTTTTTATTTTATATAGATTTTATGAGTGTAAATTTTTTAAAAATCAATCTACTAAAGTACAAAAATATATGTATATAACCCTTATTTTTCAATAATTTGTTCTGAACGGGAATTCCCAAGATCAATGGAAATTTCAATATATTTTCCTATTTCCCGGGAAATGAAAAAGTCCGGGAAAATAGAACTCTAGTTCATATATGTACATACATATAGATGTCGTATAGAATTGAGCTGTTTATTTCCAAAGTTCATGTATATGAATTTAAAAAATATTTATAACCGGTGCGCGGAACTTCATGCAAAATATGTAATCACTTGCAGCGGCTATGTCACCTTGTAAAATTAACTATATCACTACTATATGTATATATTTTTGATGGGCTATGGTCCTCTAACTACAAAAATAGAAGAAATTTAAAGTTTTATGGATTAAGTAGCTAAAAGAGTTATATATGAACCCTACAACTTTGGATCCAAAAATTTAAAGCATGTGCTCCAGATATGACCCATACATACATATGTATGTATGTATGTCTTTGTGTATGGGCATTTCCAGGAAAACGTAACGTAACGCCAACAAGCAATTAATCTCTTTTTCAAGGAAAGCTCAATTTTACTTCTTTGTACAATTCGTGTAGGTTGTAAGTAGCTCTACATTAAGTAAAATTTTAGGAAAAATCGAACCACATGGTTCTGAAATACAAACTCAATTCTAATAGAGTCATCTATGGCGTTACGTTACTTTTCGCTGTAAATGCCCATATGTATATGAAGTTATATATGAGCATATGTAGAACATATATTATATATATATGGAACATATATTTGGCCAATTCACAACCTGTTGTATGTGTTGTAGATCGTATAAATGTTGTTAGTAATTTCCAAATAAACATTTGTTTAGAAACATGTTTATTAGGAAATTACCAACAATATTTTTACGATCTACAACACTTACAACAGATTGTGAATTAAGCAATTACATATGTATGATATATGGTCCAATACATGTAGCTTTTTAGCTGGTTAGATTAAAAAAGAATTGTTTATGTATAAAATTTTCAACTTTTGAAGATGCTCCTTTTCAACCAACTTCTATATATTTTGATAGGATTTTTTACAAACTTTTCCAGCCAAATTCTGTATATTCTAACATAATTTTTTATAAATTTAGCTGTTTTGAAGTTATTCAATCCGAAATAATTAAAATGATTTTATGTTTACAAATTGAAAATATATCTAAAAATTAATAACATTAATTAAAAACATATTTCTTAAAAATTCATAAAAATCAAAAATAGTAAAAAATATAGCATTTGTTGTAATAAACATCATTTAGCTCTTATGCGAACTTCTCAAAAAGTTTGCATATATAAAAATTGCAGTCACATTCAATCCAGCTACCTAATAACAATTGGTGATCAGCAGAGATACATATGAGTAGCGTTACCGTTGGTTGACAAATTTCAAAAAGGGTCACAAAAAGGATTTTTTGTAAAAAAGGGTCACAAAAAGAGTATTTGAAAAAAGAGTCAAGCAAAAAAGTGCATAAATATGTATGCATTAAAAAATTAACAACAAGTTAGTGAGATCATTTGATTAGTTATTTCAATAGTTTAAGGAGATCTTCGAAAACAATCTTTCAGAAAAATAGCTTGGTTTAAATGTATATACAATTTTGTTGGACTTACACTATAGTAGTGATTTCAGGGAAATTGATTGAAGTCAAATGATTTCAACAAAATTTGATTGCAATAAAATTGATTGCAATCAATGATTTCAAAAAAATGATTACAAAAAATGATTGCAATCACAAAATATTGCAATCTTGACATGATTTCAGTTTGAAATCTGAAATCATTTTGAAATCAAAGAATGAAATCAATTTGGTTGAAATCATTTTGATTGAAATCAAAATTGATTGCAATTTTTTACAGCTCTGACTGTATTTTAAAACAGTCTTGCTAGAAGGAAATATTCCTGAGTGGAGGTATAAAATAATTGAATTCGTGCCTCATGATATCTAATCCTTAGATTTTTAATTAAATCATTGGCAACAGTATTATTGGCTTTTATTAAATTATTAAACAAAAACTTAATAATTCCCTCAAGTGCAATTAGATTAGCAGAGTCTTTACTAAGAACTTTTATAGCCACGTCCAAAGGTTTTAAAGTTTTACTTAAGTTAAGATCATTGAACACACTTATTTGTTTGTATGAAAAATAATTTTTAAACACTTAACACTTAAGACGAATCAAATAATTAGACAGACAAAAATACCTAATAATGCTATAAAATATGAAAATTTTTGTTACGTCGGTTAATCGACTGAACTTAATCGGCTTAACCGTTAATCGAAAATAGCCAATTTTAAATTAACCGATCAGTTAATCGGGTAGCAATTAACCGGCTAACCGATGAACGGTTAGCCGAATGAATACCCTAGTATATATAAAATAAATATTTGTACTTTGCTCTACGTCTCCACCTAACCACCGACCAACCAGACGCGACACGATCAGCACTCTATTGCCTACTCACTCTTGACAGACTGGCGTTCAAAAGAGAAATAATAAAGTAGTGGTGTTCAATTTTGTTTTGTTTTTCGCATACATACGTAATATTTTCCACACTTTCATTTGGATAAAATGAAACAAGAACATATAATTGTTGTCTCTTTCTCAAACGGCTGCCCTCAAAAAATGATTTGTGCAATTTTTAATTGTCACAATTGTCGTGTCTAGTTGGTCGGTGACCTAACTTGAAATGCTGTTGTCTATACCAGTGGTGGCCATACACACACTATAGATATGTCAAAATGCCTATAGATATGTCAAAATTTTCCTTAACATATAAAGTGCTTTTAAAACATACATAAATATGTATCTACATGAAAGCTGCTTGTACTGCGATCGTTTGTATTATTTATCCTAACTGTTAAAAAAAAACGATAATTACTAGTTGTGAAAAAGGCTTGAAAATGGTCAACAAATAGCACGAACTAGTTAAAAATGATACAAAAGGATAAATTTAAAAAAGGGTCGGAAAAAGTGACAAGGCAGTCAAAAAAAGGTCAAATTAACCCTTTAGGGTCACAATGGTAACGCTGAATATGAGTACTAACTAGGGACTGAAACCATGAAAAAATGGGTTCAAGTTCGGGTTCGGGTTAATCAAAATAAAAAGTTCAGGTTCGGGTTCGGCTTCGGGCTTAAAACCAATTTTAAAGGGCGCAAATATTTTGTTTAATAATAAAATACATAAATCAATTTTACATTCACGTTTATACGTTTAAACACTATTCTGCCTGTTCCGTAAATCGGGTCGATTTCAGAACGCTCGATTTAGAAAAATTAAATCCACTAATAGCCAACTTTTTTCATACTTTTTTTGCAATTTCATATTTTTTAGAGCTTAAAATATCATTAAATTAAATTACTATATACGATTTAAAATACATCAATGAGGGCATTATTTATTTATATATATATATATATATATATATATATATATATATATATATATATATATATATATATATATATATATATATATATATATATATATATATATATATATATATATATATATATATATATATATATATATATATATATATATATATATATATATATATATATATATATATATATATATATATATATATATATATATATATATATATATATATATATATATATATATATATATATATATATATATATATATATATATATATATATATATATATATATATATATATATATATATATATATATATATATATATATATATATATATATATATATATATATATATATATATATATATATATATATATATATATGACCATACATATATAGTATATATTTATATATTTTGGCAAAATTCTTTTTTCTATTTTTGGCGAGTTTTAGCGATTCAGACTATATTTATTTTTTATTATTTTAAAAAAAATTAGGTATTATTGGCAAAACCAAGGAAACCCCAATTTGGTGATTTTGACATTGTATTTGGCGGAAAATGTAAAAATTAATCTGACAACCCTGATATGAACATATCGGTTTACAAAATCTTTCTGATTTTAGAACATAATTTGTAAAAATTTTCTTTGACATACAAAGATAACAATTATGAATATGCATTTTTTTCTTAACATATAAAATAGCATTTCAATATATATGAATGAGCTCTTAACATAAATAAATGTTTAAATTAAAGATGAAAATAATAAATAAAAAACTTTAATATTTTCTGCTTTTTATTCTTACTTCTTTAAACTATGAGTATGTATATGCAAGTATTTTTATTAAGTTGAAAGTTATTGCTTCGGCTTAAGTTCATTATTTGAATTAATGTAAATTGGAATTATTATTAAGAGTGATATATTTAGAATGTCTAATCAGACTAGCAGAACGTATCAGTACTACTCATTTCGACAGCCGCTACACCATCTCATAGGAGTTTGGATTCGCTGAATACGAAGGTGAAATTAAGTTTTCGAACGTAGAAGCACTATAACAGCAAAAAGACAATTTTTTTCAATTATTGTGAAAAATCTCGAAATTTGTGTTTCCATTTTGTTTTATTTTCCTACCATTTTAGATTCAGTGTAATTATTCAGATATGAATTTATTACCATAAACACTATTTCATTTTTCAAAGGTTTTAAAAAGTAAAATTATTTTATTATAACCGCATCTGCTATAAAATATTTAAGTTAAAAACTACTAAAAAGCATCATCAATTGAATAACGTAAATTCTAAAAACAATTTCAATTAAATTTATACTACAACATTTAATTGCTTGAATATTTTGTATTAAAATTTAGTATTAATTTACACATAACACTGTGCTGCAAAATATAAATTATAGACAATTCAATCATCAACAATAAAAACATTTTCTAATTGCTTTTTTAAATCCGGTTCATGTTTGAGAGAAAAACTTTTTTTTCGAAATAACCCAGTGAAAATGGATCTTCCAAAGAAGTCGAGAAGATCCTGAACTTGTGGAAGTGGTACTAATCCCGATCATTTCAAATAATTTTTACATGGGCCTGATATTGCAAAAAGTTTTTTATTCCTATTCAATGGATTTGAAATCATATTTCACTACTTCTACTTTACCATTTTAACAAACTACTTTAAGATGGCGATGTCATTGGAAGCAAGACTTACCAGCTTGGCTTACAAATAACAACTTTCAAATTTCTATATGTATTTAAAGTCATTAAATACGGAAAATATAATTATAATCTTGTTATATGTACATATACATTTAAATAGGCCACACAATATTTTGGGGTACAGTTATAAGTATCTTATTGTCTACCAATATTGATGAAACATAAATGGTGTAAAAGACATTTTTCTCTGGATATACCCAATATAGGCTAAGGTTCGTAACGTTTAATTCAGAAATAATTGGGCGTGATTAATATTCCATGGAACAAGGGAAAAATTAACATCAACCTAATTTTTTCAACGTACACGGCGCAACAGAGTAGCGCCACTTTCGGAACCCGCTACAGTTCTATCGTCAGTGCTCGCGTGTATTTTGATTATAAAATAAAATAAAACTGTTTACATAACTAATTCTATATTTACACCATGCAACTTTGTTGCATGCAATTTTCATTTTAAGTGAGAGTGTTGAAATAGAAACGTATACATTTTGTATTTCTTCGCTATAGAGAAAAAATGCGACTTTTAGTACATCAAAAAGCGCTAAAACTAGCGCCAAAGGCTATAAACTATTTTATTGTCCACTAATATTGATGAAACATACATGGTTTAAAAAGTATTTTTTCTCTAGAAAATCGATTAGTTTTTATCGATTATTATCTTTCGATTTATAGAGAGTTAATCGATTATTTTGAAAATAATCTAAAAAATCCATAAGAAAAAAAAAGCAAATTAATTTGCTGCTGAAACAATTTTGTTTTGCTACTCAGTGGAGCAAAATATGCCACTTTAAGCCCCGTTATTCCACTTGTTCAATGTGGGGAGCAACAAATAACGAAAAAAATGTTTAAATTTCCGGTGGCAAAGAAATTAGAATATGAAACATTCTACATATTTTACTGGCAGCATTCACTTTATTGAGCTCAAGATTTAAAATAAACCATTTCCGAGATGATTTACCTTTATCTGAAATTATAATGAGCCACATAAGAAGCGAAATGGCTGATGTTACTTTTTCAGACGACAGCATTGGAAGCTGAAGCGAGACAAGTTATTGGCCCACAAACAAAAAAGAATTAACAATGATGAATTAAGCTTTTCTTTAGAGATGCAGTTCTAGAATTAGAATGAAATTTTATTAATGCTTGGGGTGAAATGAAAATTCTACCATAAACTTTGCACGCTTGCACAAAAATCTTATTTTCTGATTGAAACGTCTGCACCATCAGAGTTCCTTTGTATAAAGCTGGCACAACGGCTACAGAAAAAAGGAACTGTCAATATGTTCCTTAATTATTAATTATTTGCAATTATGTAATTTCAATTAACACTATCTCTGTTCGAGTAATCGTATAATTAATTAATCGATTAATGAATTTTTTTGCAATCACTATATACACAAGTAATTGATTTAACTACTTTAAAGCAGTGATTGCCACTCCATTGCCTCGCGAGGCAGTCAATAATCGTATTTTTCACACTGACACATGTCATATGCCATCCCTGTGTTGTATACATGTCAATTGCCGACCGTGTCTGTGTGAAAAATACGATTATTGACTGCCTCGCGAGGCAATGGAGTGGCAATCACTGCTTTAAAGCAAGGCAGACGGTATATAGTTTGAGTTGAAAAGTATGTTGTTTGGTAATTGCAACACATTACCAAGCTATTGCTGGGTATGATTTTATTTTATTACTTTAAATTCAGTTACGAAATTAATACGATTTTAATTACTATGTATGTAGTATATATGATGAATTCTGGCCTGTCAACAGCCTACGCTAAAATTCACAAGCCGGGTTTATGTTGCATTGTAAGACAGTGTAAATTAATCGTATTTTACTTACTTTACATTAAAACCGGTGGTTCTTTGTATGTTTGTTTGGATTATTTAGCTTAGTTTTAATATCAACTTCAATTTATTCAATCCGATTTTCTAATCACAATTATTTCTTTCTTTTTCATACATTCAAAATGTATTTTATTATTTTTTTAATATGCAATTTTATAGAGATTATGTTGTTTTCTTCCCTTTTTAAATTTTTATGTCTTTACAATGTAAAACTCACTTTTGTCATACGAGAAACTGCGTGTTTTCTGTTGATTGTTGTCTTACTCAACCCTTAAATGTCTATATTATTTTTTTCTTTTATAAATTTATTAACATCTTTTTATTTAGTAACGGAAAATAGCCACTATAATATCAATTTAACTAAGTATATCGTTGTTTTTGTGTTCTAAAGAATAAAATTAACTTTTCTTATTAGTTCTTTTTTATCTTTTTTTTCAATTTCAAAAATGCTATACAACCAAATACAATAGTGAACCGCGCTGTCGAGTGGTTTGATAACGACTGTTTTTATTACTGACAGTCAATGCGCCACCAATTTTCTGAAAATAACTACAATAACAAGAGCAAAATAAAAGCTGATTTTTGAGTAAAACGAAAGTCTGATAATAACGAATGATTTCTTTTTCTAACATAGTGATATTTATTGATGTTCACGGATGAGATGATATTTTGGAATAATTTTTCTCTGAAAACAGCGTTGCCGTTTTGATGGTTTTTTAGCAACAGTTGGTTATGTCCAATGTTGCCAAAATCTAATAAGAAAACAATACCAGCTAGATCTTTAAGCGTAGTATGCAGTTCTCACTGAAATTCAGGTTTGGAGTTTTGCATTTATTTCTACACGGAAAAATAATCGTGTAGAAGTTTATACAGAATTTTGTTGGCATACACAAATTTATATATTTTTTAATTTACAACACACAAAAACACTAAAAATTAATTACACTGTACGAAAAACTAGAAATGTCAAAAATTCCGTGACCAAACAATTGTCCGAACATTAATTTTTGTTTCAGTTGACGGAAAAAACTCTCCACTTATTGTTATAACATGTAATAGACAATAAATGCCAAAATTCCGTGTACGGAAATTTCTTTAAGAAATTTACCAACCTGAATTTCAGTTTGTTTTTTTTACACATACTTCTTATGGCAGCCTGAATTTCAGGCACAGCTGCATACTACGCTTTAAAAAGAAAATTTTTAGAAAAAATTCCTAAAAAAATGGTGAAAAATATATGTTGACATACAAAAACGAATCTAATTAAAACCGTATTCAAACATACACAACTGTTAAAATTAAAGTAACGTTTTCCCGCAAAAAAATCCCAATTCAAAACAACTTTGACTTTAATAACACAAGAAATTTATTATTTGACATATTGTCATAATTTTAGTTTAAATGAAGTCTATTTGCTGATAGTTAAGCATTCTCTATATGCATTTCATTGGCGCTTTACCAAATCGTCAGAGAACTTCAACCACAACTTTGAAAAGTTAAAAACCTCTTACCTTATGCACAGACTTTCAAAAATCATTTGAGAATTTACAAATGATAATATTTTTGAAAACCACAAAAGAATAAGATAAGCGTAGTAGGGCTTAGAAGCTTATACAAAACCCTGCAAATAATTTGTATTCGATATGAATCTGTTTTATTTTTCTATCACAAATAGACTTCATTTAAAATAAAATTATGACAATATGTCAAATAATAAATTTCTTAGAGGTTTAATTTGGATTTTATTTTTCATTTTGCTTTATAAATACTTTTGGATTTCTTTCTAATTGCATAAAGGTGTAGAAAAATAAAATAGATTCATATCGAATAAAAATTATTTGCTGGGTTTTGTATAAGTTTCTAAGCCTACTACGGTTATCTTGTTTTTTGTGATTTTCAAAAATATCATTTGTAAATTCTCAAATGGTTTTTGAAAGTCTGTGCATAAGATAAGAGGTTTGTAACTTTTCAAAGTTGTGGTTGAAGTCTACTAACGATTTGGTAAAGCGCCAATGAAATGCATATAGACAATGCTTAACTATCAGCAAATAGACTTAATTTTAATAACACAAGTTTATACATTCGAGTCAGCTTTTGGACTAGAGTAACTGAACGTTGTTTCTTATCTATTTTTGGGCGCTGTATTTGAATCTGCAGTAGAGTATTTTTATTGGTTCTAGTTTTCGAGACATACATACCTTTATGTGTATCAAAAATGAAGCAGTTATACGACAAATGTTAAGATAACAGGGGAACGGTTTGTTTTTTTAATCTGCTCAGTAGTTTCAGAGATATCGTAGAACTTGTTCCAAACAAAGCTTTTTTATAAAAACTTGTTTTAAAAAGTTCATAAGACTTAAAAAAAAGTTCCGTTATTTTATTTTCTAATAGCATATAGGTAAATATGTTCCAAGCAAACAAGCTATATTTCATTTAACTATAGTAAAAGTTCCACATACAAATAAGCGGGACCCTAGTCCCTCTAGATAAAAAGTTCTCGTTATCAGATTTTTCTGATTACTTATTCACCAAGACCTACAGGTATACCAAATTTCAGCTCTCTGGTTAATATTGATGAGTGAGTGAGAGAATGGGTACTAAAATATACATTTTTACATTTTTATTCATATCTCGGGAAGCTTTTATGATAAAACTTTCAATCAAACTTCACCTATGAAATTACCTGCATACAAAGTTCATATTCATACACCCTCAATTAAAAAAACACACTGCCTTGTAATAAATAAAATTACTTAAATTACTTGCTTGTTGCAAGATTTTGTTTATAGAGTTTATATTTAATACAGCATTTAAATAAAAATACATTTCATTCAAATTTTTTTAAAGAAAATATGAATTTACTAATTTAAAAAAACAAAATTTATATTTCTACACAAAATTTTTTTTTAAAAATCAGATTAGAAACTGATACAATTACAAAAGAAATAAAACTTTTTTTTTTATACTAAAACTAATTTTTAAAATAATTATTTTTTTTGATTATTTTTGTGTACGATTATAAACTTTGTTTCTTAACAATATCTAGTGAATTCCGCTATTTTCTATAAAATTATTGATCGAAATGTCCTTTTTAATTATTTGATTTGTTAAATAGAGCCTCTATAAATAAATTCGTACAAGAAAAATAATAATATTATAATTATTTATTTTATTACAAGAGTTTTTTCTTTTTTAGAAGTTGAGGGTGTACGAATATGAACTTTGTATACTGTATATAATCAGCCATGTAACAGAGTTCTATTCCGTTGGGAAACGGAATTCAACCTACCCCATTTTTGTAGTAGGTGGTGTCTAAAAAAGAAAATTAAAATACGCAAATTTGTTAGGTGTGTCCAGACTGTTGGCGACGCTAGTATGCTGCGGTATGCATCAGCTACGGCTTGACATATTGGGGTAGATTCAATTCCGTTTCCGAACGGAATGGAACTCTGTGACATGGCCGAATATATGGGTTATCCTTATATGGGGCATTATTTTTGAAGCGGACAATCCAAAAAAAATTTTTTGCCGCAATTCCTTGATATTTGGCAAACTAGTTCTAGTAGGTATAAATGTGTATGCTACATATTTTGTATGATGTTTATTTATCGAGTTACGGGGTGCGAAAAAGCTACCGTTTTTTTTAATTTATTAAACAAAAAAATAAAACAAAAAAATTGAAATATGTGATTCTTAAAGAAAATCATCTGATCTTTTCAAAAAAATATTTAATATAAAAATAAAATCATGCTTAAAACCAGAAATAAGCAATTAAAATTAAAACTTTTCTAACTTCGTCCTCATTATACTGTAAAAGTTTGATAATGAGATCTTCTTAAGTTTAGGTTAGGTTAGGTTATCAGGTTACCGGTGAAAATTTGGAAGGTAAGGGCTCCAGCCCACTTGGGTCCAATAGTAATGGTCCCTTTGTGATACCTGTAAAAAAAGGGGAAAGATGGGGGAATAGAAGAGAATAGTATATAGGGTAAAAGGAGAGAAGTTGATAGAGATTAGAAGAGAAGAGAGAGGGGTTAGGCTTACGAAGTTCCGTGCAGGAAGGGTCGTTCGCAGGGATGGGAAAGTTGGTACAATTCTACCATTTTTGGTACAAATAGAATTTTTAAAGTACAATGGTACACCAATGGCTTATTTAGTACAATTAATAATTTTTCTATTTCTTTTTTTTTTAACCTCCTATTGCAGTTCTTTTATTGTGATAAAATATTTTATCCTTTTCGTCCGCTTCGAAAAGTTAAATTTTGCAAAGTATTGAAAACAAAGTTCGGCTTAAGAGAGGTCAAATAAGGTTAGCTTACAAAACGTCTCTATAATTTCAAGCTCTTACTGGTCATTATACATATTATATGGGATTTAGACGAAGACTTTATAGCTTGATTTTTTTAAGTTTCTGGTCAAACTGGGTATAAGGGCGTTTAGTGGGATACCAAATCCAAAGGAAATTTTCTTTCTAAAGCAAAATCTTTGAGACTTGTTCCTTGCTTAAACGTAATTTTACCGCGTTCGACCATCAACTCTAAAAAATCATGCTAAAAAGTCTTCGTCTAAATCGCGTATTAATGATGAAACAGAACTACAGCGCATCGTGTTTTTTCATACAAATTTACATTTTATATACGTCGGCTGTAGCAGTTTTGAAATAGAATGTCACCTTAAGGAGGCTCTCCTCCCTCTAGCTTGCCCGCCATACACCAGTAAATACATACATATACATATGTATGTATGTATGTATGTATGTATGTATGTATGTATGTATGTATGTATGTATGTATGTATGTATGTATGTATGTATGTATGTACCAAGGACCAATTGTGCCAATTTTCAAAGCTCAGGGAATTATTTCCTCAGATTTGTCTTATTTGCCTGAATAATTAAGCGGTGATAAATTAATCGTTTAGCTCATGAATAAGTTAATCGATTGAACACCTACATATGTACATATATACACTATAATAATGCAAAAAATAATATGTACAAACATGTGTACATATGTTCAATTTAATTATTTACCTATTTGCACTGCTACGAGTATAAATGGTGTCTGATTACAGTTTGTTGCATGTATCCATCCACTACAGTTTGTGATCGGATTATCACTACTTACTAGACCAAATTTAGAACTTTAAACTTAAATGTCCTATTTATCAGCGGAGCTACATAATCATATTTACGTACATATGTGTGTAGCTCTATGAATGAATGTATGTATGTGCACACATAAATTTCAAATGCATATCGCTGATTTACGTCAATAGTGTCATAACTCAAAAAACCTGATTTTTGAGCTATATACATAGATTTTATTCACAATAATGAAAAATATATTTTATTAATATGATTATTTCGAACTTATTTCGATTTTTTATAAATGTTTAATAAATAAAAATTTTTCAATTTTGCCAAAAAAAAATATAATTTTTATTATTGTGAATAAAATCAATATTTATTCATCGATTTTCATTAAAAAAAACTTATTTTATTTGTAGTATATGTGGTACTATGGCCAGCTAATAAAAAGTGTACATTTTTGCCATATCGATTTTGAAAATTTTTTAAAAATAAAAATTTTTCAATACAAATTGATTACTAGGCTAAGGTTCGTTACGTTATATTCAGAAAGAACTGGGCGTGATTAATATTCCAAGGAACAAGGGAAAAATTAACATCAACTTAATTTTTGAACGTACACAGCAGAACAGAGTAGCGCCACTTTCGGAAGCCGCTACACTTCCATCGTCAGCGCTCACGTGTATTTGCTTATCACCACTTGTCAGGTGGCTCTGTTGAATGTGATTTTTATTCTTATATATACAACTTTTTCGTGAAAATTTAATACGAGAATTAAATTACTCTCAAGCTGATATTAAAGTGCACTCTCCCAGCGTTGCCATCTGTTCTGCTGTGTACGTTGAAAAATTAAGTTGATGTTAATTTTTCCCTTATTCCCTGGAATATTAATCACGTCCAGTTCTTTCTGAATATAACGTTACGAACCTTAGCCTAATAATCAATTTGAATTCACAAAGCAAATACGTTCGAAATAATCATATTAATGAACAACTAGCTACTGGCTTGAGCTTTTCACATGTTTATATGTTCATATATACTTAAGTATAAAATCAAACCAAAAAAGTTTGTTTTGAGTAGAACAAAAATCAGAAAAATGGGAATGAAGAAAAATAAACCGAAAATAACTAGTATGTAGTTAGAACTATAATAGTTACCTTTTACTTCAGACTAGTTGCCAATCTGTCCTTTTTTCATATATCGAACTATCGATTTTAACATTTGGTTGTCATAGGAGCCCAACTAGCTCTTTTGTATACATTTATATCGCAGTTGGAGTCCTAGTTGTTGCAAACTAGGGTCTTACTAGTTTGTTTATTTAGATTTTGTAACTCTTAAAAACAACTTTGATTTTCTCAGAGCAACGACGATATGAACAAACGTAGAGTAAAATATTAAGCTTCAAATTACATACATACATATATAATAATTAATAACAATTATAAAAAGCAATAAATAGGCACACAAAGGACCAGAGAAAAGAAAGTGCTAGTTATGTCAAAAGTGTAATTAATAATGGCAATTAAACTATAAATTATTATGTTCAAGATATACCAAATAAAGTTTTAAACGTTTGAGGCGATAATTCAAATGATCTAAAATTCTTTTCTTAAGGAATGTTTAAATTTTTCGTCGACTTATTACTATTTCTCTGGAGGATTTTCCGATTTCTGGACAAACTAAGACAGCTGAAAACATAGAAGCCTGACTGTTGGCAAATGGTTGTCAGAAACCTAGGTCGGTTGTCAAAAAAACCTAAGTCTAAGAATGTATTAGTAGAATGTTTTGTATTAGTATTAGTATTAGTTTAAATAAAAGTTTCACTACAGCACCAAAACCATACATACCGCACAAAAAGTAGTTTACAAAATTCATATTTTTTAAACATGTATTTTAAGGTATTATATACAATTATTTTTGCATTAAATAATGAAGATATGAATTTAGAATTCTTTTCAATACATTTGAGCTCAAAAATATTGATTTGCTTAACATTTTTTTCCAATTTTTCTATTTGGTACTAAAAAATTTTATCCCAAGTATTAAAAAAATGGTTCAAAACATTGATAAATTTCAACATACAAGTGTCAACAAAATTAAAAAATATTTAAAAATTACAGGAGAAATTTATTAAAAAACAAATAAAAATATATTCATTTTACTGCATTTTCATGTGCAAAAATTACTCTCTTTGATGTGTGTTGAATTGCCCATCTCAAGTTTGTTGAATACACAATATCCAGCGATGCCACTTTTAGCTCTTTTTTACGATATGATAAAAAACGATATGACATACTGTGCTATCATATCGTAAGTTTTTTTACGATATGACAACACCGTGTATGGCTATCTTAGCAGCGATGTCATTTTTAGCTCTTTTTTACGATATGACAAAAACGATATGACACACTGTGTTGTCATATCGTAAGTTCTTTACGATATAACAACACGGTGTTGTCATATCAAAGTCTAGTCATATCGTAAAAACTTACGATATGACAAAACAGTATATCGTGTAGTAAAAAAGAGCTAAAAATGTTATCGCTGGCGATATGACAACACCGTGTATGGCTATCTTAGCAGCGATGCCATTTTAGCTCTTTTTACGATATGATAAAAAACGATATGACACACTGTGCTATCATATCGTAAGTTTTTTACGATATTACAAAACTGCGATATGATAACACAGTGTATGGATATCTTAGTGTTCGTAAAAAACTTACGATATGACAATAAGATTCCGGAGAAATAATTGTATCTATTTTTAAGTTTTTATCAGCTTAGTACTATTTTTCTGGTTGATTTCTGGAAGATAGTTCACAGGATAAGACATACAGCGTTTTTAAAGTTTTAATAAGATTCGGGAGAAATAATTTAATTTATTTTTAAAACAACTTTTAGTTTTTATCAACTATCATTTATCAGCTGAATTTGAAAAGCGAAAACATGTTTGAAAAGCGAAATCAAATTTGGAACGCGGAAACATATTTGGTAAATATACCCAAATATGTAATGAAGTAAGGGCTTACGTCAAAACAAATTTAAATCGGCATATTTATCTTCACTTACCTTGTTATGGGTACTTACCCTAAAAATAAATTTCTAATAGATCTAATAAGACAAAATAACTTTACTACCACAAATCGATTTGAATGAAAAAAAATTCGCCCAAATCTAATTTACATACATATCTTTACCCTAATATATAAACGCCCTAACTCGTTTGTTAAATGGAGTTACATATTTCGGTACATTAGATGTTCATCTACCGAAATATGCAAAAAAAACAAGTTATGGTGTTTCTTTATTAAGGTAACGATAAAATATATAATATTTTTATTGATTGAATTTATGTACATACAAATGAATTTTAAACAAAATATTGCGGTTTTCTCATAGTTATGCCATGATCTGCCAAAGCTGGAGTCAAATCCTCAATAGCAAGTGTGTATTTACGATCCTTGTTTGATTTTTTATCCTGAAGTATATTGAAAATAAACTTTAAAATTAATATGTACTTTTAAAACTTATATACATACACATAAATACATATATATATATACATATATGTATATAAATATGTACTATAAATGGATACCACTCACGTCATTTGCGTTAATTTTGCATGATCGTGAGCAACGGGAATTCTGAAACTTGCATTATTGGCAGCAATTCTTTCAGAACTATTTTGATGGTAATAACGGACAAATTATTTCGATATTTCCAAAAAAAGCTTTTGCGGTATTTCGCACGCAAGCGTGTGGACCTGTATCAATAAATTTGGCCGTGCATGAGTAACTTCTTTTTATCGTGAGCATGCATGTTGTGAGTGAAAAGTAGCTTACAATCAGAGGGCGAAGTCGGTCGGCCTCGAGCCGGCTCACATCCGCCAAAGAAGCTATTTTAGCTGAGAAGCTATATTAGTTCTAATGTACCCTATTATGATTCACAACTCAACTCGGTTGAGTTGTCAATGTTACGACCCACTTCAAAAAATTTTTTGTATTATGATTAACAACTAATTTTAGTTGTCTTCGAAATAAATTTCGAAAAAAATTCAAAATAAATTTCGAATAGATTGGCGCCATTATACAATAATACAAGATAAAACTATCAGCGCAGCTGTAGCTGAGCTTATATTTCCCAAATGTCAAATTCGCTATATCAGAGAAACAAACTTATGAAAAATTTGCGGTGGCGGCTAAACAAAAAATTTTACTGCAAGCCGCCTTTACGAATAAATTTTTATATGAATATTTGTATATAAAACATAAAGTTCTTAATTAAAATAAACAATTAATTTTTCACAGCTTAACTACATATAAGAATCTTAAGCGATCGACTTGTTTCTCTGTTTTTGGCACTTAAGTGGCTGCTAGACAAGTCAATATTTAGGCTTCAATATATGTTTGTGTGCGTTTGTTATGAAAATCAAAAACATTTTGATATTTTTCAATATTTCCCCTCTGTATATTGTGTATAAATATTTTGTAATAAAACGCACACAAACACATATATTGAAGCTGAATATTGATTTGTCTAGCAGCTAGGGATGTGAATAAATAATCGATTTTTATTTTAATAGATTTTTTTCCTATTATCGATTTTTTTAATCGATTTTATTAAAGGTAAACATCGATTTTTAATAAATCGATTATAAGAAAGAATTACCCATTTTTAATAGATTTTTGTAAATAGTGCCATCTTTGCGATGGATAAAAAAATGGGTAGGTTTATAGGCTTTTTACACCTGCATACATTTCGCCGAAACGCATGGGAAATGTTGAAAATGTGAAACTTGAATTTACACTTGCAACATCTAACATCTACCATCTTCAACATATCAGATATATGAAATGTCGCATTGGTCGTAATAAATAAAAAAATATAATTTATTAAGAGAGACAAGAAGTTAATTGTTTGTGATTTAAAATGAGAACAACAATAATTAATGTAGTGTTTTTAAAGCGGCCTTCAGACTATTAGATTTAGTATTAATACTTGTCAAAAACTCAAATCTTAAGTAAAAATCAAACAGTGTGAAAACAAATTGTTATGATTTGTCAAATAATACGTAAAGAAATTTGACAGTATTATGGTATTCGTCATTTTTAGGAAATTTTATAAACAATCACATTTTTCATTTTATCAGGGTTGTCTACCAAGCATAGGAATAACAAAAAATGTTGTGTATTTGTTTGTCGACATAAATAAAGAAAAAGAAGAACGAAAAAATTTGCTTAATTGCAAATTATTTATACTACGTTTTATTTGGAATGTAATAGTGTAGAAACAAAATGTAATGAGAAAATTTTCTTTAAGATTTTTTGACAGTCAGACTGATTTTGATTTGATTTTCGTCTTACAAAACCAACACCAATGGCTTATATAGTACAATTAATAAAAAGCAACTGAAATTGACAACTTTCAGTTGCCAGTTGCTATCCGTAATATGATTTTTAGCAACTGGCAACCCAACTGAAGTTCGGTTGCCATCGATAATCGAGCCATTTATAAATTATTTTCATTGTATAAAAGGTGAATATTTCGGAGCTTTATTGAGAATATATCGTTCTACCTTCGAATAGCTATTATGTCCAAATTAATGAGCTATTTTCGATTAGAAATTCAATTTGCTAAATCCGACTTAAGCACAGGCCGACTTCATAAACGCCACAGTGCATTGCAGTGATGCGACTTTACATTGTTTACAACAACAAAGCACATAGAACTTTGATCACTGCAATGCATTGTGGCGTTTTGGTACAATTAATTTTTAAAAAGTACAATTTTAGACAGCAATTGGTACAATTTTAATATCTCATGTGCCATCCCTGGTTCACAAGCTTTTAATTTCGTTTCAATTTAATGTAATTTTTCTAGTGGTGACACCAAAATTATCGAAAAATGTAGGATGATACAAAATGAGATAGGAACTTCTTTTAAAGATGTAGAATGATGTAGATTTTTAGCCCTGTATAATTCTTATAGGAAAATGTTGGCATCTTCGCAAATTGATGGTAGATGTTAGATGTTGGCAAGTGGAAAAAGCCTATTACTGAACAAGTCGATAAAAAAAAAGTCAGCGCCATCTGTACGGACTAATATATAATTAGTTGTTAAGGCAAATTCAGTACCAGGTAAACTCGCCATTAAAACAAGTACAACAATACAAAAACAATATGCAAACGAAACAAAAGCAGAAATGTATTTTGTTGAATGGTTCATTGTATTTAGCATAAATAAACTAACACATTCTCTACTATGATGAACAAATATTTTCTTAAAACTTTTCAATCTTGTTCTCATTATTTGCTTTTCTAGCTGCGTACATTAAAGTTAATGTACATTTACTGTACAAAAGCACAAACAATACAAAACTAAATTGGACTATCATTCTCGTTGTTTTCGTTTTACACATTGAAAAATACAAAACAAAATGAAAGCAAACGTTTCGTACTCGAACGGACATACTGTGAGCTATTTTAGATTAGAAATTCGCCACATATATATGTACAGAAAAGTGATAAATCTATTATTTTTCGTATTAAAAAATCGATTTTTTTTAAATCGATTTTTCACAAATCGTTGTATCTCTACATAAAAACAATCGATTATTGAGTAATCGATTTTTCCGACTCGAGGTCACATCCCTACTAGCAGCCACTTTAGGAAACATTTTACACTAGCAAAATGCCTGTTGTTTTTGTATTGTTGTAGGGGCAGTTCTGTGTACCTGTATTTATTATTATATCATGATTGCGTCCTAAAATCACCATTTTAAAAGTATTCAAAAGTAACACAATAGTCGAAATAAAAACCAACACAACTGACAAAAAACAGTTGTCTTAATTATGAAATAGAACTGGGGCTTGACGAGCTTTTCCATACAAATTGTCATTAATCATGCGCCGTAAAAAGCAGTCATGGGATAGAGTCAATGATGCCATTAGGATACAAAAGATAAATTTTTCGTATCTTTTGATGACTTTAGGTATAATCCTGACATTTTTCGTATCTTTTGAATCTGTACACAAAATGTACAGAAATAAAATATTGGACTCTCCGTCTCTAATAAAGTTTTTTACTCGTATATTAATTTTTACAAAATTTAATTTGTTTTGACAACATCCAAAGATAGTTACATATAATTAATTTTAAAGTTTGCTTACTGTAGTTTTAAAAATTACATACCTAACATTCATGACTTAAATAAATATAAAAATGAGTTGATATGATATAATTTTCTTTCATTTCATTCATTAAATATGAAATAAAAATGTTATGTTAATATATCAACTCCTTTGAGCGAAATGATCGTAAGCGACATTTTTAAAAAACAATTTTTTTATTGAAATTAAAATATCAATAGTTTAAAATCGTAAAAATATCAAAATTTTTGAAGACTTTTGAAATACAGGCTATAAAATTTTATCGTAAGCGACAGTTTATGAATATAAATCATGTTTAAATACAATAAAAAACCCTCCTCCTGTAAAATTAAATTTTTGTCGCTTACGATCATTTGGCGCTAAGGAGTCGGTATGTTAAACGTTACAAACGGATTTTGAAATTTTTTTCAAAATGTATCTTTTTGGGAAAAAATTTATCTTTTTGGAAGCTAAAATGTATCTTTCTCGAAATTTCACTGGCAACACTGGACAGAATTTATTTTATTTTGAGAACGTTTTTTCTCATGCTCTCAGTTTTAGCCACTCATTCTCTCAACAATGTTGCCGTGTTTTAATAAAATTTCATACATTTTTCATACGAAATATCAGAACAAAAGAAAATAAACAATAATATGAGAGCATTTTGAAGCTACTGCCGTCGATTTAGTTTCGGACCTGTTTATTTGGCAGCGTTTTTGCCTGAAGTTGCAGACTTAGTTCTGTTTCATCATTCACTTTTAGAGTTGGGCAAAATCCTTCCTTTTCCTTCCTCATCGGTCCGGTTTTTTGTTTGAACAGTGAATGAACGAGGAACGAGAGAATGTCTCCGTCGCTCCTAAAACGTCAACAAATATTTTTCATGGTTTATTTTCATTTTCTGCCATTATAAAATAATTGTTTTCGTAAAATATTTGTAAAAAAACAACAGCCTACAACAGGCAATAAATTTTTGAAAATAATAAATTCTATCATAAACATAAATAAATAATTCATTATTTGTGTTCACAAAAAAGTGAACACAAATAAGTGAACGAAGCAAATCTGTTTTCTTGAACGTTTGTCAAAGCAAATTAATTGCTCCTCAAGACGGTTTGCAATTGTGGAACGAGGAACGTACCGTTCCATTTAGGGAATCGTTCCATGGAACTAGGTCATTCCAGGACGACACAGCTCTACTCACTTTTAAGAAAGTTGTAATACATAATAAGAATTTGACAACTACGACTCAACTATCAATTAAGTTGTGAATCATAATGGGGCCAATAATAATTTACGTTAAAACTGATATCGAAAATATTTTGCATAGAAACTAAAACAAAAATATATAAACAAGTCCAACTGTAGATAATCTAGCGTTCATACGCTAGAAAAATATTGCACATATGAAGTCGATTTCGTTGTGACATCATATAGTATGTTTATTTGGCTTTTATATCTGCAACATTATTGTTAGTCTCTAATAAAAGTGTTTAATTAAATTATTTTGTTTACCTTGCAGGCAGTCGACTGTAAGCCGGCTTCAAGCCGAAGCCAACATTTTCTTACCAAACCGACGCGGGCGGAAATTTTACTTCGACTTCGCATTCTGCTCACAATCTCATCTGTATAGTTCACATCAGAGTACGGATTTGCACACACATGTGCGGGACATGCACACATCCTGAAATAAGCACACAGAAAATCTGGCACACGCATACGAGTAAGTGCCAATTTTTTTGTGTGCTTATTTTTGGCACATGTGCGTGTGCCAATCAAACTGGCACACGTACATGTGCTTGTGCATAAAGATAGAAATTATGTGGCACTTGCACGTGTGCATGTGCCAAATTTAGGAACATGAGCTGCACACTCACTTATCCTAACAAAAACAATGCTAGCAGCGTTGCCATTTTGCTTATTTTTGGCATTAAAAATAATTGCCTTTTTACGCTTTTTTAACCGAGTTCAAAAAAGGAGGAGGTTTATCAATTAATGTGTACATATTTTTATTTTGTAAATATTTTATACATACATAAGCCCGTCAACGTATAACTCTGCCATTTCTGAACCGATTTTAAAATTTTTGTTTTGTTCAAAAGTATTTGCCTGCAGTTTGTTCCTTTAATTTTTTTTCGAAACCCGGTGAGGAAATTTGCTACCCCCACTCATAATTCTGTCATTTGTGAACCGATTTTTACAATTCTTTATTTGTTTGAAAGGGTTTGAAGTTGCTTGGTCCTATAATTTGTTTAAATAGGTGGGGAAATTTGCTCCCCTATGCATAGTTCTGTCACTTATAAGAGCCAAAAGAGCATGAAATGCGCATGGCGCATTTACATTAGTAAAAATTAAAAAAAAAAACAATGGGCATTATTTCCATGGATGTTATTGCGTTTTTTTTTTTTTTTTTAACACACCGTATGGCTGAGTCCAGGTACAAATCTCAAAATGGATATAGCAACAGTGGTACTGGTTCCGAAATTCCTCCTGAAATGGATCGGTAGTGCAGTTCGGAATAAAATAAAAAATTAAATTTTTATTTTGACGATATTTCCATGAAATATAATTCAAAACAAAATCTTTTAATTATGCACCGAAAGCTTAAGTCCTCCTCTATTCGACACTATTTAAAAATTGAAATTCGGTGCAGAAACAACGCAGTGAAAATTGTTTTTGTCCGTGAAGTCCCAAAAAATCCTTTTTTAACTAACGATAACTTCCGATTTTGAGGGTTTATTGCAATTTTTAAAATAACAAAATGATCTACTCAACTAGACCTACAAGCCTCACTAACTCGTTTTTCACTAGGAAAAAACATGTAAGTTTGTAACAGCGTGTAATTAAGCTATTAAGTTATTTAGAAGAATATTAGATTATATATGTCCTTTAAAAAATGAATTTTTTAAAAAGCATGACAATTATTTTTTTAAATTTATGAAGGAACTACAAATTTTTAATTGCTTTTCTACTGATTATCTGCATATTTTTAATATAGAATCTTTGGTAGCAATAAAAATATAGTTCCTTAAAAATTTCTTCTAATTTTTTAAACTGGGTTAATATTAATTTTAAATATTAATAATCCCTTACACTGTAATTTTGTATAGTAAAAAAATTGCCCTTCTTGAGTTTAGTTAATCTAAACTTGAATTCAATTTCAATATTCGGATCGGCATCGGTATCGGCGATTTATTTTTAAATATCGGATCGGCAAAACGGAGTATCGTTACTTCCCTAATTTTAAGTAATATTTAGGGAATTCACAATGTGTATCTGAAAATTTGGAAATAGCAATATCGTTACACCTTAAAATTTTATTGTGAGCAACGATACAAAGCACAGCATATTAAAGTAATAAAAGTAACGACGAAGTTTGCCGAATATTTCTCACTATTTACATGTATAGAACACGAACTCAAAATGTACAACAAACAAAACAACAACACAAGCACGTTAGTGCTTGGTACCTATCAACAAGCACCAACACACTTAAACCACACACAAATTCTTCATTTACACACAAAACAAAAACAACAAACTTTCTAAACCATAATAAAAGACTAAAATTAAAACGTCGTTATATTAAGACACATTTTAGAACGCTGTTGTGAATTCCCTTATTATGTTTACTGGATGTATTATCGCGTATGTTGTGTAAACCGAATCCGAGAAATTTTCTCGTTTTTCAAAACTAAATAATCGGCCCAACGATTTTCAAAAACCAAACTGCAAACAAAGCCTTCCAAACAAAAACAGAATTTTGAAAATCGGTGCATAAATGGAGGAGTTATGCAATAATCAATATTTTTGTTTTTTTTCTTTTGGATGGGGGAGGTGTTTACCACCGATTTTCGGAAAACAAATTATGGGACAAAACTGCAAGCAAAGCCTTCCAAACAAAAAAAGAATTTTGAAAATCGGCGTATAAATGGAGGAGTTATGCGATAATCAAAATTTTAAGAATTGGTTTAGTAGAATTAGTTAAAATTAATAATTTAGTTTGCATGGGCATGACACTGCCCACTTTTGTAATCATGATGTAGTATTCAAACAGAAACTTAACGTGTGTGCAAAGTTTCATAAGAATCGGTTGAGTAGAAGTTGTTGAAAAGGAATGTGTATTTATTTTTTATGGGCGTCACCCTGCCCATTTTTCAACGGAACCAATATGGAAGCACATCCTTTTAAATAAAGAAACAAAATCTGAAATCGCTTCATAAATGGCGGAGTTTTGAGGGAACATACAGAAAAAAATACATGACGAATTGATAACCTTTCTCCTTTTTTTAAAGTCGGTTAAAAAGGACACTTTTATTTAAAAAAAATTTTAAAGGACATCGTGTCAAAAAAAGGACTGCCCTCTTAAAAAAAGGACGAAAGGTCACCGTAGATATAATGTGGTATATAATGGAAATCGCGCCTATTTCAAAAACAAGTTCTACTTAAAGATGACTTATTTACCCCAACGTTGTCAAGGTTTAGAACATTTTATTCAAATATTTTTGCCGATACGAAACAATGAAAAACGCAAATAAGTCATTTTTGTTTTTGAATTTAGCTATTGGCCAATAGCCAAATTCAAAAATAAAAACTAACAAAAGGATTTACACTGGCCAATAATACTAACAACAAAAAAAGTAAATAAGTCATTTTTTAGCGGCATTTGCTTTGAAATACAGAATGCTACAAATCCAATGTCTTAAAATTATGTCACTACGAAAGACGTAGTTTGCAGCACTGACGTATTTTGCTGGCTAAGACTGAATCCACACCGAATAAGACAAAACTGTTTTTTGTGGCTTATACGGCAATAGTACATTAGTTCTTATGAGACAACACACACCATTTTTTTTTATGTGCGTTAAGGTACGGTCACCACACTTGCCAAATATTTGTCCAAAAAAACCTAACCACGACTTTTGCCTAGGGTTAGTGTGATTTAACTTGCTTTTTATATCACAAAATAAAGTCTATTATGCAGAAAAATGATATTTTTATGTTATTATTAATAAATGCGAACCCACATTTAAAAAAATATTGGAATTAAAGAAAATACAATTTTAGCTTGTCTGTTGGTCACATTTTTTCGGATATATTTGCCAGGTGTGACCGTACCTTTATAATCATACGAGTGTGTTTGACTTATAAGACAAGAACATTTTGTCGTATTTTGTGTGTTTTCAGGGTAAGGGTGAACTCATACCAACATAAGACAAAACTTTTGTATGACTAATACGACAACAGTACATTAGTTCTTATGCGACAACCCACACCATACAAAACAACCGGATTACTGTCTCTTTGACTTACTGCGCAAAAACATTGGTTGCAGAAAATACTAGTGGTTTGATACAACATACCCACACAGAGTAAGACAAAACAGATTGAAACGAACCTCGGTGCATTTAATTGCATGCTCTCTTATGATGTAACCCACATCAATTAAGACAAGTAAAAAACGAAAATATACAAAGAACATAGTCGCATTGCTGTCTGATTACCGTTTGTCTTTTAAGACAAAAACTTGATGAGACGTATTTTTTTGGTGTGGGTTAGCATCATACAAGTGTATTTGACTTGAATGACAAATATGTTTTGTCTTTTGTTGGTGTGGGTTCAGCCTAAAAGTAGCCAGAGCGGTAACGCTGCTAGCATTGTTTTTGTGGTTTTTTGTCATGAGCGTGCCGCACATGTGTCTAAATTTGTATACATGCACACGTGCAAGTGCTAGTTTGATTGGAACATGCACACGTGCCAAAATAAGCACACGCACACGAGTAAGTGCCAATTTTTTCGTTTGCTTACTTTTGGCACATGTACGTGTGCCAATCATATTGGAACGTGCGTGTGCCAAATTTAGGAACACACACTCATGTGCAAATCCGTACTCCTGTTCACATTTCCATATACGTGTACTAGGGATGGGCAAAAAATATCGATATATCGATGTTTTCTTAAAAATATATCGATATATAACGTCGATATTTTTAATTTCGATATATCGATATTTTTTCCAAATATATCGACAGTATTAAATTCGATATTTTTTAGCTTTGGTTTTGTTTTTAATGCAATTTTTAAAAACATTTCGATTTATCAAATAGAATATTACTAACAAAATATTCTGTTTTATTTATAATATTTTGTCTATTCGAAAAATTATCATTCTTTGAGTGTAATTTTGTTGATGTATGTTCCATGAAATATTGGTGGAACAGTAAGGATCTTGGAAATTAACTCTTTCCAGGTTATTTATAAGAAAAATACTTTTTTGTTTTATTTATAAACAAAAATTGGGGACTACGTATGAATTATCATTGTCGATATTTCGATATTTTTTATTTGACATATGTATATCGATGCCTATCGATATTTAAAAATATGGAACAAATCAAGTTTAGCTACGTAGCTCAAAAAAAATATCCTATCCGATAATAAAAATATTAAAAAATGTCGGCGAGGCTTGGTTTCCGAGTTATGGGCCTCTGAAGTTCCAGTAGAAAATTGTGATTATATGGTGTATTTTTCATACAATGCGGTCAATATTGGTATCATTTAAAAGCTTTTGAGAAGATCTGTTAGAAAATGCAAAATTTTCACTGAATAAAGATCATATACATAACCGGCCTTCGGCCGGACTTACAGATTTTTCTCCTCTATGTATGTCGAATAGTGGCTTCGCTGAATAAACATTTCTTGTATAGCCGGCCTTCGGCCGGACTTAAGCATTTTCTCCTCTATGTATGTCGAATAGTGGCTTCGCTAGATGAATATTTCCTGTATAGCCAGTCTTCGGTCGGACTTATGGATTTTCTCCTCTATGTATGTCGAATAGTGGCTTCGCTGAAGAAATATTTTCTGTATAGCCGGCCTACGGCCGGGGCTTAAGGATTTTCTCCTCTATGTATGTCGAATAGTGGCTTCGCTGAATAAATATTTTCTGTATAGCCGACCTTCGGCCGGACTTTAGGATTTTCTCCTCTATGTATGTCGAAATGATACCAATATTGACCGCATTGTATGAAAAATACCCCATATAATCACAATTTTATACTGGAACTTCAGAGGCCCATAACTCGAAAACCAAGCCTCGCCGATAATTTTTTTATTTAATATTTTCTTATTTTTGGACTCTCTACTGGATAGGGTACTTTTTTTAGCTACGTAGCTAAACTTGATTTAAGCCAAAAATATATCGATATATTTTTTCACTTGCCCATCCCTAACGTGTACTTATGTATATACATGCATATGTATATGCATATGTATGAATTTTGTACTTCTAATGAAATTGACACCTTATTTGATCCGTGACTTCCAGAGTGTTGACTATTGCTCCGTGTTTTACAGTGCTGCAAAGCATCATTTGCAATGTCCGATATAAATTTTTGTGCTGTTACAGATATAATACGTACAATGCGTGGGTCTACAGCCTCAAAACCGGCACTATGAAGATATTTCTCAGCTAAAGCATCTGGAACTGTGGGCGTATAGTCCTCCAAATGCTGTAAAAGTTCTCCAAGTTCTTCCCCAGGTGCAGGTTCTAAATCCTCTGATGGACATTCTAAGGGCATTGTAACATCATCGTCATTTACAACCATATTTCACTTTCAAAATTTTCAATAACTATAAAATATATTTTCCTTGATGTTTGTTTTTCTATTGTAATAGAGCTGTAAAAGTACTAAGTATTTGCGTACTGAGTACTCAGTAGTCGTCATTTTTTTGAGTACTCAGTAGTGAAAAGTAGTCAATACTTTCAGAGCTGTATTTTTAAGGCAGATTTATTTACTAGGTAATCTTGATTCCACAGCTGTTCACTCTTTTTTTATTTGAGGCTGTCAATTTGGTATCAAAGTGCATTGAAAAAACATGAATGCAACTCAAGGCAGCTCTGTATTGCGATGCGAAAGGAAAACTGTTCGCATTTGTGTTATTTAAGTAGTATAACGACTTTGTAGCAGGCACCGAAAATAATTGTTATTGTTTTGTTTTTGCAGAAAATGTTACAAAAAAATATCCTTTATCTGCTTAAGTTGTTTTTAACCATTATCGTAAGATATATATTATTTTGGTCACAATAACCAATATAAATAGGAAATATTCATTTTTTTTTTGTTATTAATAACTATTATATCAACCCAAATATTGCTTACCAATAACCATTATCGAAAGTAATTTTATTTTTTAGCTATCGCAAATTTATTTAAGTAACATTTTATTTATAAAATTAATAAAAGTATCTCTAAACTGCCCGATTTGTTTACTTTTCCAAAACCATTTAAATTTTTTGCCCTAAAAACCCTTTAGAAATGCATCCATTATATCTAAAATACGATATGTATCCAGGTAAAGATAAGCGAAAAATAAAATTACTTTCGATAATGGTTACTATAATAGCTATTCATAACCAAAAAAAATATTTCTCACTTAGTCGACGTTTAGACGATGCAAGTCTTATTGATCAGCTTCTTATTTAGCTGTGAGATAAACAGAGAAATATGTATTCATTTCTCTTTCTCACAGCTGAATAAGAAGCTGATCAATAAGACTTGCATCGTCTAAACGTCGACTTATATTGGTTAGGTTAGGCTAAACATTAAATATGTCTTACGATCATGGTTAATCGTTTCGAATTACAGAGTAACCCCCAGGAAGTCGCAGTTCCTTGAAAATGTCAAATTCTTAAAACATATACACAACATAACTTGTGTACTTTGATACCGAATTGAAAGCCTCAAATAAAAAAAGAGTGAACCGCTGCGGGGTGAAGATTATCTAGTAAATAAATCTGCCTTGAATGAAACTGATCAAAAAATTTAAAATTTAAAGCACAACAAATTATTGAATTACAAATATAACTATTTAATTAAAACATCGTAAAACATTATGAAAATGTATATTTCCATGCTAAAAAGTAAATAAGCTATAATTATCACGTATAAGATAGCAGTTTTTGAATTTTTAAATTTTTATTTAATTTCATTGGCTATGATCACACGAGAACAATTATGCTTGCATAAAATGCTATCTTATGGGCAAGAGAGGGGAAGAGAATGGTTTTTGGTTGGCATAATTTTTCAACCAGCTACAACCCTGCTTTAGCAGCTCAAAACTAATGCATGCACACTTTGCAAACACAAATGGATACAAACTATCGACAAGTCGATGTCATTCTCTTATTTATATTGAAAACAATATTAAAAATTTTGAATTTGTTTTTGTTTAAGTTGTAGTAGTACTAATTTTATTTGTACGTTGACAGTTCGGGTCAAAGTTTTTTTTATTTTATATGGAGTTTGACTGATGGGGTGTAATCAGCTTACGATCTGCTGTGCTGATAAGGCTACCTAGTACTGAAAGCGCCTTGGTATCGAGTACCGAAAATATGTTCTGTATTGAGTACACGGTACTAAAATACTAAATACTTTCACACCACTAATGACCGTACATATGAAAGAATCTAGCAATTATGATTGGCACAAATTTTGGAATATATCGGCCTGCAAATGCTAGTTCAAATACGAATGGTAGTAATCATCCCGTCTCATCTGGAACCGTAAATCCTGCACAAGAGGTACTGTATCTGTGAATATTATTAGATTTTGTCTTACATTAAATTTGTAGGGATCGCAATTAAGTGACTTCATGTTACAACTAGAAGACTATGTTCCCACTGTGCCAGATGCTGTGACAGCTTTTTACCTCAATTCAGCTGGTTTCGATTCTAATGATCCCCGCATCATACGTCTCATATCGGTTGCAACACAAAAATTTATCTCAGATGTTGCAAATGATGCGTTACAGCATTGCAAAACACGGACAAACAATCAAAATAATGGTAACTCATCAAAGACGGTTAAACCCAACAAGGATCGTAAGTACACCATGACGATGGATGATTTGGCTCCAGCCTTGGCTGACTATGGTATCACCGTTAGAAAAGCTCAATACTTTCCTTGATTTAGATTATATTTATTTTCTTATTAAATATTATAGTTAATTACATACATCAATATCGGTAATATTAGTTTCCTACGTTTAATAAAACAGCATAATACTAAATTAGAAGTGCTTCATGTTTGTGAGGGCCTTAAAGGGGAGGAAGTTGGCTTTTTTTTGCGTAAACATTATAAATTATTGACAGGTAATGAAACGCTTAAACGAACGCACAGTGCCACCAGCCACACGGAAAGCCAAAATAGCTGTTACAATAGTAACTGTAAAATTGATTGATAGTGAGACTGCATACAATTGTTGAGTATTTAGTAAAGTGATAAGACTGACAAATAAGTGTGAACCGACAACATAAATAATGTGTACAAAATTGGTGGTATCGACAGCATTGAAGAAGATCACACTCCAAAAGACATGCAGTAAACATATGGATAATGCTTGAGCAGCTGACACCATAAAGAAACTTTCGGATCCCCCATTTAGACCCAAAGTTCCAGGACCAGTCTGTGAACGTAAAGTTTAAGTTTATACTAATGCCATATCTACAATCATTTCCTTATCAGTGTCAACTCACCAAATCCGCTAGTACATTTACCAATGCAAACATTGCCGAAATAATACCAAATCCAAACCCAGATACATATGCCAGTATGTGTTTATTATCCAAAAGTCTGCTGTCATCTGCTACTGCCTCCAGTCCTTCTTCAAATTTTCTCAATAGTAAATAAAGCAAATAACGGAAATATTCTTGGATCAATATGGAGAACACAGTACCAAAAGCTAAAATATGCCGCAATGGTATGACGATGTACCAAAAGAGGGATGATGTTAACAAAGACAGCAACCAAAAGAAAGCTGCCACTACTAGTATTATAACACGTATTGGATTTTTCGAGATTGTAAATATGAAAAGAGCAAGCGGTGGTCCAAACACTATCATGGAACAACCAAAAAACTCCGGTAAGGTCATTATGTTTTAGAAAACTTTCGTTGTACAAAGCAGAGAAACAAGCCAGTCGATTTCGAGCCCACGGCGGGCCGCCGCCTGTTGCTTTTTAAACTATCGCGCCGGCGCCGATTATATCGGCTCGCAGCGGCTCAAAACCAGCCGCCGATTTCGTTTAAATTTGTTCACGACTGGGTTGCAAATTTGCATACTTTTTTCGAAAAAAATGTACACCCTTTTTCCCAAAATATCCGTATATAGGTGAGCCGCCGAAAATTCTGTCGGCGCGCCGCCGCCGACCCAAATCTGCCCAGCCGCCGATAATTTTGCCTCGGCTTATTTCTCTGGTACAAAGCTGAATTTTGCAACCAATACGATCGGCAGTGAGGGTCCGCTATATATATATATATATATATATATATATATATATATATATATATATATATATATATATATATATATATATATATATATATATATATATATATATATATATATATATATATATATATATATATATATATATATATATATATATATATATATACATATATATATATATATATATATATATATATATATATATATATATATATATATATATATATATATATATATACCCTATAGGTTTATTATTTTACCCAAAAAGCTGTACGCTATTTGTTTTCTATTGGTCTAAGCTTTAGTTTGGATTTTGTTTCAATGTTGCACAAGAATTATTTTCGATTTTACAGCAAAAATACTTTTTGGGTGTTTTTGAGCATTTTTTGCGGAATGCAAAAGTTTGTTGGTGATTATCACCTCATAGTTTTATTTTTACCCATAAAACTGTACGCAGTTTGTTTTCTATTGGTCTAAGCTTTATTTCGGCTTTCGTTTCAATCTTGCACAAGAATTATTTTAGATTTTACAGCAAAAATACTTTTTTGGGTGTTTTTGAGCATTTTTTGCGGAATGGAAAGGTTTGTTGGCGACTATCACCCCATAGTTTTATTTTTTACCCAAAAAGCTGTACGCAGTTTGTTTTCTATTAGTCTAAGCTTAATTTTGGCTTTTGTTTCAATCTTGCACAGGAGTTATTTTAGATTTTACAGCAAAAATACTTTTTGGGTGTTTTTGAGAATTTTTTGCGGAATGTAAAAGTTTGTTGGTGATTATCACCTCATAGTTTTATTTTTTACCCAAAAAGCTGTACGCAGTTTTTTTTTCTATTGGTCTAATCTTTATTTTGGCTTTTGTTTCAATGTTGCACAAGAATTATTTTCGATTTTACAGCAAAAATTCTTTTTGGGTTTAACGCAGTTCGTTGTGTAAGGAGTTTAGCTGTATACTGGTATTTCTTTGTTTTGTGCACAGTCATTAATTTATTTACTTTGATTATAACGAAACCAATCAATAACGAGTAAATTTTAATATATCGCCATGTTTGTTATAGCCGAGCTTTACTGTACAAATGTACTGTATACAGTACGTATACGATTCTTAACACGGAATTTATACGGTGATTTTTTCACTTGTCTTTAAATCACGTTTTATTTTGTATGAGAGTGAGCGGAGTAAAGAAGAAAGCGGGGTAGAAAAAAAGACAAGTTTTCTGTTTTCGAGATTTTTTTCATATATTTCTTTAGTTCCATTTGCATTTTCTCTCTCTTATGTTATTGTTTTAGGGTTTTTGTTGTTATGAACGAGTAAATAAAGCAAATTTTGAGAGTAATGTACAAAAAAGACATGAAATGAAAAATCATTGTATAAATGCAAAAAGTTTTTGGTAGCAACTTTAAAAGATAACTAAAAAAAAGACATGTCTTAAAAATCACGGTGTAAATTGCGTGTGTCTGCATGATTTTGTTTTGTTTTTAAAACTCACCTTCGCAAATAAAGAAAACAATGGAAAAATGTAAACACAAACAGCTGCAACGGTTTGTTGGAGTTTGATTTGTTCACAAACGTAATAATTTGCAATAAAGCACATTTTTTCGATATTCTTTTTCTTTATTTATGCCGGCAACAAATACACAACTGTTTTTGCTATTCCTGTGCTTGTTTGTGCAATAGACCACCCTAATAAAATAAAATATGTGATTGTTAAGAAAATTTCCTAAAAATGACGAATACCATAATCAGAGACCTGCGCCGTGACGGCTCACAGCCGGCTGAGCCGAGCCGCCGATAATTTTAGACAGTCGCGCCGCCGCCGAGAAAAGTTCGGCTTACTTCGCTTGAAAACTAGCCGCCGATTGTCCTTGTACACAATGAAATAATAATTTTTTTATTTATTTTTGATCTCAAATTTGATTTTTATGTTATTTGTTCTGAGTCGGCTGAAGCCGAATTTGAGCCGCCGCCGCCGATTTTCTCATGAGCCGCCGCCGCCGACAAAATTGCTCGGCGCAGGTCTCTGACCATAATACTGTCAAGTTTCTTTACGTATTATTTGACAAATCATAATTTGTTTTCACACTGATGGATTTTTACTTAAGATTTGAGTTTTTGACATATATAAATACTGAATCTAATAGTCTGAAGGCCGCTTAAACGATTTTAGAAACTTATGTATCATCATCATACCAGAGGTGCAAACATTAAAAATACTTAATGCTGACTTTAGACGACATGTTTTTTACATATGGCTTGTTAGGTGTGTGAGACATATGTAACTTCGCATGTTTGTCAAAACTGTCAATTTACAGACGGTTTATAATATTTGCTTTCACACGTACATGTGCAATTATATCTGACATAACCTCTGAGTGTTCACAACAGCTGAGTTTTTGCACAATTGTCGTAAATATATAAATCGCTCTTTGCTTTTTAATGTTTTTTCAGCCAAACCACACTTTTGATCATTTAATAAAGCTGATGTCAGATGCATTGTCAGAGGAAAATAGAACACGCTCTAATTGAAAATTTTTCATCTGACTTTGCTTCTGTAAATGTCATCTGACAATGTTTCATATGTTTCACACGGCATGTATCACTTTTGCAGTGGGAAATTTGACAAGTCAGATGTAAAATACATGTCGTCTAAAGTCAGCATAAGCTGTGTTCTCACTATGTGTATTTGCCATATGGAATGTCACTTTTTCACATGGTAAATTTGTACATATAGTCTGAACACCTTCAAACAATAGCTCGTGTTATTTCTCTGTGCACAGTACACATGATTAAGAACGAGTTCTATTTTCAAGTGACAAAGCGTCTGACATCAGCTGGTTTTTAATAAAGCAATTGTTAGCGGACGGGAAAATAAAATAATTATTAAATTAATAAAGTATTAAATTAAATAAAATAAGTATAAAATTAAATAACAGAAGTATATATAACAATAAAATAAGTATAACCACTCGGCTGTTTTAAGATTCTTCTTCTTTATAGGTTATGTCAAATTTACGTAACAGGTGAACACAAAAATTATAAACCTTATGTAAACCTCGAATTTTGACATACACATGAAATCACATGTGTATAAAAAAGTTACATTCCATGACAAATACACATAGTGAGAACACAGCTTTACAACAGACTTTTGTTCTCTTTTTTAAGCTCGAAGAGAATTTCATAATATTTTGATTCTACAAAGCAGGGATGGCAAAGTTGGTACAATTGTACCATTTTTGGTACAATTCCGATTTTCAAAGTACAATGGTACACCAATGGCTTATTTAGTACAATTCAATAATTTTTCCATTTTTTAAAACATTTTTATTTTAAAAATTTCATCCACTCGTATATATGCAACATTTATGTGCTGTTTCCACAATGCAAACAAGCGACTTGAGTAAACAATTTGTATGGAAATCTCTCAAAAAACTGAGACAACACATAAATCTGACTTAGATTTTGCGAAGTATTGAGAGCAAAGCTCGATTTAGTGGTATGAATATATAAAGTGGTCAGATAAGACCAGCTCATAAAACGTAGTCTCTGTAATTTAAAGCACTTCTAGATTAGGATACGTATTAAAGTATGAAAAAAATAAATTTTTATAAATTTATTTGCATTGTAGTAAAGGCTAATACTTCGGCAATTTATTGAGAATATATTCTTCTTCGAGCACCTTCCAATTATGTCCTAATTAATGAGTTATTTTCGATTAGAAATTGCTAAATATGTCTTAAACACACTTTCATTATCCACAGATAGTACTATATATACATTTTCACAGTTCGTTTTTTGCAAATAAAACGTAAGTTTTTTTTACTGCTTTATATATTTGTGTAGGACGTAAGTAGCTCTACAATCAAGTAAAAGTTTAGGAAAAAAAGAACTACATGGTTCTGAAATACAAGCTTAACATCTTGATGCCGCACGTGACCAAAAAATGGGGTTTCCTGTGGAAATACCCATAACTTATGTATTTATGGAAAAGCAATATATGTTCTATACTTAGTACATGTTTCTGGCTTCAAAAATCTGTTTTGGTTCAATTAGGTCCAAAAAAGTACGATTTTAGACAATAATTGGTATAATTTTAAAATCTAAAATGCCATCCCTGCTACAAAGTCTGTAATACTTTGTATTACCATGTAGAGAAAGCTTAACGGGAGAGGTAATTTAAAATAATAGTACTGAGAAATGTCATCGTGTGAGATCCCCAATATTTAGCTCCAAATAAACTATGGTGAAAAAATAAACCATGACAATAGCATACATAAGTCTGGCTACTTTAAAAAAATTATATATGTATGTAAATTTGTATTGAATTTGGTAAAAAAAATTGTCTATTCTTAATCATCAGAAAAATTACCGGTTGTTAAGAAAATTGAAAATTGCTATTAATAAGCTATTTAATTCCACTGGATATAGGATAGAGTCGAAATGTTGCAATGCGAGGAAATGAAAGACGAGGAGGGCCCGTCCAATACGTTAGAACATTTCACAGAATTGGAACAAGTTTTGCAAATGATTGACTCCATGCAAGGGACAGATGCACCAGGCTTTGAGAAGGATTTTGAACAATATATGGAGGTGTTGAGCAGGTAAGTTTTTTCCCCACCGTTGTCATCAATTTGGTTATTGACATTTGCATTTAGATATCAAGAACAGCCCCATTTATTAGATGTACATTTGGAATTGCTACTAAAGCGATTGTTGGACAAGATAAGAAATCGCAATTTACCCAAATCTCTAATGCATGGTAGCTTTAAGTATCTGTATGTTATTTGTAAAGTGAGAACTTATAAGGTTTTGGTCAAGTTTTTACCTCATGAATTGAGTGATTTAGAATTTGCCCTTGAATTGTTAGAAAAACAAAATCCTAAAGAATTCAAACATTGGGAAACTCGCTACATATTATTGTTGTGGATGTCGATTTTGGTGCTAAATCCATTTCATTTGTCTCGTTTGGACGCATATACAACCACTGATAGCACAAATGGCAACAGGGAATTGATAAATACAGGGGGCCAAAGTAAAACTAAAATGGAGCGAATCTTTGATTTGTGCAAGTTGTATACATCCACAAATGACACATGCAGCGACATTTCGGCATATTTGTCTGCTAAATATTTTGTAAGGGCGGATATAAAAGATTTATATTTGGATCGTTTTTTAGACTGGATTATATCACAACATCAAATCGATACGCTAGAAGTTAAATTTGGGCAATTAGCAGCAGTAGCTGCTATTTTAAAGCATGGAAAACGTGATGACTTAATACCTTATGCGGACAAGTTGTTACAATGGATTATCAGTTGCCAATATAAAGATGGCACGGACTTGTTGAAATACAAGTGCTACATCAAAATCATACAACGCATTGGGTTGATTTATTTAAAGCCTCGTATTGCAAATTGGCGTTATAATCGTGGCACAAGATCTTTAGCAAAAAATTTAGCCGATGAAAGCGACAATTCTCAGCAACAAAAAGCATTTTTGGACAATAAAAAACAAACTTCAGATGAAGCTATTTTAGACGAAGAAGTTGTAGTACCGGATGCCATAGAAGAAGTTATAGAAGAACTATTGCAAGGTCTTAGAAGTGGTGGTAATGATGTACGTTGGTCTGCAGCCAAGGGAATTGGTCGTGTTACAAATCGATTGTCTAAAGAATTGGCTGATGAAGTTATAGGATCCGTAATTGATATATTAAATCCTTTAGAACCACATGAAGCTTGGCATGGGGCATGTTTAGCTTTGGCTGAACTGGCCAAAAGAGGTCTATTATTACCATATCGCTTAAAAGAACTGGTTCCACTTCTATTGCAGGCTCTTTTCTATGATGAAATGAAGGGATATATGTCAGTAGGTCAACACATACGCGATTCAGCTTGTTACATGTGTTGGGCTTTTGCTAGGGCCTATAATCCCGAAGATGTTTTGCCTTTCGTGCATGATATTTCTTCTGGTTTGCTAACGGTGGCCGCATTTGATCGCGAAATAAATTGCCGTAGAGCAGCTTCTGCTGCTTTCCAAGAAAGTGTGGGTCGTTTGGGAAATTTCCCATTCGGTATAGAAATTTCAACGACTACTGACTTCTATTCAGTGGGTCTTAGGCAAAACTCTTACTTGAACATCAGTGATTTTATAGCTCAATTTGAAGAATATCGGAAACCGTTAATCGATCATTTAGTTGAACGCAAAGTAAATCATTGGGATCCTGCTATAAGAGAACTTACTGCTAAGGCTCTGCATAAATTAACATGTCGTGCTCCTGAATATGTGTCAACAGTTGTTCTTGGTCAACTGTTTTCAAAGACGGACTCAATTGATGTCAACACTCGACATGGCAGTGTTTTGGCGATTGGTGAGGTTGTGTTTGCTCTAAGTAAACTTGAAGAGGAAAATAAGGATAGAAGCCAAAATTGGCTATCAAATCAATCTATAAGTAATATCAATGAATTGATGGTGAAATTTATACAAAGAGACTTGTTTCGCGGGATGAGTGGTGAAGTTATGAAGCAATGTTGCACCGACTTTATACGTAACTGTAGCTTAGCCAAGGTGGAGGTCACATCTCAGTGTTTGGGTAAGTAGTTTTTAAAACAAGCCGTATATAGATTTTTATATAAAGTTGATGTCATTTCAGATTCTTGGCAAGATATCATTGATAAATGTTTAATTAACAAAACTGCGCCAATTCGAGAATCCGCTACATCTGCATTTGCAGCATTGTGTAAAACTTATTACAATACGCCAGAACGTTGTGCAGCTAATGAACAAATTATTAGATTATACCTTAAAGGAGCCGAAAGTGATGTTGAAGAACATATACGAATGGGTTATATAAGTGCACTGGGAGTACTTCCTCGTTTTATGCTAATGCCATATTTAGACCACATTTTGCAAAGCCTGATTAAACATTCTTTGACGCCCTTACAGCAGGCCTTAGTGGTAAGCGAAACATTAAAGCAAAAAGAAAATCATAATACAGAAAATTGGAGTGAAGCCCGCAGGGATAGTATTAAAGCCTTAAGTAATTTGGTCAAAACTGTGGGATACGACAAGGATAGCAAGGGTATAACAAAATATATTTGTTTTAACTGCAAGTAAACAAAAGCAAATAAATTTATTTCACAGCTTCTTTCGCAAATCCAAAATATTTAACTAAACTAATTGACTGTTATTTAAAAGCAATGGATGAGTATACATTAGATAATCGTGGTGATATAGGTGCTTGGGTTAGAGAAGCAGCAATGAACGGTAAAAATTTCATAAAAAATGTGTATTTTTAATAACTAATTAAATGATTGCTTTGAAGCAATTTATGATCTGTTTTCCGGTTGCCCCAGAGATGTTATACAACCCTTGCATATTCACGAAGTAATGTTAGATTTTATGCAACAAGCGGTGGAAAAAATCGATAGGACAAGAGGCCTAGCAGGACGGCTTTTATGCCAATTAGTCCATTTAGAACCCAAACTACCACATATACATCATCATGACCGGCTAAGAGAAACTTTTCCCTCTGATGTGAATAGTGTATTATGGCTTTTTGCTGATCATACATTCCCTCTGTTTTGTTCTCTCCTTGAACTACCCGAATACTCAAAACGCATATTGTTGGGACTGAGCGCTAGTATTGGTCAACTAACTGAGTCATTGATAAAATACTCTTCAGCCGCGTTGTTTCAGTTTTTGCGCAGCCATCCCGCCGAAGAGCCAAGATTGTGTAATGAAATTGTTATGAATTTCGAAGAAAATTTGTTAAATGAACGTGTAACGTATCCCATGCTAAATTTCCTAGATATAATTATTGCTTCAGGTAAGCGATATACAACATATTTTTATATTGTTATTTTAATATTTTTTTTTAGGCATCATAAACTCAGTTCTACTTGATGAATCTTCTAAATTTGCTGATGATATTTATCGTTTATTGAATTTAGAAATTAAGGGTCATAAAAAACTTTACAAATTGGTTTCCAGTATCAATGTTTTTTGTCAACTGGTGCCAGTTCCCCGCTTATGCAAGAAAATTCTTTCAAAATTATCTATATTCTTGGGCCTGACACATGTTCACATACGAAAAACTACAGCCACCAAGCTATATGAAGCATTGGCCTTACACGGAGATGTTTTTGATATTTCTGAAGAAAATATGGATGAGATTTTAAATTTACTCTCTGAAACAGATTGGGGTTTGCCCTTAGTTGAAATAAGGCCTTTGCGTAACCATCTGTGCGATTTAATGGGCATCAAACCACCCATGTCGGCCGCATCTACATCTGGTACTTATGCGGGTAATAATATTTAAACTTAACTTTTCAAATTTGTTTATTAACCACAAAAATCTCAAAATTGTATGCATAATGTGAATAATATCAAAGTAAGTATTCGTATTCAATTCTTATTTGATCGTCGATCGAAAATCAGTTGAAATAAATTCTATGCATCGTTAATACTATCGCTTAATTTCAATTAATCCGGATAGTTTTTTGGGCCCTCGAGACAAGCGTTTTTTTGCCTCGATTTTTATTTTTCAGGCAATTCCTATGTGGAGGTATAGATGGGGCGCCATGTGCTTCATTCCTGACAACGTAAGATAATTTGGCATTGAATGTTCCATTCCAAAACAATCAGAAATTATTTTATATAAGCGTTATGCACACAGATATTTAAGCCAATAACCGTAAAAAATCTGATATGTATATTTTAAAACACTGACATTTCTGCTAACACATCTTTTAAATAAAAAATATTAAGTTGCTTCATCATGTTTTGAAAATTTTTTTATATTTAGCTAGAAATGAGTGCCGCTCAGTTGATTGTCGTAAATTTTAGGTGCTTGTTTGAAAAATAAAATTATTCGAAGCCGGATAATTTCACTAAAAGCGAAAAACCGGTTTGCAGTTTTTGAATAGTCTGCTCTGAGTTAACTTCTGCAATAAAATGAAAAAAATAAAAATATTTTTTACCACTTACCTTAAGGGTGAGTATAAATTGAGTTTATTTTCATATATTTTTTGCAGATTTTATTTATTGATTTTCCAAACTTGTTTCAAAATTTTTTTTTTATTTTAATTATACTATTAATCATAAAACTATATCTGATGTCAAATTTTCTGCATCAACAAAATACATACATACATATATGTATATATCGTTTTCAAATATTTAAAGATTAAAAAAAATTTGGTGTTTGGGTCTCTAAATGATTGAAAATCTTTTCTTTTAAAAGTTAAAGGGTACAAATGCTTTGTAGGAAGTTAAAAAAATTTTGAATTTTTTCAATAACTTTTAAAGGCTATATTAAATAAAGAATGAGTTTTCCTTAACAATTGTTTGCTATTACTTTTTTTTAACAAATTATTTTTGTTAAGGCAAAATATTTGGAAAAGGTTGCGGTAGACACATAACTAATAAATTTACAAAAAATACATTTAAATTATTTGAATAAAATCAATAAAAATAAAAAGGTTGTTTAAAAGTCACTATTTATTTGTGTTCTCTGTTGATTCAGCAAATTTTTTTGTTCTTGATTGTAGATCACGATTTTGAGTTTTAACGGAATAAACGGGTGAAGGTTTTCAAAGCCATAGTAAGCGATTTCGTTGAAGTAGATCTGTTAAGGCAAGAGAAGGATTAAGTTATGAATTTATTCGAACTTTATTTCGAAAGTTATTTAATTAAGCGAAATTAATTAAATAACTTTGGACAGGAGAAGAATATAAATTATTCGAAGTACATAATCTCAAATTTCTCGTTTATACTTACTTCAAAACTGTCTCTTTAAAGTCATGTAACTGCAAGTCTGTGGCGGTAACATAGCCTCCGCTATTCTTCTTTGGCAAACCTTGCAGAGCGGCTTTTAGAAAAGTCTCCATTTGTTCTGGTGCTATAACACCCTTTAATTCAGTCAACACCTCAGCTACGTCCGGTAGCATATAAGAGTGTAAACAAAACACAGAGGCATGAATGAGATTTACTACTAAAGCCTCCCCGTTTTGTACTGCTATTTCCTTAACCAACGGCTTGCACTCAGCCAGTTTATAGCTTCCACTGCATCCCCATTTTCTTAAGAGGTTACAAAAGAATTTCATAACAGAAGAGTTCGCCTCACGGTGGTCTAGTGTGCATGCCAATAAAGCACACTGAAATATCGGTGTTACTAGGGCACTTTGCAAAAATGGCAAAGGACAACATTCTATAAATCTTGAACAGAGACGGAAAAAATCGTCGACAGTATCGGGATTATTTTTTAAGCCATTTTCCACTTGTAACATTTTAAATGTGGGTTCGATGAATGATTTTAACATTGCTAAAAGCCCATTAATGCACTCTTCAACTTTGGCAAATTCATCCACCAGCACTGAGCCCAGGTACAAAAAACAACTATGCCGGTGTAAAGAATACAATGTAACCATTTGATGTATTAGAGGCTCCACTAACATGGAAGCCTGTTTTCGTACCATTCTAACTCCATAACGTATAAAACGACATGTACGTTCCATCACTCGTACATCAGTTTGATATTTTTCCATAACTCGTGATATTAGAGGCCAGGCATCCGTTAAGATCTGCAAAGTTGGATGAAATTCACTGTAAGAAACATCGGGATTAGTGTGTCTTATAACAGCACATGCCCTGTCCACCCAATAAGCCGGGTCCGTTCGTTCTCCTTTACATATTGCAGAATTGGTTGCATCACTTTCTACCATAATGGCTAGAGGTTGGAATTGAAAGGAAATTATTTCGCGCATAGCAGGTTCCAGTTGTTGTCTTGGTAGGCGCGACAAAATGAGCGATATTCCTTTGAGCAGACCAATAGCCAAGTCATTATTAATTTCGAAACTATCTAAACTACGAGCAATTTCCACCAGTCCACTAATGTGGAAAACCATCTTTTGGCGACAAGATGAACAAATTGATGTTAATGATATTGCAGCCGCCGCAGCCAATCCATTTTTCTGTTGCAATGAGTATAAAAGAAAATTAAGAACAGCTTCGAGACTTTCAGCATGATTTTCAATCCAGTCACACAATTCTCCCAATAACATTATAGATGTGTATCGTACTGCTATGTGAGTATTTTCGGGCAAATTTAAAATTGCTTCCACTACATTTGGGATAATTTCATTTTCGTCACTGGTCAAAATAAATAAAACATTAAAATTTTAATTCTTGAATTGTTCTCATAAAAACTATTAATGACCAAACTCCACGGGTGAAAATATTATAGTAAATGGAAATATAACAATACTAGCTAGACCCGTTCGAAAATATTTCGCACTCTCTTAATTTATTTGTGTACAAATCTAAATCTATTTGAACTTATCTAATGTTTTTTATCATCGCATTTTTAAAGCCCTTTAAACAAATGACACGAGAGTAATAACTATAAATAAATTGTATAAGAATTTGAAACAAAAGTCCTTTAAGAATAAGATAGCATCACGTAATACCGTGGGTGTACGTGAAATTATCCGTAAGCTAGTAAATGTTTGCGACAATCGATGTTAATACTGAAAATTATTCGATAAAATATAGAAGTTACTATGTTTTTAGCCAAATTAATTAGAAATCGGTCCACGCCCTATAGAGCGTTTTAAAAAATATTTGGCATCAATAACTCAAAATCGACAAAAATTCACGTATGCGCTTATGCACAAAGATCGCAGATTTAGTGCTTGGGTCTTTTACTTACGGTATTATATTTTTTGCTACATTTTGCATTATAAAGAGCGCAGATTCTGTTGATTCCCAGGTACTTCCAGGTTCTTGAAGTTTGAAAAACATTTGTTTAAAACAATTTCCAGAACCTACTATAAATGCCACATCCTTAATTAAATCTGAAACCTTGCGTCGAAAATCCTGTAATAAGCAATAATGGATAAATATTGGCATGAAAAACGTATTACCGATATCTTACATTAAAGCTATCGTTTTCGTCTATTAAACCCTCATGATCTGGTTCCATTTGAGCCAAACGATATAAAGCTCCTATGAGGCGTTCTATATGCGGCTTAAAGTGGCCCGTCAATGTATCATTATTTCTCTGAAATAATTCTTCGCTTAACCGACACCATAAATTAAAAGTGATTTCAGCTACTTCGTAATCATAATGGCCCACACATATTAGGACCAAATCCAATCCTTTTATTGAGTAATGGGGTATTTCGTCATGAGCAATCATTTCGTAAAAGAATGCCTCACATAGCACTGTGAATATGCGGCAATAATTCGTAATTTTATCGATATCTTCTAACCCAACTGATGTGTGATATGCTGTCTCCAACATACGAACAGCGTTGAAAACCTGCAACAAAACATGAGGATCCAAATCATCCCTTCCGGTGTTTCTTTCTATACAGCTGAGAAGAGAACATAAACACTCGGTACAGGCATCATGCAATTTTCTTGAACAATTTTCTAGATTCAATAAATGAAAGACTTGTTGTGTGATGGGATTTTGGGCTGATTGCTGTAAAGGAATCGCCTGTATGGCCACCCACGAAGAGTAACAACGTAAAGTAGAGTTTACAATCTTTTCTTGAGGAGGTTCCCCATGGTGCATACACATACAGAGAAATTCCATGACTTTTGGAGCAGCAGCATGCAATTGTTTGTCAATTTCTATTCGTCGGTTAGTGCCTAGTCGTAAATATCTAGAGTCGATTTCTTCTGGGATCAAAGTCAAAATTTCCAAAAGAGGCCAAACAGATTGAGGTTGTGGTGAAAGCATTTCCAGCAAATCTATTACCGGCTGCTTCCACGATGACATTAACAAAGCCAAATCGGCTACAGCTAAGCAAAGTTGGGTAACAATTACCGGATCAGTTTCATTGGTAATTTGACCAACATGGACGATAAGAGAATCTCTTAAAGATTCATGCGAATTAATGGGCAGTTCACTAAAAGAATTTTGTATTTTATTGCGCATAGTTTGGGCCGCAAAATAGCAAGAATGTAAATCCCGTTTTTGTTGAAGCAATTCATCTGCAATTGTCCATGAGTATATCTAAAATGTCATTGCATGTGCATTATATATGTATTATTTCATCCTAAAGGTGTATCTTACCGATTTCTGAAACTCCTCCAACCATTTGTTGGCCTTTTCTTTTTCCTTGGGATTTGTATTGTGAAATAACGTGCATATCCCCTGATATACCAAATCTGCGGTGGGAGCAGTGTCCATCATGTTCATAAACTTAAAATATATTAAATTAGTTGTATTTGGCAATTTATATACATAAATTTTATTTTTTTTGCACTAAATATCAATATTTTAATTTTTCCTTCTCTCTGGAACTTGTCGTTTTTCTGCCGTTTTCTCTTCTTGAAGTTTGTCAAAAAATAGTGCTAAATAATACAACCATAAAAACTATGATATCAACGCTGTGTACTGTCATTAGCTTTGTTCATTTACTTTCCTACGTGAGTGAAGAAAACAAGTTTTGATAATGCAGAGCATTGGCAAGTTTTTTCTAGGATAATGCAGAGCATTTGTCTTATTTCAGCAAGTTTTTCAACAGTTTTGTATACGTGTGAGCACGTGTTATATATGGGAATGTATGTGTGACAAGTTTTTCCAATGTTTACAAGCAAATGGTGTGTAGGTGTGAGCAAGTTTTATGTATGGGTAACATGTGCTTTCTATATTTTTAGAGTAACATCAGTTGTCAGCCTATAACTCCTAAACTAAATTGCGTGCCACCATGGCACTACCCTCAATCGATAGGTATTACAAATACACATTGTTTGCCACGGTTGTCAATCTTGGCGAGACTTGCTGAAAAAAGTTATAGCGCCGCGAAGTTTGAAAAAGCGCAAAATATGTAACATCAGTTGTCAGCATATAACTCCTAAACTAGATTGCGTGCCGCCATGGCACTACCCTCAAACGATAGGTATTAAAAATACACATTGTTTTTTTACAAAGTTATAGGCGCAGCAACCTCTTTAACAATTAGAAAGCACTAAAAAAAGGCAGCATTAGTTTTCTAATGATAACTCGGAAAGAATACACAAACACTAAAATGATAATGGGTGTCATGGTATACTGCGTCACTTTTTTGATAAAGTTATAGGCGCCACAATATATTTAAAACTTAAAGAGCGTAAATATGTTTAACTTTAGTTTTTCTTTAATATATTCGCAGTGTATGGTAAATATATTTGTTTCGATTCGGATCTGTACCAATGCGCGTACATCTGGCAGCACAAAACTAAAATACAAAACAAGGTAAAATTAAACAGGTACACAGCTGTCTACTTTTCACCGCAAAATAGAGGCTCGCATGTCAAAATTTGTATATATTAACATAGGGGCTGAGATGTCAAATGTTATTGTTATGTTTTTATTGTTTAGAATCAACACCTTCTGGCATTTAAGTTAAATTTTTAACTTCCATATATTCTATAAACTTCTCTAGAAAATATTTTTGTACAATATATTAACCCTCTAGCTCTTTAATATATGTGTCTTTTTGCCCATTCCTTTACAAGGTGATATTTTGCACTTAAAAAAGGAATGGGCAAAAAAGACCCATAAATTAAAGAGCTAGAGGGTTAATATATTTTACAAAAATATTTTCTAAAGAAATTTACGGTAGGTCTCTGAATATATGGAAGTTAAAAATTTAACTAAAATGCCAAAATGATGCCATTATATAAACATTATAAAACGAACCCATAAATAAATTTGGATTTGACATAATTATGGGTCTTTTTAGCCCATTCCTTTGCAAGGTGACATTTTGCACTTAAAAAAGGAATGGGCAAAAAAAACGCATAAATTGAAGACTTAGAGGGTTAATATATTTTACAAAAAGATTTCTAAGGGAATTCTACTATAGGTCTCTGAACACATGGAAGCTAAAAATATAGCTTGAAGGCTAGAATTATGTCGAATCCAAATTTATTATGTCATTATAAAAACATTATAAAACCAACCCTTAAATAAATTTAAATTCGACATAATTCTGGCTTTCAAGTTAAATTTTTAGCTTCCATGTCTTCAGAGACCTACAGTAGAATTCCCTTAGAAATCTTTTTGTAAAATATATTAACCCTCTAGCTCTTTAATTTATGGGTCTTTTTAGCCCATTCCTTTGCAAGGTGACATTTTGCACTTAAAAAAGGAATGGGCAAAAAAAACGCATAAATTGAAGAGTTAGAGGGTTAATATATTTTACAAAAAGATTTCTAAGGGAATTCTACTATAGGTCTCTGAACACATGGAAGCTAAAAATATAGCTTGAAGGCTAGAATTATGTCGAATCCAAATTTATTATGTCATTATAAAAACATTATAAAACCAACCCTTAAATAAATTTAAATTCGACATAATTCTGGCTTTCAAGTTAAATTTTTAGCTTCCATGTCTTCAGAGACCTACAGTAGAATTCCCTTAGAAATCTTTTTGTAAAATATATTAACCCTCTAGCTCTTTAATTTATGGGTCTTTTTAGCCCATTCCTTTGCAAGGTGACATTTTGCACTTAAAAAAGGAATGGGCAAAAAAAAACGCATAAATTGAAGAGTTAGAGGGTTAATATATTTTACAAAAAGATTTCTAAGGGAATTCTACTATAGGTCTCTGAACACATGGAAGCTAAAAATATAGCTTGAAGGCTAGAATTATGTCGAATCCAAATTTATTATGTCATTATAAAAACATTATAAAACCAACCCTTAAATAAATTTAAATTCGACATAATTCTGGCTTTCAAGTTAAATTTTTAGCTTCCATGTCTTCAGAGACCTACAGTAGAATTCCCTTAGAAATCTTTTTGTAAAATATATTAACCCTCTAGCTCTTTAATTTATGGGTCTTTTTAGCCCATTCCTTTGCAAGGTGACATTTTGCACTTAAAAAAGGAATGGGCAAAAAAAACGCATAAATTGAAGAGTTAGAGGGTTAATATATTTTACAAAAAGATTTCTAAGGGAATTCTACTATAGGTCTCTGAACACATGGAAGCTAAAAATATAGCTTGAAGGCTAGAATTATGTCGAATCCAAATTTATTATGTCATTATAAAAACATTATAAAACCAACCCTTAAATAAATTTAAATTCGACATAATTCTGGCTTTCAAGTTAAATTTTTAGCTTCCATGTCTTCAGAGACCTATAGTAGAATTCCCTTAGAAATCTTTTTGTAAAATATATTAACCCTCTAACTCTTCAATTTATGCGTTTTTTTTGCCCATTCCTTTTTTAAGTGCAAAATGTCACCTTGCAAAGGAATGGGCAAAAAAGACCCATAATTATGTCAAATCCAAATTTATTTATGGGTTCGTTTTATAATGTTTATATAATGGCATCATTTTGGCATTTTAGTTAAATTTTTAACTTCCATATATTCAGAGACCTACCGTAAATTTCTTTAGAAAATATTTTTGTAAAATATATTAACCCTCTAGCTCTTTAATTTATGGGTCTTTTTGCCCATTCCTTTTTTAAGTGCAAAATATCACCTTGTAAAGGAATGGGCAAAAAGACACATATATTAAAGAGCTAGAGGGTTAATATATTGTACAAAAATATTTTCTAGAGAAGTTTATAGAATATATGGAAGTTAAAAATTTAACTTAAATGCCAGAAGGTGTTGATTCTAAACAATAAAAACATAACAATAACATTTGACATCTCAGCCCCTATGTTAATATATACAAATTTTGACATGCGAGCCTCTATTTTGCGGTGAAAAGTAGACAGCTGTGTACCTGTTTAATTTACCTTGTTTTGTATTTTAGTTTTGTGCTGCCAGATGTAAGCGCATTGGTACAGATCCGATCGTCGAAACAAATATATTTACCATACACTGCGAATATATTAAAGAAAAACTAAAGTTAAACATATTTACGCTTTTTAAGTTTTAAATATATTGTGGCGCCTATAACTTTATCAAAAAAGTGACGCAGTATACCATGACGACCCATTATCTTTTTAGTGTTTGTGTATTCTTTCCGAGTTATCATTAGAAAACTAATGCTGCCTTTTTTTAGTGCTTTCTAATTGTTAAAGAGGTTGCTGCGCCCTATAACTTTGTAAAAAAACAATGTGTATTTCTTAATACCTATCGTTTGAGGGTAGTGCCATGGCGGCACGCAATCTAGTTTAGGAGTTATATGCTGACAACTGATGTTACATATTTTGCGCTTTTCAAACTTCGCGGCGCTATAACTTTTTTCAGCAAGTCTCGCCAAGATTGACAACCGTGGCACAAACAATGTGTATTTTTAATACCTATCGATTGAGGGTAGTGCCATGGTGGCACCGCGATCTAGTTTAGGAGTTAATAGGCTGACAACTGATGTACATATTTTGCAATTTTCAAACTTTCGCGGCGCTATAACTGTTTTCAGCAAGTCTCGCCAAGATTGACAACCGTTGCAAACAATGTGTATTTTTAATACCTATCGATTGAGGGTAGTGCCATGGTGGCACGCGATCTAGTTTAGGAGTTATAGGCTGACAACTGATGTTGCATATTTTGCGCTTTTTCAAACTTCGCGGCGCTATAACTTTTTTCAGCAAGTCTCGCCAAGATTGACAACCGTGGCAAACAATGTGTATTTTTAATACCTATCGATTGAGGGTAGTGTCATGGTGGCACGCGATCTAGTTTATGAGTTAGAGGCTGACAACTGATGTTGCATATTTTGCGCTTTTTCAAACTTCGCGGCGCTATAACTTTTTTCAGCAAGTCTCGCCAAGATTGACAACCATGGCAAACAATGTGTATTTTTAATACCTATCGATTGAGGGTAGTGTCATGGTGGCACGCGATCTAGTTTATGAGTTAGAGGCTGACAACTGATGTTGCATATTTTGCGCTTTTTCAAACTTCGCGGCGCTATAACTTTTTTCAGCAAGTCTCGCCAAGATTGACAACCGTAGCAAACAATGTGTATTTTTAATACCTATCGATTGAGGGTAGTGCCATGGTGGCACGCGATCTAGTTTAGGAGTTATAGGCTGACAACTGATGTTACATATTTTGCAATTTTCAAATTTCGCGGCGCTATAACTTTTTTCAGCAAGTCTCGCCAAGATTGACAACCATTGCAAACAATGTGTATTTTTAATACCTATCGATTGAGGGTAGTGTCATGGTGGCACGCGATCTAGTTTAGGAGTTATAGGCTGACAACTGATGTTACATATTTTGCAATTTTCAAATTTCGCGGCGCTATAACTTTTTTCAGCAAGTCTCGCCAAGATTGACAACCATTGCAAACAATGTGTATTTTTAATACCTATCGATTGAGGGTAGTGTCATGGTGGCACGCGATCTAGTTTAGGAGTTATAGGCTGACAACTGATGTTACATATTTTGCAATTTTCAAATTTCGCGGCGCTATAACTTTTTTCAGCAAGTCTCGCCAAGATTGACAACCGTGGCAAACAATGTGTATTTTTAATACCTATCGATTGAGGGTAGTGCCATGGTGGCACGCGATCTAGCTTATGAGTTAGAGGCTGACAACTGATGTTACATATTTTGCAATTTTCAAAATTCGCGGCGCTATAACTTTTTTCAGCAAGTCTCGCCAAGATTGACAACCGTTGTAAACAATGTGTATTTTTAATACCTATCGATTGAGGGTAGTGCCATGGTGGCACGCGATCTAGTTTAGGAGTTATAGGCTGACAACTGATGTTACATATTTTGCAATTTTCAAACTTCGCGGCGCTATAACTTTTTTCAGCAAGTCTCGCCAAGATTGACAACCGTGGCAAACAATGTGTATTTTTAATACCTATCGATTGAGGGTAGTGCCATGGTGGCACGCGATCTAGTTTAGGAGGTATAGGCTGACAACTGATGTTACATATTTTGCAATTTTCAAACTTCGCGGCGCTATAACTGTTTTCAGCAAGTCTCGCCAAGATTGACAACCGTTGCAAACAATGTGTATTTTTAATACCTATCGATTGAGGGTAGTGCCATGGTGGCACGCGATCTAGTTTAGGAGTTATAGGCTGACAACTGATGTTGCATATTTTGCGCTTTTTCAAACTTCGCGGCGCTATAACTTTTTTCAGCAAGTCTCGCCAAGATTGACAACCGTGGCAAACAATGTGTATTTTTAATACCTATCGATTGAGGGTAGTGTCATGGTGGCACGCGATCTAGTTTATGAGTTAGAGGCTGACAACTGATGTTGCATATTTTGCGCTTTTTCAAACTTCGCGGCGCTATAACTTTTTTCAGCAAGTCTCGCCAAGATTGACAACCGTGGCAAACAATGTGTATTTTTAATACCTATCGATTGAGGGTAGTGTCATGGTGGCACGCGATCTAGCTTATGAGTTAGAGGCTGACAGCTGATGTTGCATATTTTGCGCTTTTTCAAACTTCGCGGCGCTATAACTTTTTTCAGCAAGTCTCGCCAAGATTGACAACCGTGGCAAACAATGTGTATTTTTAATACCTATCGATTGAGGGTAGTGTCATGGTGGCACGCGATCTAGCTTATGAGTTAGAGGCTGACAACTGATGTTGCATATTTTGCGCTTTTTCAAACTTCGCGGCGCTATAACTTTTTTCAGCAAGTCTCGCCAAGATTGACAACCGTGGCAAACAATGTGTATTTTTAATACCTATCGATTGAGGGTAGTGTCATGGTGGCACGCAATCTAGTTTAGGAGTTATAGGCTGACAACTAAAATTTGACCTAATTATATAGTAAGCACGTGCTACACATACATTCATACGTGCTCACATATATGGAAAACTTGCTAAAATCTAGAAAGATACTGCATTATCATACACACATACATTCTTAGAAATCACACGTGTTGAAAAACTTGCTGTTTACGGCATTATCAAACTTGTTTTCTTCACGGCAATTACTTTCCTATCACTTTCCATCAACGAGAGAGTAAAAAGGAATTTTGTAAAATTACTCTCAAAAATAATAAAAAGTAAATGAACACTTTACCATCCAAAATGTTCAAGCTAAAATAGTGTTATAATATATAGGTATATATGAGTACTTAATAACTACTCCTATATGTGGAAAAATTTAATATATGTACCTATTACTATAAAAATAATGTGATTTCGGCATTTATTATTATTTCTTTTCAACAAAATTGAATAAGAAATTGAAAAAAGGGTACATATCTGAAATTTTAAGCTTTTGAGGTAATGAAAACAAAAACAAATTATTTTGTAATGAAGTACAATATTTAAAAAATTTATATATGGATTACATTTTGGGACCAATTATCAATCGAAAGTTGCAGAAATATTTTTATGTTAACGTCATTTTGGCATGTTCTGTGTTTCACAAAAAAATAAAATTATATGTATTTCTCATAGCATTGTTGTTATAAATAATTTTTTATAACAACAATGCCAAGAAAATTCATATTATTTTATTTTTTGTGAAACACAGAATATGCCAGAATAACGTATGTTTATTTGTGTATTTTCGTTAGTTTTGGCAATATTTTTGTTTTAGCGTTTTTTTTTTGTTTTAACGTTTTTTTTTTACTTTTTGACGATTTTTTACAGATTTATTTTAGTTTTGGCGCTTTTTTGGGTTTTGGGAATTTTTTCGGTGTTTGCTGATTTTTTTAGTTTTAGCGATTTTTTGGGTTTGACACTTTCGTTTTAGCAAATTTTCGGTGTTTGGCGATTTTTTAGCTTTGACGCTTTTTTCGCTTTGGTGATTTTTTCCATTTTTGGCGAATTTTCGTTTTTGACGATATTTTTAGTTTTAGTGTTTTTTTCGTTTTGGCGACTTTTTTCGGTTTTTGGGTTTTTTTTAAAGTTTTTTTGGCGATCTTTTTAGTTTTGGTGATTTTTTGCGTTTTAGTAATTTTTTTGCAATTTTGGTGTTTTTTCCGTTAAACGCTTTTTCATCTTGGCGATTTTTCGTTTTGACATTTTTTTAATTTTGAAATATTTAGTACATATTAGCTTTTTTTTAATTTCAAGAAATTCCTTCTTATGGTTTCCAAGATACTGCTAATTGTCTAAATTACATAGTCAAATTTACATTAACATTAAATATATTTATGTATGAACTAATTGGATTATCTACCGCCATAGTGTAAAGTACCGAGTATCTAGATACTCATAATATTTGCAATACTAAAATTTGCTGCAACATCCTCTGGCCCTGATGTACTAGATCCTGTGTTGCTAAATTCCATTGCTTTAGACATCTTATTTTTGTGCGGTTGGTCCTAAATTAAACAAAAATTGGTTTTCTATCGTATTAATATATTTCATCGCTTTAAAAATTAACATTCACTTAGAATTTCTTAAATTTTGCAAAAATATTTTTATTTCCCAACTTCTTTTAGCAAACTTGATTTGTAAATACAAACACAAAACAGCTGTTTGAACAATTATTGAAAGTAAAAATTTTACTATTTTTTTGTGTCTCAATTTGTTGCTCTCTTTTGACGCTCTCTCGTTGAAAATTTTTGGAGTTAATGAACACTTTCTATCAAAAATTGTTAACAATTGTTAACAATTTTCAGTAAATGAACACAGCTATTATTATATTTGCCGCTGCCTTTGAAAAATAAATATTACTTCAGTTTAAATAACCGTTTTATATTAAATGAATACAGGGCTCAAATCGTCACATCCGTGAACGTACAACTCGTCACGAAAAACGCCATTTTCGGATTATGACATACGTGAACGTACTGTAATCCCATACATTTTATACGATTGACTTGTCACGTAATTCATTTTAGTACGATTGCCGATACGATCACGGATGTGACGATTTGAGCCCAGGTTTTTATTTTTTCTCATACGCCCATGTTCTGGAAAACGCAGCGTTTTCAAATCACTTACGGTTTGAAAAACGCATTTCGGCATGTTCTGAAAACCGGGCGATTTGCTATTTTCCGAAGTTGTGTTCGAGCAATGAAAACATATTTTTTATTATAACAAAACATAAGCAAACAAATAAATTTTAAATTAAAATCCCTACAGCGTTCCTACTTGCTATACAGGCTTTAAAAAAACTGCAATCAGCGCCAGTTCATAAGTAGATAATTGAGACAGACAATTGACAATCTCAAAGCAAATTTTTAAATTGCATGTTTTTAAATAAAATCATGGAAAAACGTTACAAGCTTTTCTTCAAATAAAAAGAAAACATATTAAATTTAAATTGTGCATCATTTTATTTTCTCTTTAAGATACAGATTAAATAAAATAGACCAGTTCGCTTCAATATTGGAAAAATACAGTATATAAAGAAATAAATGACCTTAAGCTTGATAACTAATTTTTATGAGTTTTTAATAATAACAGAAAAGGTTGAACAACATATTCTTTCGTAAATTGAAAATTATTACCATAGGCTTTGTTGATGTTCCAAATTTTAGATATTTTTCGGGTACATTTTAATAGAATTCATTAAGTGGTAGGGTGGGTCATAGACAGACAATCAGATTGGTTGCAGATTAAAAATATGTATGTACATATACATATGCTGTTTTATCTTAACAGAAAACAGTTCCAAAAAAATAGGATCAACAATTTACTTACTTATATGTATGTACGTACGTTTGCACACAAATTCCAACCAAATTCTATTTATTAAAAACGTAGACAACTTAGCTTAGTAATTGAATTTCTAAAGCTTTCCGATTCGTACATTGCCTACATCTGAATGCAAAATTAAACTGAAGCCACCCTGATCGGATGAAAAATCTTATATTTTATTTAAGCCATCTGAAGACTTAGATTGTATTTAAAATTTAAATAATCAGGTATGTGCTGGAAATCGATTTTGAAAACGAAGCAATTTTAAAGGCCATTTTTTATACACTTCATCCAATATTTATAATTTTTGTGATAAAGTTCTTTTTAGTAAAGAAATATTTATATAATATTCGTGGTAAAGTTCTTTTTAATAAAGAAGCATTATTAAAAAACACATTTTAAAATGGCTTCGTTTTCGAAATCGATTTCCATCACATACCTGAATAACAAATTTCAGAACATTTATTTTATTTACTTATGTGATACATCTACGTTTGATTTTTAAAACATACAAATATTCCCCGGGTATACGACGTTCCATAAGGGGTACACTTTTATATCCCATTTGAGATAAGATTTCTATTATTTCCATTGGTTTATTTTCGCGTAATAAAAGTAAATAAAATACACCTTGAGGTGATAGAACTTTAGGCAACTTATTAATTAACATATCAATTATTCGTCTACCGCATAAGCCACCAGCCCATGAATATACAAGATCATTTTTTACAAAATTACCAGATTGCTTTTGCTTTAATTCTTCGTCGCTTGTAACAACATATGGAGGATTAAAAATTAGTAGATCAACTTGCTGGGATTTAAATGCATCTGCAAGATTTCCTTGTATACAATCAACTTGCGTGTCGTTTCGAATGGTAGTTCGCTTAGTAGCTTGACACGCATATGAATTGATATCGCAAGCTAAGCACAGCGTATTACTGGCTAGATATTTTGATAAAGCTGTAATAATTACACCACTCCCGGATCCGATTTCTAAAGAAACCACAGGTTTCAGCGTATGCTCTATAAAATCTAAATCCGATTCAAGTGCATCAAGTAGCAAAAAGGAGTCTTCTGCTGGTTCGTAAACGCGATCGTAGTCCTGAGTTGATAAATGATCGATATGTGGAGTCTCCATGTCAAAAATTTAAATAAATTATTCCTTGCAATTATTACCGGATTTTTTATGAAATATTTGTGGTTATTGCCGAATCTAATAGCGCTTGCCTTCTTTTCTGTTCCTTTTCAATAAGACGGTGCAACCCGTTTAAACGTTCTTGGCTGTTGGTCAGTATGTTTGCTATTACGGTTACTTTGTGTTTTACGTTAATCAACTCTTTCACTTTATCAGAAAACTCTGGTATGTTATGCTGCGCTGCTTCAATGTCTCTTAATTGCATAGATAATACATCCAGTTCAGCCTTTAATTCTATCTGAGACTGACGTGTAGCTTGTATACGCTCGTCTAACTTTTCAACAACAGGTTTAAATATATTTAAAATACCTTCGGCCAATATGTCTCTGGTCTGATTGTTACAAAAATTTTCTGTGTTTTCATCTAAAGAAGTCACCGTACTGTCGGAGTCTTTGTCCATTATTTGGTAAGCTTTTCCAAGTAGTTGGTTTTCTTCGAATCATATGTTTGCCATTCATCGAAAGCATCCCTGGTTTTATTATAAAAGAAATGTGTTCAGTGAGAATAGCTAAACATCACGACAGTGTTGCCAAAAGTGAAGGAGTAAAAGTGCAAGATTGCAGAAAAAAATTACTAGAATGCTCTACAGCACATATAAAAAAAGCCATAAAATTATTTTAAGTTTTTAATTTTACTTTCTTCGTAGATATTTACTGCCTTATTTATAAAAATATATTATGTTTATTAAAGGTTTATTTGACAACTATTGTACAGAAAGCTGTCAAATAATAATAATAATAATAATAATAATAATAATAATAATAATAATAATAATAATAAAATAATAATAATAATAATAATAATAATAATAATAATAATAATAATAATAACAATAATAATAATAATAAAAATAATAATAGCAATAATAATAACAATAATGATGATAATAATAATAATAATAATAATAATAATAATAATAATAATAATACATAATAACAATAATATTTTTTTTTGGGCGAGATGGGGAACTGCATTACTGCATTCAAACGTGGACCGTCGTCCATCGTGATATGTCGGGCTCTCCCGGTTGAGCATACCGACTCAAAACCCATCTCGGAACACTGGGAGCTATGTCCACCTCGGGACCGTTTTCGCATTACTTCTAGATGGCTCCCTCTTTGGTCTTAAACCACCATCTTCTCCTGGCCTGCGTCCAGGCCCCTGCTGTTTTTAATTTGTTTAATTGCCGTCGTTTTGACTTGCACCTGGCTCTAACGGCCCTCTGTCCAGATCTTTTTTCTTAGTCGGGAGAACGTACTCACAGTACTTCGCCACAGCATCCCATGTTGCTTCGTCGCTTGCTATTTTGTCGATCAGGTTATTGGCTGTGATCGTCCCGGTTATTATTTCCATTTCTTCGCGTACGGCAGACCACCGTTGGCACGAGAAAAACGTATGCTCAGTATCGTCGGGTACTTCGGCTTCTTCGTACAGACAGAACGGCGTACTGCATTTTCGCATTTTGTGCAAATACTTCCTGAAATAACCATGGCCAGATAGCATCTTCGTAATGTAAAAATTTACTTCTTCGTGCTTTCTGTGTATCCATTTTCGTACGTAAAATAGTAAATGCCGAGATATGAATTTTTCTTTCTAATAATAACGAAAAATAAAAACATGCAAGGCGGAGGACCTTCCTATTAAAATTAAGAGCTCATACTTGGAGAGAGTTTTTGTGAGATGTCTACCAACTAGGGATGAGCTATATTTCAGTACATGTAATTTACACTGTTACTGAAAAATCACTATATTCCCAGAATTAATCATATAAAAATGAGCCGCAACAAATTTTTATTTTGATACATGTATTAACCCTATATTTCAAATTGAAGTCCAACAATTAAACAATAGATACAAAACTTAACATGTAATTCATACATAAAAAACAATAAACAAAAATAAAAAATTCATTTAAAATTATGAGGGGCGAAAATAAACACTTGGGCTGGCGAGGCGACCTGTGTTTATTTCATCGAGTAGTTGAAAGACGTAAGCCCAAGACTTTGTGTAAATTTTTATATAGAAATGCTCACTTTCATACGAAAACTTTGATTTTGATGGAAACTGTAAATCACTAAGTTTAATAAATCCAAATATCGTAATGAAGAAAACAATTACCACTATTTTTGATATTATTAGAAATTTCAGAATTTTATAGATTGCAAGTTCTTGCATTTGAACAAATATTCAAAAAGACTGAAATTAATTTATATAATTTTTGGCAAAAAATTTCTAAAATGAAGCGAGGCGATTCCACAAAGGGGTTTCCAGTTTTAGCAGAATTTTTTTTTGAATTATGGTTCTCCCACATTTGTCTGAAAATATCGGACAAATATTTAGCTCCGTCAATTTAACAAACGCACATACTGATTAAGCCCCGTTTGCTTAAAAACGAGGTACTAAAAGTAAGAGATTATTAATATTTAAAATTGATATTAATAAGATTTAAAAAACAGCGAATTGAATTTGAAGTCATGGTAAAATTAACAAAAAAATTAATAGTTTTTTTTTTGCAAAATAACAGTGTAAGATATTATTAATATTCAAAATTGATAGCAATAAAATTTAAAAAAACTACGAATTGAATTTAAATTCATGGTAAAATTAACAAAAAATAAATCATTTGTTCAAAAAAACTTAAAGAATAATTTAAGAAGTATCATCGTATCGACAATAAAATATCGCCGATATATCGGTATCGGTTACGTTCCCAATTATTTCCCATATTTCAGAAAAATCCAATACAAATTTTTGCAAAATTTTGGGGTAAACGTGACATAATTATTTGATGGGCTTCTGTTTCCAGGAACTAAAAAACTCATTCATATATACATACATATGTACATACATAAATACCTACATGCGTTCATACAATTTACCTACATACATACTTATATACTATTTATTTATGGAAGTGTGCACTCAAAAAGTGTAGGAATAGTGTACAGTTTATCTTGTGTTGTATTTAATTTTATTTGTGTAATAAACGTTTAATGACATTCAGTATTCTCATCAAAAAATACCTTTTACCTGACCTTAGGGTTTTTGGTTCCATGTTAAGCATGGACGTTAATATACATGTATGCATACACACAAACATGCATATGGGTTTTAACTCTACAAAATGACAGATGTTTTCAAAATATCTAAACCTTTCACATTTCCTTCAGTAATAAAATACTATATAAAACTGTACTTGTGTAGTAGATTCGTAAAAAAATTCCCTTTATTTATTTTCGTTTATTTCAATGCTCTTCTCATGAGAGAGTTAACATTTTTTGCATTTACTAAACTGCCCAGTGGTAAATGAAACGAAGTGTCAGGATGGCATTCTAAGCGAGCAATCTAAGTATGTACTTAGATTGTAATGTACGTGTAATCTACAGGGCTCGGACTTTCATACAAATGCATGTTTTTTGTGGTGATAGATAAAGAGGTATTGACTAATTATCTATGCGAAGCATCAAATTTTAAGTAGTTTGGCATCGATTTGTAGTTGCACATTCTTGCATATTTTGGTGGTATGTGCATATTTTGGCAATAAAAGCATATTTTTGGAGTAATACACATTTCTTTAATGCATATTTCTCAATTTGAAAAAAATATTAATTGGCCGATTATTGATGGCAACCGGTTCTGTTGGCAGTTGCTGAAAATGATACTAGTGATGACAACTGGCAATTGAAAGCTATCAATTACAGTTGCTATTTAGTGCCTTTCTGGCGACCATCAATTTTCAGTTGCCAATAGGCAACGCAACTATAGTTCGGTTGATAATAGACCCAATTATGTTTGTTTTATGTTTTTGCTCTAATAATAATAAAAAATAAAAAATATTTTCATATTATTTTAGTTTTGGTACTTTGTTCGTAGATAAATGCATATTTTTGCGCATATTTTTAAATTTTAGGTGCATTTATTAAGTACTTAAATTCAATTTTTAGTTGCCGAGCCCTGGCAATCTTATTGCTATTTAAGCTGTTTTTAGACTTATCTACAAGCTGTCCGATTTCTGCACAGAATGCAACCCTGATGTAATATGTTGTTATTGCTTTTTTAAAACTTTCCATAAACTCATTAGATCAGAGTTTCATTTTCTACAGAAGTGGAACGGCTTGTGAGATAGTGTAAAACAGCTATTGTTAATAATAGCTTCGAATTTATCCCTTATATGTACAAAGTAAAATATTGTGGCCTACTTTTGGGCTATATTTTACCACCCAGTTTGCTTAAAATTCCACTTATTATATAAACGCACAGTAGCGACACGTACTGACATCGTAGCTTACTTTTTAGGTGAGAACTCACAGATTAAACAGCCTATGCACGCTTATGCTAAATCTAAGTGAGAAAGTAAGCCAAAGCTTCATCACTAGCTGCTACTATATATTGCTTACAACAGCGATTACGTTATGGGTATTTTTACCACTGGGTGTGTACGCCACATTAATTCATAGTAAATGTAATTATGTAAATCAATGGTGGCCAAACATACACTATCTTATTCGTTGTTTGTGTATGTGCATCGCGGCTGAACCCGGTTGGTCAACTCGTCGTAGAGAACATTTTCATCAGCGACTACTTAGGGAAATTTCAACATTTTTCATGCACGATATTTATCGATTACAGTTTCTTTTAAGACAATCTAACAGAAACCGTACTCAAAGAATGGGTAAAAGAAAAACTACTCAACTGGTCATGCCAACTAATTGGTAGATATTGTCCGCTTGCTAGTCTTGCAACGTTCTATTCCTGCATTAAGTACTCTCTGAGCGACAAATTCCTCAAATTGTTATTGTAGAACACATGTAAAAAAGAAACAAACGAAAAAATGTGATGTGGACATTTCTGAGGATGTTGTCATTTACATGGTCATTAATGAAAAGATGGGTGACAGTGTCGCTCTTGTTGGGACTCAGTTTTAGTACAGTTCACTCCCTTAAAATATTCTATGAACGTGGTCTCCAATGCTCCCCATGAATTGTCCGTTTTTATTTTATTTTGAATTTCTCACAACAAAACAAAAAACACTGCAATAAAATGAGAAGGCTGCGCCGATAAATTTTATAATTCAAGGATAAGCCGCCACCGTTATATGTATAGTGAATAGTGAATGAAATAATGTATAATATAGGTAAATAAGCATATACTTATTTAATGAAACTAGTATTATCTTAATTTTATTCCTTTATTGGATTACTTTATCACATTTGAAAGTGAAAATTTAATAATTTCATTGAAATAACGACATAATTTCACTGAGATAGCTTCATTAAAATAATAAAATAGTTTCGTTAACATAATGTAATATTTTCATTAGTTTAGGGAAATTAGCACGTTATTATTTTATATATATTTATTTTGTGAAATTTTCATTAAAATAATTTTAACGAAACTTGTTTCATTAATCCAACGAAGCGCTGCCTTGGTTGAGTTTTAATGAAGTTCTTCATTAGACTGATGTTAAAATTTACCAACTTTATATACATATAAACATTAAATTAAAAAGAATAAAACTCTTATATTGGTATAAATAGTTTTTATTTTAAAATTTCTTCAATTAATATTTTTATGAATAGTAGTGGCTGTCACTATACTTCGCATGTATATTGCTAAGACAACGCACATATATATATTTTTTCGAATAATGTGAACTCTCCCGTGTTTGTAAAACATACATCAGAGTATATATATTTTTTTTATCTAATTGATTTCGGCTTAAAATAGAAACCATGAAAAACTATGAAAAAATAAAGAAACGTTTTTAATTAATTATTTGTTTATGTTTTATTTAAATACTTCTTTCTTGCTTGTATTATTGTTTGTTTTATGTTTTTTTCTTTTTATAGCTACATATATATAACGTCTAATGCTTAATTAATGGTTTTGTGTTTACTTTTTGTATTTTTTTTTCTTTAATTTTTGTGTTTTAATTATATACTTTTTAAATAACATATATAAAAAAGACGACTTAAAGATATAGAGCGCAAAAAGAAAATATATCTTGTCAAATGAAAACTTTCCATTCTTAAGAAATAAAAATATAAGTATGGAGTTGCACATTGGTACAATTAAAATAAAAGAAATAAAAAATATTTCTTAAGATTAAAATTTTAAATTATAATTTTGACTTTTTGTATATTTTCAATTTTTTGTTGCTTATTTTTTGTTTTTGTATTTTTAATTAATTATTAATTTAAGAGGTTTTGACTACTACATTATCATTACGCCTGGTCGTCGGAACCTGAACCATCATCGTTTTCATCATCATCATCTAAAAGTATTAATAGCAATAATAATTCAATTAATAATCTAAATATTTTTTAATAACGAATTGAATCAGCTACAATTTTACCTTCACATTCTATATCATCTTCGTCGCCATCATAGGGGATATCATATTCGTCGCTTTCAATATCACTATCGCCTTCTTCATCGACGATTTCTTCTTCATCGACTTCTTCATCAGCATCGTGGGCTTTTTCTTTCTTTGCTTTCTTTGATTCTGAATTTTTAGCCTAAAATAAATTAAAGCAGCAAGTTATATACAGATGAATAAATGATATTTTAAATTGATATAAAGTTAAAAGAAGTTCGTTTTTCGATACTGTGAATAGTGGATAGATTTTAAACTTTTTGGAAACAATTCAAGGCAAATTAAACAAGTTACAAGTACTGGCGTTCATTTCGCCTAACAAAATCCATCTTAACCTTAATATATAAAATGACGTGTCCTTGTGTTCTTTTACGCTAATTTCCGAAACCAGCCAACATATTCCAATGAAAGAGAAGTAGAATACTTTTATACTTGATAGATGGCGCTGCGGCTGAAATTAATTTTTTCAGATTCCTAATCCAAAATAAAGTTAAGGCGGTTTATGGTAGAACAACATCTGCCTTAGCCACTATCACAAATAAGTTAGTATAAAAAATCGTTGTTTATTTGGTTCATTCTCTTATATGGAGTTTGACAAGGTCCATTAACTTCGAATGTGTCAATCTCTATAAAACAATAAAATAACAAACAGAAATTGTTTATATATTTTGAAATTTAGCTTCTCTCGTAGACTTTGTTCGTCGATCAATTATTTTTATCAAACGCGCCCTGTTTAGTTCGCCATCAAATAAATTAGAAGATATTTGAGGCATATTCTGTGATTTGAGATAAGTTATTGCTGGTTTTGACACAATTTTGAGAAACTTCTTGAAAACATTCGTATGTATGTAGGTATGTACATATTTATACATATACGAACAGTTATTTTTGAAATTGCCTTTGTAAAAAATAGTTAACAGAAATTTTGCAACAAACAAGTAAAAAAAAGTTTAATGAAGAAATTTTATGAAATATTTCATGGTGTAAATTTACTATACATACATATTTTTACCTTAATACAGAAATACATATGTTAGAGTAGGTTGATATAATTCTACGAAGAGGTCTAACAACTTTGCCCTAGAAGTCATGGCTATATATATGTATGTTTTATGTTGTCCTTCTTATAGGATAACTTACTAAAGGGGCTTGGTGCGTATACTTAATATTTTATCAATACATTAATTAATGATACTCATACGCACTAAATGCTTTTATAGAGCATTTTCAAGGAATACCCATGTATGTAATTTTTTTTATTAATATGTACATACATAAATATTTATGTTCTATGTAGGTATGTATGTACTTGTTCTTTTCGTCCTATTATTTGTCAACACCCGCCATGCATCGTGGACGTCCTTTCCTCTTATTAGTAGCAAAAATGCAATATCTTCTGTGTTGGCTATCATTTCGTGTGTTTACGGTGTTTGTCAATCATAACGCAAATCAGATATTTTTGGTGTAGAGATCCATAGACCTAAATAATCGGCCTTGGGCATGTGCGATGTTAAAAAGCTCATAAAATTTTTCGACAAACTCATCTTCCTTTTTTCTTTGCATTTCGCCGCCTCTCAAAGTATTCTTCTGCATGTCTATCCATTCAGCGAACAAAAAACTAATTTTTTTCACATTTCCTTCTTGTTTCGTTAGACTAAACGCTTGGCGCAAAAAATCATGCTTGTGTCAGTCCCCAAGTATTTAATTTCGTCAGCGGTTATTTTACGCTGTTCAGCAGGATTTTCAGATATGGCGATTTCTCGCCGAGCGTGACGATTTCTGAACTTGTTTAGCGTCTAAATGTTTGATTTGGCGATTTTTCTGACGATAAATAAATTTTATGGCTATTTTTTTAACAAAATTGAAGTTAAAAATGTTTATAATTTGTTTAAAGAGTATTTTCAAAAATAAATCCCAAACTCGTCTGCAAAAAATTAAAAGTTTTAATTTCTTGTAGATCTTCTTGTGATTTTCCTATGATTTTATATTAATTAATGACTATAATTTACAAGAAGTAAGAAAGAAATGATTTTATTTCTACTTGTGACAATTTTCTGCAAAATTTTTATACGATAATTTTATAAAAATTTATATTAAGAAAAGTATTATATAAAAACAAATTTATTATCAAATATGTATTAAGAAAAACTACATAAAATTAATTTTTGCGACTTTTTGGTGATTTTTAAAACCAATTTGGAGAAATACGTCGGAAAAATCTGACAAGCCTGCTGTCCAGTACCATCAAAGTACATCTTAAGCACTTGTTTTCTAGATGACGATTTTGTTTCCCTTATATTCGAGCACGGTTGGTTGTCCGATTTCCAAGAACTTGGTATGTGATCTCAAACTGCTCGCGACGCCTGTACATTTTACATATGTATGTATATATGTGCATATATAGGTATATAGGTATATATATATATATATATATATATATATATATATATATATATATATATATATATATATATATATATATATATATATATATATATATATATATATATATATATATATATATATATATATATATATATATATATATATATATATATATATATATATATATATATATATATATATATATATATATATATATCTACCTATGTATAATGTTTTGAAAGGGAAAACTGTACTTGCACTCGTTTGATAAAATCAATCACGTTCTAGATATTTTTCATGATCATGATTTATTTAAGGGTGAATTGAACTTCGCTGTGTCACTGTGTTATCGAATTTATAGTTTCTTTTTGAACTAGGTACATATATTGTATTTGTAAATTAAAAAAGATTATGCAAAAAGTGAAATGAACTGATAACTAAGCAAAGGGAAGTAATATAAAAACATTAAAAGAGAAAAAAAACAACGAGCAAGATAAACGACACATTGAACGAGAATAAATTTTGCGAGTATGTATTTTTAGTATATAGGCCGACGTTGTTACAATCACCGGCTATACATATTTACATATAGTACACCTTTATATACATTCGTACAAACTCGTAAAGCTTACGTTATTTGTATTGTTGCACACTTCGTGCTGCTGACTTATTCAGCCTACATTCACCTATGTTTATTTATGTATAAATGTATGTATGTGTGTATATAGGTTAGTTATTCCTGTTTCTTTGTACGAATACAATTTGTATACAGTTATTTTTTGTTTATTTCCTTTGTTTACTCTAATATTCCTTTTAATAGTGTTTTGTTTTTGCTTTCGTTTAGTAGTAGTTTAACGAACGCTAAATGAAGCAAGGTGAGTATATTGAGAGTAAAATATAATGTAAAAAAAAGCAGCATAGAGTGTGTGAAAAAGAGACAAATATATTATGTGAATATACTAAAATTTGTTTATTATTGTTTTTGGTTCTTCTTATCTCTAAGTTTTTTAATGTTTTTTCTACTCAAGCACAAGTGTGGTGTTTATAGATACAAAATACATTATTGTATCTATGTACGTATGTGTGCATGAATTCTGTTTTTGGAATGTTATAAATTCACATTTTTCTCGAGTTTTGTTTTGAACCCAAATATGTATGTGTGTGTGTGTGTGTGTTTGAAAATAAACAAACAAGTTAATAAAAAACACTGTCGGGAAAATAAGCAAGCGTCATCTGCTACTACATAATGTATACCTATAGAGTAGTACATACATACATATATATTTATTAATAAAAACAGAATATGTATTAGGCATTTCTATCTGAAACTGTACATGTGCTCTTGTTTTGATAGACTTTTAATAACAGAAGTATTTTGTGTAACATAAAAAATTTCCTCTATAAAAAGACAATTCTATTTGTATGTTTGATTTATGTTTTCAACGTTTAAATATGTACCTATAGGTACGATTTGTATTTTTAATGATTATTGCAGAAACTAGATTAAGTTGAAAATAATAAAATAAATATGCAGCCTTTTTAAATAAGTACATATGTATTTACATACATATGTACCTATGTACATACATAGATACAAAATCTAAGCTGCTTCCTTGTTAATTTAGAACCGGCCGGCAAAGTCGTTTAATTTTACGCTATTGTAAGTTGTCTGTTCATTCGTTATAGATACATACTTGTAGGTATATGTATGTATTGGTTTATTTTAATTTTGGTGCATGCACATTTCTGCATGCATACATACATACATATGTATGTATGTATGTATGTGCATATGTATTTCGTCTAAATAACTAATTTAAACGTGCTATTTTCATTTAGAATGAATGAAAGTCAACGCAATATTCTGATATCATTCAGTCTTTTGCATGTGTATGAATCTTGTCTTAATCGTCTTTTCTTAATGTTTCCGACTATATGCATATGTACATGTGTAAATATCGTCATCTAAGATACAAAAGGCCATAAATACTCTCTGAGTTTTTACAGGTGAAGCAAAAACCTTCATAAATTTCAGATTATTTATTTAATTCTCAGCAGCAAAATTTCAAAATTAACATTAGAACATCAATGCGGACTATACGTTTATAACTACATACGAGTATTAAAGACAAAAGTGTAAAAACTATTTTAAAACCATACCTACATAATTTATACCTACATATGTAGCATAACAAACAAACAAGCAAAAATACTTAAACTGATAGAAAATGCCTATATAGGAGTATACACAGGTATGTATGTAGGTATGTACATATGTAGTTATTAATAACTTAGCAAGCAATTAATATAAAAATGTGTGTTTAATTCAACGCTAGATAGACTGTGTAAGTATATATGTACATAGTTGTATGTGGATGTACATATGCTCTACATATGTACATTTCATAGGCATACTTAGAAATAAAACTAAGTATGTATGTACTATATTCCGAGGTATGTATGTACCTATAATATTTTATTAAAAGATGCATTTTTATCCTCCAATTCTTTTAGTGGTCTACTAAGTCCACAGGAGTACATTTGTATACATATGAACTAATTAAGGCACACATATTCCAAGAAGAGCAAGAAAAGAGGTACATACCTATAAATTTTTACCACTAATTTTCTTTGACAATTACCTATGTAGGTAATTATGAAAATTGATGTGATTTTCTAATGTATGTATATGTAAGTAGGTGTACATATCCACATATCTACATGTGTACACACATACAAATTTACATTTACATACATGTGTATTCACATATGCATGTATGTACGTATGTATCTACACATGTATGGCTTGGCATATGTTTGGATACAGGAAAATGTCATAACACAGGAGAATTTATTAATGTGTGGAAAATATTTTATTTCAAAATGCGCGCGCTTAAGGAATACGTTAGTTTTGACTCCTTAACTTTGACAATGATATTAATGACCACTACTTTCCTTCTTTATGTATAACTACAACACCCCAAATTCTAGAACGTTATCAGAAAAGTAATTAAAAAACTTATTGATTGATTTTTTTTTCATTTCCTTTTCACTGTAAGTTGGTACTTTCAAATAAAGCCTTGCTATGTCAAATACATTGTAGGTACAGTACTTTATATTTCATAGAATTTAAGAAGAAAATTTTTTTTGAATAACTATAAATACACTTACTTCAGCCGGCCGTTTTGTTCCTTTGACATGTTCTTTGACGGGTGCACTATCATCTTCATGTACCTCGTCCTTAGACGCTGTTCCATTATCGGCCGCCTTTGGTTTGCAATCCTCTATGACAGCTTTCTGTGATTTTAAATCATCCTTAACAGCATCGGCGGCAATTTTCTCAACAGCGACATCACCGTTATTTTGTTGTTCTGTGGCGGCAGACATTTTTGTATATAGGTATTTGTAAAGGTTTTAATTTGTTACAAAATTAAACAAACAAGCTCTATTCTTTTATTTACAGTGTTATATAACTTTTGCTGTTATTTAGAGATGTGTATGTATGTTTTTTTTAATTTCACTTAATAAATTTATTTTGTATTAAATTTTACAACTTTGCAATTTTTTTTGAAAAATTTTTTTATTTTCCAAACGAGAACCGTATTCAACGAGCAACACAGACACACTGTTTAACTTTTACGATAGCGGTGTGTATTTAAGTTTTAAAATACTTTTTGCCTTTATTATTGTTGTGTATGAATATAAGCTAGTATCTGTGAGAATCTGTATCGCAAATGTCGGTATCTTTCCTCTCTGCCCCACTCACTAACAACAGGCAGCGCTTGTCTATCAGTTAGTTAGTTGGACAATAAAATATAAGACTACAGTACACAACACAATCTACTACAGTTGGCAATTGAGTTAAGTAGCAGGCAGCAGCCGTTCGTACATACAATGTGAGCGTCTAAATGTGTACGTACTTAATGTTTTACTCTTGTTATTTGCCAATCCGTCGGATGTATAAATGTACGAATGGATATTTGTTTGTAATGTGGTTGTTATTGTGCTCATGCAAAAGCAATCTTTCTTTTTCTGTTTAAATGAATGAACGAACAGAACGCTCGCTCGTCGCTTGTCTTTAGGTAGTAAAATAGTGTAGTAAGAATTAACTAAATTGTATGTTTTCAACCACCACCGTGATGTGTACCCGTTGGATGTCCGTACTCGACTGAAGGCGTCTTTTTCATTGCAAACTTAATGTTGTTGATAGAACTTATTCCAAATGTTCAAAAGTCTTTGAGGTTGTTAGGCTTTTTGGCCCATTATTGGGTCTTACATTGATCCAATTGTTCTGGAAAAGGTCGCAGGTGTTGGACAAAAATGTCTCCTATCCAGGCAATATAATTTATGGGTAATTATAATAAATATTGCATAGAAATTGACAAATCAAGTGGGTTTCTTGAATAATCCCATACAAAAAATGTTTGGGTTTCATGAGTACAGTTGATTCAAAGAGTTGCTGTCTAATGTTTGGCGGTAAATTTGAAAATTTTATATTGTCGTGAAACAACTCTTAGTATTAAGTAAAATAGGTGGTTGGTTAGTTAGTTAGCATGTTAAATCGGCTGGTGGGTCGATCCGGCAGACGAATTGACAGACTGCAAAACGGTCGTTTGCTGCTCTGCGTTTGTCATTCATTCGTGTGTATGTACTACATACATACTTATGTCTTCAATAGTGTTCATTTTGATAAGCAAATGTTTGAAATTGTATGTAAGTTGTAGAAGTGCTGTTTGTTTAGAAAAATTAATACAACTTTATAGACAATTCGGATTAGCAGATACATAAGTATATATGTAGCTTGCATATAGCATAAGATGCTTTCAAAAGAACGACTAAAATGTAGTCCCCTCATAGGTTGGCCAATACGGAAGTTCATATTTATTCTAATTATGTTGGACGAATTACATATTTTCCATATCTCATTTTAAGATAAAATAGGAATTACAAATTCAATCATATCGCTCCTTTAATGCAATATATCATTATATGAAGACACTTTTTTGAGAAACGACTACGTTGCAATGAAGGAGCGATATGTATTTAAGTATATCGTCACAGAAAATGCAAAAAGCCCTATCTAATATTTTAAAATATATTAACAAATAGTACAACGTTTTACAATAAAAACCTACTGTAGTTTTGATTTAACTGCCTTTTGTTTAAGCGCACTTTTGGTTTAACTCCGCAAAAGTATTAATTTGTGTCACTATTCTTTAAAACCCTCCACAAATTCCTTTTTAAGTGCATTTTTTTACCTGCACTTTTAAGATGAGTGCCTAAATTTTTTGGCATTTTAAAAATACATACATATTTCCATAGAAAAAATCAATCTTACGTGGGGGCAAATTACGGCATTCGATATCGATCGAAATTTACATTTAAATTGTATTGAAATTTCGATCGATATCGAATGCCGTCATTTGCCTCCTGCATTTTGACTTAACTGCACAAAATACATATATTTTGTGATTATTTTTCAAAATCATTTTTGAAGTGCACTTTGTATACCTGCTCAATTAATAAATTTTCTTGCAGCTTTAAACTATTTTTATATAAAAAATCAAATCACATTAAATAATTGTGTGTATGTGCACATTAAGGCAGATAAGTAAATTTAAGCTAGCAGCATTTTTGATTCGTGAAAAGTTGATTGTGCAGCTTAGTCAAAATTATTGTATATAAATTTGATGGTCCTTTTTTACTTACATATATATATATATATATATATATATATATATATATATATATATATATATATATATATATATATATATATATATATATATATATATATATATATATATATATATATATATATATATATATATATATATATATATATATATATATATATATATATATATATATATATATATATATATATATATATATATATATATATATATATATATATATATATATATATATATATATATATATATTGTAAAACTTTCCGGCAATTGTCAATATGTTTTTAATTTAAACAAGTTTTATGCTTCTCCAGTAAAACTTTTAAAATGTTAGATAGAGCTTTTTTCATTTTCTGTGACGATATATTAACATATGTATCTACATTAGAGGTAATCTGTTCAACGAAGAAAAAAGTATGTATGTACATTAGGGCATAACTTTTTCACACTGTTTGCAAGTATCAAAAACGGCATAGTATAGTCGTGTAGAACATTAAAAGTTATTAATAAAAAATATGAGCTGAATGATACAACACTGAGCCGTGCCCGATTCAGGTCAAAGCTCAAATATTGCAAAATTCACCCATATTTGCTCAATTCCAACATTTTTCGTTTCAACATTTCAAAATATTTTAATTTGAAAAATTAACCCTTTGTTGTCATGTGGGTTAAAATTACACATTAAAAAAACCATTTAATTTTTTTTTATTTTACAAATATTTGTCACACCATTGCTAAAATACATAATGAACGAAAACATTAGCATCTACGCTTTGGATCAGAATTACCCAATCAAAAACTTTACAGCTTAAAATTTTGCAAAAAATTTTTTGAATGTGTTATTTTGCTAAGGATTTTCCAAATTTGTGGAGAAAATAACTTTGAAATATGTGTCTGTAAAAAAGTGTAATTTTGAACCACATGACTCACAACGGTTATTTTCCTGAATTGACGAATTCAACTGATGCTAAATCGGTGAATTTTGCGAAATTTGAGCTTTGGTCTCAATGGGGCACGGCTTAGAGTTGTCCAATTAAGCTCAAATTTTCAACATAGGGGCTATTCACATATTACGTAACGGAATTTTCCTGTATTATGAATCGATGGTCTAGAGCATCAGTCGGCAAACATTTTGCTTGTATGGGTTTTATTTTGCAACTCTCGCTCTTAAAAAATTTTTGTTAGTGTATATCAAGCAATAGCAAGAAACAAGCGATAACACAACCTGCTTGTTTGAATGTTCATGCCACACTGATTGATTTTATTTACTTTTAGTTAATACGTGTGAGTGCATACGTGTGAGAGTAAAAGAGAAAAACACCCCATGTGATATGCTTTGTCGGTTCCTGGTGTAGAGTCTGAAATACACTGAAAAATTGTTTAGCTCCTTCGGTTAAATTCTTGAGATGGCGCAGAGGACTTGAAGTTTTGAATCAATTCAAAACTTTAAACTCGTTTTCTGCCAAACAAGTTTTTTTAGTTATGGCTCTATTGCAGAAAAGGCTCGATATGAACGTATATTTAAAGCTGCGCGATAAACTATTTCCTTCTTTGTGATTGTGACGAACCGATTAATCGAACGATTTATAATAATTGACTAATTTCGATTAATCGATTATTAGACGACTATTTTGAATATAGTCGAAAAATCCGCGGAGTTTTTATACCTCCCTTCTTAAAGCTTTTTACAAAATTTTCAGTATAAATTGTCTAATCCCCTGGAGCGTTACGTAATATGTGAATAGCCCCTAAAATAATTTTATTTTGCTAACGTTTTTATCTTATTGCTAAGATATTAATTTCAACTGCAGAAAATAAATTGAAAGTAATTTATTAAATTCAACCTTAGCTTGCGATTATTATTTTGTCGTTGAAATAATCATATGATTAATTAATCGAATAAGATTTCATTTTGTATCACTATTAATGAGCTATGACAACATAAAGTAAATGTATGTACATATTCGAATAGAAAAATAAAATGTCGATTAAGAGATACTCATTTCTTTATGTTCAGCTCAAAGGGCGTTAATTAAATTGAGAGACAAAAATGTGTGTTTAAAATAGGTAGTTAGTTGAGTTATGTATCTATCAGGTACATACGTCCAAAGTGTGACAGTTTCAGTGGCTTTTGTCAGTTTTCGTTATAGTACCTGTATAACACACATTCAAATGAGAGAAAATAATCTCTATATTGGACGTGTTTTTATAATCGGTATAGAATATAAACAATAAACTTTTGCATGTACATTAGGGTCTTAAAAGAAAATATTTTGGGTCTCACCCCTCAAAAATTAGAGGTTTGATGCAAAAATTACTCTAAGAAAATTGCACGCCCCTGGGAGCACGACTTCCCGTGCCGACTTGAAATTTGACTAAATTACATTTATACGGCATGATGACCCCAAGTCGAAAAATATGACCACATCATAAAAATTTTTCTTCTAAAAAGTTGTTGTCTGTGAAGTTTTCAACAGCTTTTGCCTTACCGAATTCTATCTAAATCATATATTTAACAAAATAAAAAGCATAATATCGAAAAAGCCCATAACTATTAATATAACAAGAAAATCCGATAAATTTCCAAATTTCGGTATATTTTTTCGTTCCCTAGAAATTGAAGTAGTTTCTTTAGTTATTTGGGCCGCTGAGCACGAATCTGAACTTCAATTTTTTTCATTTGTATTTGTATTTATTAAATTTTGAATTTCTGATACAACAAGATATAATATCTTATAATTTATCAATAATACTTAAAGAGTTCAAAGAACATAAATATATAAAATTTAAGAGTAATAACATTACTGGGCAATTCAAAGTGGTCATATCAGTCATATTTTTCATATTTCATATTATTTTATGCATGCATAAAATTTTATTTACAATTTTCAAACAAAAAATTCATAAAACTTTACACATGAATGGCATGTGTTTTAAACAAATTGTATATCATATTTTATTTTCTTTAAAATTTTGATGTTTAAAATAAAATAAATTAAATTAAAATGTAGAAAATAAATAAAAAAAGTGTTTGTGAAAAATAAAAATATAAAAGACATCGCAATTTAATACGTGCCGATTTTAAAGTTAACTTTTCGGGAAAAATTAAAGAAATTATAACCGTTATGAGATATAAGCTGTTCAAAGTATCAGATAGTATTTAAATAGAACAATATGCAAGCTCGCTTTGAATTGCCCACATATAAATAAAATCAGTAATATAATATAAATTAATAATATGAAAAATACAAAATAATTAAATTCATCAGATGTTGTAGTTATGCCTGACATATGCGGCAGATTACGTTTGGTAAAATTGGTAAAGTAAATGTTTAAATTTATTTGCGTTGCTAATAGTTTGCAAGTTTGGAGGAAGTTGGTTCCAGAGACGGATATTTAGTATAAAAAATTGCCTCTCACACGATGTGTCCCGATGTCGAATTTGCATAATACCATTTTCCTCTTGAAGACCTCATAAATCTTAAGCGATCATGAAGATATTTGGGTTGTTGTGATCTTGCAATTTTGTGAAGAAAAACCAAGTTTTTTAGTTTTAAATAAATATTAAAGGTAACATTAAAGATGAGGCTGGACTAGTGAGAAACATGATCAAATCTCCTTAAGCCGAAAATGTAACGTACAATATTATTGAGAGTTGTGTTGAGTTTCGCAGTGTCTTTTGAGTTACAACCAGAGAAGACTTCTGATGAATACAGCAGAGTTGTTATTAAATAGGTTTTAGCAAAAGTAGTCTTATTTTTGGTGGTTTGCAATACTGTGTAGCCCATAAACACCTTAGCATACTTACTATACACTCTTCCACATGATTGATTGATATGATCTGACCAAGTTAGCGTACTATTGAAGACCACGCCAATATTTCTGGCAGAATTAACAATATCAATCTTGAATCGTGAAACAATTTATCGCGAAAAAGCTAAAATTAGCGTAAAATTTCAAATAAGCCCTAAAATTGTGTAAAATGTCTAAAATTGTATGAAATGCAAAAGACTCGGAAAAATCGCGAAAATGACGAAACTTGGTAATATTAAAAAGATAGAAAAGTGTGATAGTGATTAAAAATCGCTAAAAATCACTTTTATCATGAAAATAGCGAAAGCGTGCGAAAAATTGCAAAGCTGCAAACAAGCCTTAAAATTGCTTAATACAGCTAAAATTGTAAGGAATGCAAAAAATTCGGAGAAAAAAATTCCACGAATGACGCAAAGTCGCAATATTGGCGATAAAAGTGATTTTTTTCAGTTTTTGGTTTTTAACAGTTTTACCAATTTTTAATCAATATCAGACTTCGCTATCTTTTTAATTTTACCAAGTTTTTGCGAATTTTCTTCATTTTCATGATTTTTTCAGAGTTTTTTATCGGTTCTTTCGAAAGTTTGATTTTTTCGCGATAGAAGTGCATTTGAATGTTTTTGTTGTTTTTACAGTTTGAACGACTTTCAATCCATATTGCCCGTAGATATTTTTCCGATGTTGGGTATTTTTTGCGAATTTTCCTTATTTCCGCCTTTTTCCAGCAGTCTGTAGTATCCTTCACAGTTTAGTGCTATTTAATAAATTTTAATGTTTGTTTTCCATTTTTGCAAATGGTTGCGAGTCCGAGAATTCCCACTCAGAACAAATTATTACAAAACAAGTGCAATTTAGGGTGATATATTATTTTGTACTTTACTAGATCGATTTTGTTAAGAGGTTGAACGAACTTATAAAATCTATTAAAAATAAAGAAAATACTAATATAAGACTGCGTGGGCGCCTCAGTATACTAGTAGGTAGCGTGCTAGTCTATCAGCCTGATATAATTTGAATCTTGAAACATTGAAAATAACTAAAAATAAAAGACGAAAGAAATAAATGTTGTATCCATTAAAGTATAGAAAAACATAATTTTATGTTGGAATACTATCTTAAAATAAGTTTGTAATACTCTTTCAAATAACTTTTTATGAATTTCTTTCCAGAACCTTTTAATATTGTGTGCATTTTACCTCCTGGCCTTCTTTTTTAAAGTCAATAATTGGAGAATGTCTCGATCATTTTGAAATTGATCCTTTAATATTAATAATTTAATATCTCGTATTACTAATTGTTATTTCAACTATTTTAAGGCTAGATGAAATAATATATTTCTTTTGAGCAGATAGTCGTTGTATTGCAAACAATTTTAATTTTTTTTTTTAATACTCCTTAACTTTACCAGTTGGTCATAAAAATTTAAATTAATTTTGAATTGAACACAATGTTGAATTTTTTAGCTTCACTTATACTACTTTTTGTATCAAATAAAATTTCACCAAAATTGTGTCTTGTTAACTATCACTTTCATGTAATGCATCGATTTTATCATCAAACTGCGATATTAAAGCTGTTTTGCATACAAAGCTATAGAAATTATTAAGCATTTGTCAATTAACTATGAACTTTATTAAAAAATTCAAGATTATTAAGGTATTTTGTTCTTAAATTAAGGTAAAAAAATTCGCGGGAATTCCCGTACTAATTTCCCGGGATTTCGGGACTAAAAATTAAGCGGAAGTCCCCGTGATTAACTCTATACAGTATGCACGTATGTAAAATTCCAAAAAAAATAACTTATTTCTGCTCGAAAAAAATATAGCTCAGAAAATAATTATTTCTGCCAAAAAATAAAAATCAGATAATAACTATTATACAAATCTGCCAAAAAATTATTTAATTTTCCATAAGACATTTGACAATTGCCGGCAATAAAAATAATAAATATAATAAATATAATAAAAATAATAAAAATAAATAAAAATAATAAAATAAAAAAAACGTGTCACAATAGTTGAAAGTTATTTGAAACATTTCTCACACAGAAAAAAACTAAAATAGGATTTCAATTACGAAAGCTACAGATTCAATTAATTATGTTGTTGAAGTTGACTAAAATTTAAATTTTCAGTTACCCAAAATTTGTAAAATTTTTTAGTAAATTTTTTTTATCACATGAGTAATTGATTTAATTACGAAATTAATTGTAATTAGTTTTAATTTTTGATCAAGTGTATTAATTGAAAATATTTTTAGGAATAATATATTCTGTTCATTGGATGAAAAAGATTTCAATATAATAAACGTTAAATGATCTGTGTGTTTGTTGTAAGAAAACAATCATATACAGAGAGCAGTAAAACAATAAAATTTTTATATACATAAAGTACAAAGATTAATTAACATACTAATTGAAAAATGACTAAAGATTATTTGATTTAATCAAAGGAAATGCTATCTAGAATACTTGGATTAAGTTGAACTAATAAAATATTTTCTAAGTTTTCTGAACTTAAGTTCCTTTGAAGTTTTGTCGTTACAGTTATTAAGGCACTAAGCGTCCTCCCAACTGAAACTTGTGTTGCAGGCGTTGCTAATGCTACTTGAGAAATTTTGTAATTGTACAATTTGTATAGATTTTAGCCTTCCAATAGCTTAAGACATTTGCATTAAACGGAAGTTTTTCTCCATACTGAAGTTGCTCCAACTTTTCCTTCACAGAACTGCAATCATCTTGGCGAGTATCGATTGCAGCTGCTTTTTTCTCCAGCATTTCATATTTTCCATCAATTGCATATGCATCTACTTCTACTTTAACAGTTGGGGAATTATAATCATCATTTAATTCGCCAAGTAATTTTAGCTTGTTATATATCATCAGTAAGTGTGACTGTAAATCAAGTTTATATTAAAAAATTTATGTATACAGGGTGTCCCATTAATCAACGTCAAGTCGAAAGTGGATGATAGGGCAGTAGTGACTGCTCCAAAAAAAGTTAGAAAAAAAATCCATGTCACTTATTTTAAAAGGTGCTGCCAGTTTAAAAAAAATCACCCTGTAATGATCTTTCTATTGCTGTGACTAAAAATCTTTATTTTTCTTTTTTTTCTCCTATATCATTGTCAGATATCCTTCTGTAAATGGCAGTTAAAAATTCATACTGCAGTGGGCTGATTTAAAAAAAAAATATTACATTTTGCCAAACGACGTACCTAAATTTATTACTACTCCCAACTTTAACCGGCCGTGTTGAAAAAAAATGTACTAGGTACTTTTGGCAAGTGACATCAAAAGTTGGCGCGTTTAGCACGAATTCCAAAATGGTACAATACTTGGTCAATTTGTTTTTCAAACTGCGAAAAAAAATATTTTTTCCAACAAAAATATTTACTTTTTTAGTCGTTATTCGAACGTTTTCTTATTTAAATTGAACACCGTTCGAACGGTTAAAAAATTTTGTTTACTTAAAAAAAATGTATTTTTGTTGGAAAAACATTTTTTTTCGCAGTTTCAAAAACAAATCGAAATGGAATTCGTGCTAAGCGCGCCAACTTTTGATGTCACTTGCCAAAAGTAGCTAGTAACTTTTTTTCAACACGGCCGGTTAAAGTTGGGATTAGTAATAAATTTAAGGACGTCGGTTGGCAAAATGTAAGATTTTCTTTGAAAATCAGTCCACTGCAGTATCAATTTTTAACTGCCATTTACAGACGGATATCTGACAATGATATAGGAGAAAAAAAAATAACAAAAGTGAAGATTTTTAATCACAGCAATAGAAAGATCATTACAGGGTGATTTTTTTTAAACTGGCAAACCTTTTAAAACAAGTGACATAGATTTGTTTTCTAACTTTTTTTGGAGCATTCACTACTTACTCGTCCTATCATCCGCTTGCGGCTTGACGTTGATTAATGGGACACCCTGTATAATAAATCGTAGATCTAAGATACTTACTATAGCTATCTTCTTTTGTTCATCTGTAAGAAAAATGGATCCTCTATAACAAAACCTTGGATCTAAGTATAAAGCAGCAACAAACGCACTATTTTCTACCAATATTTTTTTTCTATAATGAAAAGATTCGAGAAGATAATTGGCAATATCATTGCTACTGGACATTTCCTCCAGCTTTGTCTCACAGACTAGCCACTCTATATAAAAATCGCCTATTGTTAGCAGTTTCGATTGCAAAATTCTTGTTGCTTCTGCAATTGGTTTAAAACACACCCTAAATTGTTTGGCAAATTCCCAATCAACATTTATTTGAATAAGACGGTTAGATCTTACGTTTTCTTCTACATTTAACAACGATTTTACCATTTCGTATGTAGAGCTCCATCTTGTAGAATTACTGAATCTCGTAATGCATTGATTGGGTCTTTTATCTTTTTTTTTATAGCGTCCCAAGATGCTAACTGAAGGGCGTGTGCCGGACAATGTACCACGGATAAATACTCCGAAATTGCAGAAGAAAATGTAATAAAGATATCTTTATCAACATATTCATCTTCACTAATACCATTTTCAAAATAGTCCTGAAGAAGGTTAGAAGTTTTGATAACATTTGCACCGTTATCTGTTGTAATGGAGTATACTTGGCTAATATCTATATTGTATTGCTGAAGTGTATCCACAACTTTTTTCTTCAAATATAAATCAAAATGACATTCTAAGAGTTCCACCATGCCAATAGTGTAAACCATTATTTCAAAATTTGTAATAAATTGAATGTTTATTCCCATCAAACTACGGTCCATTCCGCTAGCAATATCGAGTTTAAGGCAAATGAACTTGTTTTTTGCAATCTTTGTTATATATGAACGAAGATCTGTTGTAATATTATTTAAATGGTTACATATTGATTTTGAATTAAATTTTATACAATATGCTGTAGTCCATGGTTGCAGAATGTTTTGAAATAGCTCGTCATCAAAGATGCTAAAAGGCAAATGTAAATGGGAAGCGATTTTTCCAATAGATTTGAGGTATTCACCCTTATCTAACTGCAATGGTACTGTTGCAGTAATTTTTCTGCTCTTTGATGATGATGGAGCGGTATCTACTACTTCTTGGTTTGCGAAAACTTTTTTATGAATTTGTTCATAGTGCCTTTTGATGTTTCCCATATGGAATTTCAAAATCTTGTCGCATAAAAGACATTTGGCATCTATTTGGTTTTCCTCAACACTGACGAAATCTTCTGGAATAAACTTTTTGCAATGACCCATTCTACGTTTTTTCTTTCCCGAAATTTCTTTTAACTGTATTGAGTCAATTCCTGGTCATTTAATATGAAATATGTGCATAAATATGGAAAACAATAAATATAAAAACGATTTCTTACCTTGGTTCTTCTATATTTTTTTGCAAATTTTAGTTATTTATGTACTAAAAAGATTTTATTTTAATTTGAAATTTAATAATATTGAAATATTTTCAAATATATAAAATTGAAAGTTTGAAAAACATCAGTTAAATCTTTTTCTTTTTAGATAATAATCGTTGTATGGAATGTACATACATATGTATCTAGATATTTTATTTTTTCATCATGATGGATATTTGTATTTGAAAAATAAATATCAGTCGCTTAGTTTGTTTGAGCAAATGAAATGAAATTTTAAGCAACAAAGATATTTATATGATACGAAAATAATAAATGAAAAATTTTCGTTTCTCTTTATTTGTATTAGTATATACCCAGCAAACATTTTTTGTCTATTTCGGTCCAAAGTCGGTCAGAAAGTTTGCAGAAGATGCCTAATTCGTATCTGAAGTCGGTCAGAAAAAGTACCGAATATCACATGAGTACTTGCAAGAAAGCGGATGTCTTTGTCTGAGAAAATTGTAAAAGCTTTGCGTAAATGTCTAAGTGTCTTATCACGCTGTGCCTTTTTAGCCTGCCTATTTTTTAAAATTTTCTTTTCAAATCCCTACAAAAAGTGACGCATATTTACATTACAGACTTTTTCTCCATGCCTTTTTGACGATTATACACATGCTTAATGCTGAGAGTACGAAAATGAGAAAGAGAAATATCAAAAACCCCCCAAATTTCAATTCGTGACTTTTTTGTTACCCCAGTAGCTTCTCACCAACTCTCTCTCTCTCTCTCTCTCAAGCTAAAAAAGCCTGCCTTTAAGGCCAAGCGAAAAAGGCACAATGTAAATTGCATGTAAGAAAATTCTGTACGAATTTCTAAGAATTTTCGAGGGAAATTGTGAAGTAATTTTCGTTATGTCTGAACAAAAAATTCGGCAATCGTCCGATTTATCTGATACTTTTTACGTCCTGTCTGTCGTATTAAAATTTATCAGAAATGTCGTGGCATGTAATAACGCCCTACTGTTCTGCTAAACGTCTATGAGAATTTTAGACAACTGGTTTGGTAAAGTCTCAGATTTTCTGACATCGAATATGTCAGCAAAAACTGCTGACTGGGTTCATTCACACATATTATACGTTCGCATTTCAGTCGTTTGTATTAAGTCGTTATAATCATAGATAACAAGTCCAACTCTTAGCATTTTATTTGTAGTATTATAGAACATTTTGTAATAGTATTGGTTTATAAAAATATATCCCCAAACCCTTTGAATGCACGTAGTTGTTTATAAAGTGCTATAAAACAAAATTATATTCTTCACAATTAATTTTTTATTATGTTATTATGGAGTTGGGGCTCTAGGTACCCAATATGCAACTCAGTTAACTTTTAACGCACTTAAAGCTAAATATTTAGCAACTAATGGTGATTGGTGCTTGGATTACTTTTAATGGAGTCAACTTATTATTTTAACATTGCGATGTCCTAGGCGGTAGTCAATTGTCCGACTCTGCATTACTTTCCAACTAACTTAAAGTTAACTTTATTTAAAGGTGCCCACACACGAGTGATTTGTGCGTGTGATTTGTTCGTGCTCGACGTCTTGTTACTTGTCAATGGAGCTGTGCGCGCACAAATCACAAGTAATTGAAAAATTTCAATTTCTTCTGATTTGTGCGTTGTGTTAGTGAGCTTGTGCGCGAACACTTGAATGTTTTTTTATTTTTGTATACTACGAGAGCAATTTTTCATAGAATTTAGAAAAGAAAATGTAATTTCACAAAGTAAAAGATATATATATATATATATATATATATATATATATATATATATATATATATATATATATATATATATATATATATATATATATATATATATATATATATATATATATATATATATATATATATATATATATATATATATATATATATATATATATATATATATATATATATATATATATATATATATATATATATATATATATATATATATATATATATATATATATATATATATATATATATATATATATATATATATATATATATATATATATATATATATATATATATATATATATATATATATATATACAGATAAAAACATTAATAATAATAATAATAATAATAATATACAAAAATAAATAAATAACCAAAAGAACAAATGCAACATCCGCTTTTAAATCCAGACCGGAACCGGAAATGTGATCTACACTACCGGCCCAATTTCACGTATGGTCCCTAAGCCGACCCAACTTCTGGTCCAGACCGGAACCGGAAATATGAACTGCATACCTACCCAATTTCCGGTCCAGCCCCTAAACCGGAAGTGCCATACGGTGATTTAAAAAAAACTACGATGACATGTAATAACATCCATGGAAATAACGCTTTCTGTACATTTTTTACTACTGTAAATGCGCTATGCGTATTTCATGCTCTTTTGGGTCTTATTGCGCATTGCGTAAAAAAAAAGCGCAGCGATAAATATGCGCAAAGGAAAATGCTCCTTCTTGCGCTTGCTCCTTTAATGCGCAGCGCAAAAATATTGGCTCGGTGCATGCGCAATAAAAAATTGGCTCCGCTCTTTGCGTAACAATTATATTGCAAGTGGGTGGGGGCCGCTGTCTAAGTTTTCGCATCAAGAAAAATTTTATAATTATATTAGTCATCGCGTTTTTTACATGGTGATGTATAAAATAATTAAACTGGATACATTAAAATAACAAAGAAAATTAAAGTTTTTTATACTCGCGCTGTGTTCTACAGGATGATAATAATTTAAGCTGTTTTTAGACTACTCGACTTCTGCACAAAATGCTCCCCTAATATAATGTGTTGTTATTGCTTTTTTAAAACTTTCCATAAACTCATTAGATCAGGGTTGCATTTTCTACAGAAGTCGAATGGCTTTTGAGATGGTGTAAGACAGCTATTACTAGCATTGAAAAGTTCTCAAATTAGTTACAGAATATGGGTACTGGTGTCAATAGTCCCGGTCCACAGGTGCAATTATTGTTGCAGCAATTCTTATATTTTCAGTGAGAAAGAGCGAGACAGGAATATGTTTGGTATATATATATATATATCAATATAACACTCTCCGACAAACTTAAAAATTGCACGTGTGGTTCGGGACCTACGAAGTAATTGCCAACGACGCGTGATGTTGACTCGCCCAGAGCTGCTTTACGAAACACGTTGCAATTTATTAAAATAAATTAATTATCTACACGCTGTTTACTGCCCCATTGTGAAAATGCCATCTCTGTTTTTAATAACGGAAATGTGTTCAGTGAGCATTGATTATTTTTGCAGTTATATCGAGTTTGACATTTGTTGACAGCTGTGCAATATCCGTTATTGGTATTCTCTTTCTTTTCGTTTCTTTCTTTGACAACTGAAATTCGTCAAGATGGTATGTGCTCCGACTTTTTATTGAAATTTATCAAAAAAATCACAAAACATCCCTACAATTTTATAAAAAAAATCCGATTGAATGCATATTTAAAGTGACAAGAAAATAAAGATCTATAAATCTAAATAACTATTTTGAAAAATAAATAAATGTATGAAGAACATATCCTAAAATCGAGTAAATGCATAAAATTTGTGTAGAATTGTTTTGTGATAATTTCCTTTAAGTTCAAAGTAAATAAAAAAGCGTTAATAAATGATTTTTTTTTATTAATTAAAGGTAAACGTTCCAAAACAACGTCGCACCTTCTGTAAGAAGTGCAAGTGCCACAAATTGCATAAAGTGACTCAATACAAGAAATCCAAGGAGCGCAAAGGTGCCCAAGGAAGACGTCGTTATGACAGGAAACAACAAGGTTTTGGAGGTCAAACTAAGCCCATCTTTAGAAAGAAGGTAAGAATTTGAAGCAATTTTGTTTTAAACAGTGGCTAGCATATTCGTAGAACCAAGTTGCTGTTGTTTACTATTGAAAGTAAGTTCTTGGTGGGATAAATATATGCAAGAGAAATAAACAATTGTTTATTGAATTTGTATGGTTTCTAAAAGACAAGGTTTTGATTCATCCTCAAAAGCTCTGCCGCTAAAACCAGAAGATTCGAACAATAATAATACATAACGTAGCAAATTAATTGTTATAAATATATTCTTGGTTATATTAATGGTTTTTTTCTCTTTTAGGCTAAAACTACCAAAAAGATTGTATTGCGTATGGAATGTACTGAATGCAAATATCGCAAGCAATCTCCCTTGAAGCGTTGCAAACATTTCGAATTGGGTGGTGACAAGAAACGCAAGGGACAAATGATTCAGTTCTAAATGCATTTCATCGTTTTAATATCGTCCTCAACTAGAAGTTTTAAATAAAAATGAAAACGTTACCATTTACTTGTATCAAGATTTTTAGTTACCCACGACGTTGTTTCTTTTTTACTAAGTAAATTTATAAAAGGTATGAAAATTGCATTTTTTGTAGTTTTACAAATTAAAGTTTTTTAAAAAATACATTGGATTCAATGCGGTTTCGTGTGAAGAAAACATTCATTTGTTTTTATTTATGTTAATCTAAAATGCATGTAATATTTAGGTTAATGTGTAATGTTCTGTTGCAAAATAACTATAGAAGTTAGATTGGACAAAGAAAATTATACGAGCAACAAATAAGAATCGTTAGCGGAAATATTCACTTACAAATGTGCATTATGTATATGCGGGACAGTGATGTATTTTCGAACTGGACCAAAACATGTCTAAAATGCTTCAGAAATGGTATTTTCCATGTGTATAATTGGAATTACCTCGGTCGTCATATTTACCTTGGGATGTGTATATACATAAGTAGCCTTTTTGCAAACCTACGCTTTCGATAACGAGTTAACGGAATCCGTTTGTTTTCGCTGTGCTATACGACTGTCTTATATTCTTGTGAAAGAGATTAAACATTTTAAATAATTTCCTTTGATCACAAATTTTCAATTGTGGAAGACTGAATAAGCTTCGATAATAACATTAAATTCAAAAACCCCCGAAGAAAATGGGTACTTCAAAACGGCTGGACCGTTTTATTTTTCAAATATAAGTTCTAAGATCTTAGATCGTCACCTTTCAAAGAAAAGTACCTAAATTTAACAAGACACCTTTCAAACAAAAGAAACTAATTTAAAATCGATCGAGCAATTTGGGAGCTACAGTGCAACAGATTCAAGAGGATACAGCTATCAAAAGGTGATAACTCCTGAACGGCTGGACCGATTTTTCTTCACAGGTAAGAACACTCGATTAAGTCAGTGATGCTAACTTTTATTTTTACATTACCGTACGGGCCTCGAAAAATTACCATTTTTGAGAAGAAATTACCGTACGCAAAGTTTGTTATATAAAATAACAGCAGTATTCATAGACAATTTATTTGAAGTAGAATCCCGCCCGGTGGTCCGGTAACCTGTTTTTTAGGCAAAATAATATATTGTACATATCTAGAGAAAAATATTTTTGATGTGTAAACATCTATACGCTAGGGGGTAAAAATCTTTTTCACAATACAATCACACATTTTGAGTAAGATTAATATTACAATTGTAATAACGCGGTGTGAGCTGTGTATGAGTGCATTAGTATACCCAGCAGCTAAAGTTACAACTAGTAACGCTTTGGGACAGTGATATTACTAGTTGTAATGATACTAATCAAAAAACGACAGTCATATTACTAGTTGTAACAAGACTAGTAACGTTCCTGGTCGAAAAAGAACAATCATATTACTATTTGTATCGAGACTAGTCAAAAAAAGACAATCATATTACTAGTTGTATCGAGACTAGTAACGATGTAGTCAAAAAGGGACAAAATTTTCAGGTATACGATTTTATATAAAACATATTTTTAGCTAATAAAAAGATAAGTAGAATGTGGCTCAGTGGGTAGAATACTTACCTTAAAGTATGAGGAATGTGTGTTCGTACCCCGGTTGAGCCAAAGTTTTTTTAAGATTTACAAAACTCTATTAAAAACTAGTAAGCGCACTAGTTTACAATAACTAGGATTCCAATTGGGATATAGCTGTATACAAATGAACTAGTTGGTCTACTATGACAACCTAATGTTAAAATCGATAGTTCGATATATGAAAAAAGGATAGATAGGCAACTAGTATGAAGCAAAAAGCAACTAGTATAGTTCCAGCTACATACCAGTTACTTTGTCTGCAGGGTAATCATACGGACAACAAGAAGTACCTATACAGAGAAACTTAACAGCTACATAAAAATACACTAACACTGGCAAAGGGAGTCTCAAGGTCAAACTCCTGCAGTAAGGTCGTACGTTTGTTGGTTGGTGCTGTGTTGCCGTGTTTTTGAATTGAGTAAGTATTTCGGCGCTGCCGTTTTTGATTTTTGCCGGGAACTTCTGCGATTTAGGGGTTTTTGTGCCCAGTTTTTCGGGATTCAGACCCGGTTCGTCTCGATTTTTGAACCCGGGTTTTTTGAAAAACCGGTTTTACCGAATTTGTTGCTGAACTTGGTGCGATATTTGGCTGACGGTTTATTGACTGTTGGTTATTTTGCTGTTTAACTGCGGTAATTCCAACATTTTGTACGGGTATATTATTTTTTGCTGGTGGATAAATAATTAGGGATGTAACGAATACCGATACCGATATATCGGCGATACTTCAGATTTTCCGATACATCGGTATCGGCGATATTTTACTGTCGATACGACGATACTTTAAAAATTTTTTCAGAGCTTTTTTTAACAAATAATTTATTTTTGTCCGATCTTACCATGAATTAAATTCACTTCGTTATTTTTTAAATCTTATTAATATCAATTTTAAAAATTAATAATATTTTATGCTGTTATTTTTTAAAAAAATTATTTATTTTTTGTTAATTTTACCATGAATTCAAGTTCAAGTCGTTGTTTTATAAATCTTATTCCAGCAAAAAAAAAAAAGATACTCCAAAGAAGTCATGAAAATGTAAAATTCGCGATCTGGAAGTATTGCAAATTTGGATAGTTTCTAATTAGTTTTACATATCCTTGCCATTGCAAGAAGTGCTGTTTTTCGATTACCAATTCGGTGGAAGCGATGCTAGGACAAATTTCTTTTTCGGTATTCTATAATGATTTTTCCTCAAGGAAAAAGGATAAAAAATTACCCATTTTCACAATTTTTTTATGCGAATTTAAACTCAGAACTGTATTTTCATGTAAATTTAAGTGAATAAATATAAACTTAGAAGTCTTTTAATACATACTTAAGCTATAAAGTTATTTAGAAGAATATTAGTTGATAAATGTCCTTTAAGAAAATCGATTTTTTAAAAAGCATGGCGAGTATTTTTTAAAATTATAAAGGATTTAAACATTTTTTCTTGCTTTTCTACTAATTATCTGCATATTTTTAATATAGATTTTTTGGAAGCAAAGAAAATGTAGCACCTTAAAAATTACTTCCAATGTTTTATCAATTTTAAATATTCTCTCTTATAATGTAATTTTGTATAATAAAAAAAAATGCGCTTGAGTTTTGTTAATCTAAACTTGAACTCAAATTCGTATCGGTATCGGAATCGGTATCGGCGATATTTATTTTTATATATCGGTATCGGATCGGCAAAACGGCGTATCGTTACATCCCTATAAATAATACTATTATTTATGTCTGCGGGGAAGCGGAAGGGCGATAGGCCTGGTGGGAGTGAGTCAGAGGTGTCTGATGCGAAGCTTGTCGGTTTGAGCGATTTGTCAGGTGTGGAGGAAGGTACGAGGGTGAAAAAGAAGCGAATAAAGCCCGGTTCGCCAAAGTTGAAACGGGTGAATGATGAGAATAATGTTTCGGTAGAAGGTGAAATGTTTCATTACTAGATGTTTACACATCTCCCCTCTAATCGGACTCACATTCTTTTTTTAAACCATATAACACCAGCTTACTATTGCCTTCACGCATATGCCACAAACTCGGAATAGAGAAAAATGGCAAAGAAGGTTTACAGAAAGTTTTCTGAAAATATACACTAGACTTTTTTTAAAAATAATTTTTACCATAATCCACTAGACTTTTTTAAATGGTCGGTGGTACAAACTATGAATAAGCTGACGATGTGTTGCATCCATATTGGTGAACATTAAGATACTTATGGCCTGTCCCACGATGTCGACAAGTCGATGTCGTTCTCTTATTTAAGTATATTGAAAACAATAACACAAAGTTTGAATTTGTTTTTGTTTTCAATATAAATAAGAGAACGACATCGACTTGTCGATATCGTGGGACAGGCCCTTAAAAAAGTGTATCGCGCAACAAGCCGTGAGGAAACTCAATTGATAAAAATCGCGATTTTCATACAGCAGCAAAAATTTAATTTGTGTGTTGTATAGAAATAGTAATTTTTGTCTAGTTTTCAAACTTAAAAATTTTTGAAATTACCGTATTTTTAATGAAATTGGGGCCTGAAATTACTGTACAAAACGATAATTACTGTACGACTAATATCACTGGATCAAGTGACCTTTCAATAAAAAAAATCAATATCGGTCCAGCCGTTTAGGCTTTAAGCATGGTACTGTGTTCATCATTTCGTGCGAACTGCTGTCAAAATAAAAAAATTTTCACGAATTTCTCATGAAAAATTGTTGCAGAAGTAGTACTCCGTTTATTTTGTGAAAATCATATGAAATGTATGTACTAGTGATGTTACGAATATTCGTATTCGAATCGCCGAATATTCGCCTCTTTCATGATTCGCCAAATTCAAGCGAAAATTTTGTGAGTACGTTCCGTTAGCCTAGACTTGAATTTTAACTAAAAGTTAACAATTTTCGTTAACAATAAAAAAATTGAGTTAACTTGTGTCATAAACTTTGTTGATTGCCTGAAATCAACTATTTTTGGGAAATGCACAAGGAAGTGCTGCATTCGCCTAAGAAGCTTTGAATTTGTTATTATTCTTGAAAATTTATGTTAAATATTTTCAGAATAACAAAAATTTAATATATTTTCAAGTATCAATAATTTCTTCTGTTAAGAACTTACTGCCAGTTTTTGTAAATACAATACAAATTTTCGTTAGGGAATTTATATTGAAACAATAATAAAGAAACTGAAATTTGTTTTTATTTTCAATTCCAAGTCCCTATCGAAAATTTTTATTTTATTTACAAAAACAGGCAGTTAAACTCCAAAAAGGTTCCAGTTAAATTTAATTGAAATTGTATAGGTAAATCTGCTTTGTGTTAATGAAATTTTATTTATCAAGATTTAAATTTTGAGTTTAGTGTTAACTGCAGGTTAATATTTTTATTGTTAACGGCCCTAAGTGGTACTAACTATTTAGATTGAATATTCGTATTCGAATTCGGCGAATATTGTTTCAGATATTCGTATTCGCGAATATTAAAAATTGATATTCGTTACATCACTAGTATGTACAACATTTTGAGTCTTCATGCGAAATAATCAGGTATGTGATGGAAAACGATCGTTTTCAAAACGATTTCAATACGACTGTTGAAAAGGTGTGATGAATGCCGACAAATCTTTTCAGTTAGTTTTGAGCCAATCTAAAACTATTGACTTTTAAAAAGCTCACTAGAAGATAAAATATAAGCAATGCAATGGAACTGTGAAGAGAGTTTATTAAAAATTTTTGAAAAAAACTATTAAAAACAAAGTTGAAAATTATTGACAAAACGACTATAGCAAACACATCACACCTTTTATCGCTTCCAAATCGTTTTTGCGACTAAATCGATTTTCATCACATACCTGAATATAAGCACCACTTTTTTCGTGTGGAGTTTACAACAAACACATTGTTTTTTTTAACGTACACAATTACAGCATACTTTCAAGGGCTATTATAATTGGTTACCTGTCATATTTTTCGTATGAAAAAACTAATGTTGATCAACATTTTTCGAAAACTTGAACAGAACACTTAGCTTTAAGCTTAAGAAAAACAACAATGACAAGTAACCATTTATAGCAAGCGCTTGAAAGGAAACTGCAATTGTGTACGTTTTTAAAAAAAGCCCAATGTGTTTGTTGTAAACTCCACACGAAAAAAGTGGTGCTCTTATTATTTCGAATGAAGACTCAAAATGTTGTAGATACATTTCATATGTTTTTCACAAAATAAACAGAGTACTACTTCTGCAACATTTTTTCGTAAGCAATTCGTGTAAATTTTTTTATATGGACTTTTTACAGCACTTCGCACGAAATGATGAACAGAGTACCATGCTTTAAGAGGGAAAAGACAAGACACACTACAAACTTATAGCACCCCTCTTTTCTGGTCGGGCGTTAAAAATGTGATTTTTATTATTCTATTTTTAGCTTAATTATTATTTATCAAAAGTATTCTTTTATATTATAAAGTATAGGTATTATTTTATAACTTATTGGGTGTGTTTTCACAATCACAGATAAACGGCTGCCATCAAGTAAATATTAGCTTTCTTCATGCGAATTTTGGCTATCCTCGAAGGGAATCATTCTATTGGGATTGCTGAAATATTGATACTTATTTCAGGCTGTAAAATTTTGTTCAATATTTTTGCTTACTCTAAAATATTAGGATCTAAACCTTCCACCTGCATTTTTATTTTGATTGCCTGACCCGGCACTCCAACTTGCAGCATTTTAAAGAATTTCTTATAAGAGTCGTGCTCTGAAGCTCTAGTTCCTTTAAAACTTTCACCTATTTCTTTTAAAGGTTTATCGACTTCATTGCCCTTTTCAACAGGTTGTACATTGGACGTTTCTGGTTCTTTTGTTGTTTGTGTAGACACGCTTCCCACATCCGGTATAGAAGCCAGCTTTTATGAGTTTTAAAACACTTTGTAGTTTAGTTGAAGTACTAATCATTTACTTTTTTATATTACCTTAGCTTCTATAATTGTTAAGGCTGCTTCAACTTTTTGCAGTTTACGCTCCAATTCGATAAATTTTGTTTCACATTGTGTCGCAAAATCATTCAGAAATCCGCAAGAGCTTATCAGAAAGTGATTTACAAAGGCCAGTACGCGTTTCTGGTGAAGAGGTGGTAGCTAATTGCAAAAAGGGGTTGAGTTTTCAATATCATTTTGAAATATTTACAATACCTGTGTTTTATCCACACTGTGAGTAAGAATTCCTGTAGTGTCCATTGTTTAGTCTAAGAAAAATTTTTATTGAAAAAAAATGACAACAAATGAAACAGTTGTCACAAATAATTCAATATGAACAGTCAGAATGTCAAGATTAAGTACAGCACACGGTGAAATAATATAGGTGGCATTACTACGCCAGATGGCAATTTTTTGCTCGAGCATTGTTTGTCGAGATCTCTGTCAAAATCTTGTTTATGTTTATAAAAAGTCCACGTGTTGTGTTCTTTGTTGAAATTGTGATTAGTTTATTTTACTAAAGTTTTTAATAATTTTAACTTAAATATTATAAGAAATAACTCCGACGGTAAACGCGTATGTGTGTGTGTTTTTTAATTCAATAATTTTTGTAATTCATCACTTGCAGCGCCCTTTTCATTTTTGTTTACAATAATTTTTAACTTATACGACGACTTTACATAAACAAAAATTCCTTTTTTTGTTGTAATGTTGTTTTTGTAGCCCTAGAAATGCCACCCATATTATACGAACTTAACCTCCCTTTTTAATGGCGCTTTTCAAAATGTACGATTAAAAGTTAACGTAGACTTTAACAACAACTTCGGCATACAAAACTTGCCGTTAAAGTCCACGTTAACTCTTAATCGTACATTGTGAAAAGGGCCGTAAGTCGGTAAAAAGTAGGACTTTCCCGGACGCACATTTTTCCCTCGGACAGAGATCACAAAAAGAAGACAGTGTCGGGGAAAAAGAGGACGGATGACAACCCTTGTAAAGTATTATGCGCTTTGTTGTTGTAAACAATGTAAAGTCGAAACACTTCAATGCATTTTGTCGTTTAAGGCCGTGTCAGATACAACTTTGTCGCTTTGCGTGACGTTTCTAAAGGCCGTGTCAGACAAAACTTTGTCGCTTTGCGTGACGTTCTAACTTTGATAGAAAAGTGTAAAGCAAAATGTGTATGACACAATGAAAACTTTGACAACACTCGCGCATTGATCGTTTACCAAAAAAGTTGTTGATAATTTTGCTATTTATATATATATTTTTTATAAAAATAAAAGTCAATTATGTTATTTTACGATTTATTATAAATAAATAAATGGCACATACATATTTACCTCTTATTAAAACAGAATCAAACGCACGATATGTTTCGTTTGGCAATATAATAAAAGAAAATTATTTCAGCTGATTGTCAAAGCAAGCAAAAAGATGAGAGTTGCCGAACTTTTCGCTTCACGCTGCGTTAAAAGTGCTTTATGTAGCATGTTTCGTATAAGTATGTACATTTCATCTTAGATGTCAAAGCGAATCTGTAACGCAACGCAAAGCAAAAGTTTTATCTGACATGACTTAATACATAAATAAATATAAAAACAACATAAAATAATTTCAAATAAAAAATTTATCCAAGTGTAGGTGAAATTGTAATATAGGGTGGCGCATAAGTAACGTTAAGATTTGATCAGTGAATACATTTTTTAATTTAAGTCTTTTTTTTCGTCTCTTTACAGAATTAACTAAATAATACTTGGGAAATTTATGATGGAAAGGCTTAGCATAATGTGAACATATTTCCAAACTATATTCTAAATTTTAATAAATGCCAACGTTAAATAAAAGCAGAAAGAAAAGAGTTATACATTGAATAAATCTTAACGTTACTTATGCGCCACCCTATATAAAGAGCAACATTTTTTTAATTATATACATATAAAAAAGACATGAAAGAAACTCATACCTCCAGACCTACCAAGTGGGACATCCCATACAAAAATCATGTAATATCGAAGCAGGTTGGTAAGGGAGAGTACCGAAATCTCTCCCTTACAAACCTGCTTCCGGTAGACGAATATTTTTGCTGGCTGTCGACACGATTCTTTCTTTCTTATAATTACATTTAAAACAAAATCAAAATTGTATTCGTTTTATATGTAATTGTGCGAAAGAAAGAATCGTATCGACATAGTGAGCATGGCAGCTATTTTTTGAAAATGAAAAAACTGGAGAAACTATGGAATCGTTCGAATGGTCGCAGTTCGTTTATAATATCGGTGTTTTTGAGAGTAAAATTTGCTTCAATATTCTGTTAGCCTGTCCCAGCTGCCTGTGAGAGGTTGTGATTTGGACAGTAAATATTCTCCATATTGTACGGGACTTCCATGATGACTTTTATTGAATTCTCTTTCTATCCCGTTGGACGCCTTTTTACCCATTTCGTCAAAAAGTCTAAAAAGTCAAGCGAAACAGTTGTCGTATAAATTGTCCTTTAGAGGCCGCACTTTATCCACCTTATTCTGTAAGCCGTTCTGATATCTCGAAACCAAATAATCTCAACTTGATTCCAGTAGAATTTCAGTAGATATAGCTTTTTTATTTTAACAATAGAATCTCTATTTGTGGCCCTAAGAGCCATTATTTTAACTTGGCAATAGTTAAAGGCAGGATTTTGTCGAACGGATAAACAGTTTTTCATTACTACAAATTTACTTAAACCTTCCAGGTAGGATGAACCTGTCTTTAACTTATCGCTCACTTTCAATTAAAGTAAAGTTGTAATAGAGATAAACTCTTTATTCGTCCGACAAAATCTTGCCTTTAACTATTTACAAGTTGTAATAATGGCCCTAAGAGTCTGTAACTTTGTATGGTGATGTATTTCGAATTTCATTTATACGTTTCCATTATGAGCAAATTACGTGGATTGAGGTAAATTACTTCGAAGTGTTTCCACTGAGCTTGAGTGTGATTTGGTGTTCGAATTTTCGCAGTCAAATGATGCACTTACTTTATAAGGTGTACGCAGCAGCTGTAATTGAATTTTTTCCAATATAGTTCGATATTTTACATTAATGAAATATTCTTTAATGTAATTTTTTCGAAATTGTCAACCACAATTTATGGATGACCCAGGACTGGAGTTTGTAATTTTAAAAGCAACGCAGGGTTGCATAGAGTATTTTCGAGATAATATGGAGCAAATTAACTCATATGAGATAATTTGCCCTTATGAAAAATATATGGGATATCATGTCTCAAATTACTTAATTTGGGCAAATCAAATATATTGGCCAAAATTACGTATATGGAAACGCATTATTAATAGACCAGAATTAATAATGATCTCAATTTTTGTTCTTGTTAGGTCGGTTTCCATTTTCCGTGACGATATGGATTTCGTTTCTTTTACTTGACATTTGGTTACGTTCTGAACAGCTGTAATGCTACTGTTAAACAGTAATAGAAGAAGAGAAATTGCGTGGGGAAGTAATCATAATTATTATAAATTAATTTAGAAAGCGTTTGTTTACTAAGGTTTCTTTGACTAAAATAAATACTATATACACATACACGTCCAGTAAGTTTTACTTTAATAATGTGACCTAAATGTAGAATAAAATTATTACATATTCCTAATTTCATACATATTTTTTATTATTTGGTTGTAATGTGTTCGATTAGTCATAATTGTGTAAATTATAATTTCAGCTAGTTGTTAATTGTCGACTTCATTTGAAATTCGTTGATTTACTTTGTGACAAGTCTAAAAGAATATCGTGAATCCAAATTAATTATTAGGCAAGGTTCGTAACGTTTAATTCAGAAAGAATTGGGCTTGATTAGTATTCCAAGCAACAAGGGGAAAATTAACATCAACTTAATTTTTCAATTTTAATCATGCCCAATTTTCTCTGAATTAAACGTTACGAACCTTAGCCTAATAATCAATTTGAATTCACAAGCAAATACGTTCGAAATAATCATATTACTTTACTCTTGTTTTTTGTAATTAATTTAGCGTTTTGTAAGAAAAGGAGTGCCAATGGTTCTTTGTTAAATATCTGTAAACAGAAAATGTGTAGTTCTGCTAGTATTGCTCTATTAATTACCCCAGCCATATGTAGGTACATACATATCGTTAATTTTCTGCATTTTTGTAACTCAAAAAACGTGAGTTTTGTGTTAATAATGCAGAATATTTCGTCATATCGTTCTTCATATTGTGTAAAAATTTCATAAAAATATTTTGTATACCCAATAAGCTCTCAAAAACTTAAACTTCCAGTACTTGAAATTCAACTGGAAGTAAACTTCAATTCAAGCTTTGCTTCAAGTTCTTTTCAAGTTTGAAAATAATTTTAAAGTAACTAAAATGTATGCTTTCTTTTGTTTATCAAATAATGAAAAATTAAATCATTTTTCAGAATTAAAAAAAAAATAAATAAATTGAAATTTTTTCTAAAATTCAGTGAAAAATTATAAAAAATGTATCATATGTATCAGTGGTGGATATTCTAGAATCGCATTGTGAAAGAAACATGAAAAATAAAACTAACGGCCCTGTTCTATAAACCGAATTCGAGTAAATTTCTCGTTTTCCAAAAATAAATAATGCTCTCATTTGTGTTTTTTACATCGTATATAGTAAAGTAATTTCAGATATGATATTTTAAGCTCTAAAAAATATGAAACTGCAAAAAAATCTGAAAAAAGTTTGGTAGTAGTGGATTTAATTTCTCTAAACCGAGTGTTTTTAAATCGACTCGATTTACAGAACATGCAGGTAAATTGCAAAAATTTCAAAAATTCTTTTTCCGTTAATTAGGAGCTATTCTCATATTACGTAACGCTATTTTCGGAGTTTTACAGACCGTCTCCTCCCCCACCTTCGTAACGCTTTTTACAACATTTTCAGTATAAATTATCTAATCGGTATCACATTTCATTTATGATTGTTTTCAATCGCGCCGAGGAGTCATAATAGACTGAAATGTGATCAATAATTTCATAAAATACTGACTGGGTATGGATTAATTTTTTTTATGTTCTTGGGCTAGTAAAATACTGTTTTGCTGAGTTTATTTAAATTAGAAGAATTATGCACAATTAAAAATGTTCTAATACAACCATTTTTAACATTACTAAATATTCTTAAAGTGCGTGCTGCAATGGCTAGAAGAACTCAAGTGTCTTCCATTGATGTTCCTGATAATCCAGAAGATTTAGAAAGTGCCGATGAAATAGAAGCTGGTTCATTAACTATAAATGTTTCTGATGCTAAATTATCCCAAAAAGGTGTGTATACAAAAGAGTAAAAAACAAGAAAAACATATCGTTACTTTAATTTATAAACATTTTGAAACATAAAAGTTAATAAAAGAACTACAAAACAGTATTATATATATATTTTAAGAACTATAACATATGTAGGCTGGTTGAATCATTTCCTACATTTCTTACAAAGTGTGACCGTACCTTTATAGTTCTAAAACTATACATAAGCTTTTTTTATATTTTTCATTAAGTTTTTTTGTTTCAAACTTAAAAATTTTTTATACGTAAAGGGTACCCTATACTCACATACTTGAATGACATACATGCCACGTTGGACGGATTCCACGAGTGTGTATGGTTAATTTTCTTGAGTGACAATCATGTTGGATGGATATTAAGATTTTTTAATAATTTCTCCTTTGCTCACACTTTTCCTATGGTATAAAGGGAAGACTGACATACTTCAATGTAAATTTCAAAGGAAAACGTAACAAATTTAGATTTTTTTCATATGTGACGACATATTTATTTATTATTTTAAATTTTTAATTTAAATTTGTATCACAATTTCTTTTCTCGCACTTTCATTCATGTTAAGTATGTTTGAAAATTGAAATAATTTTTCAGTTTTTTTTAAACAAATTTTAAATACAATGTTTGTCAGTTTCCATGAAAAGTGTAAGGAGAAAAACTGACAAATACCAATGTTTGTCAGTTTTCATGTGTGTCATTCATGTTTATTGGGCCCTTAAGATATGCCTTTTGTAAATTAAAGTAACGATATGTATATGTACATTAGGGGGTCGATTTGTATAGATTGTAAAAAAAAGACTTCCCAGTGGGACATGATTTTACGAAGAATTCTAAACAATTTGTCTTCGAAACCGTGGGTCAAACATGGATTTCGAACTTGCGGAACTTCAAAAATTAGATGAGTTAGTTTGTATAAAATCAACAGGTGCACTGCGTTGATGTTCTCAATACACGATGGCGTATCAGTAGTATCATTTAATGTATTGATAAAATATTGATTATACGTTGAGATACTTATAAACTGCTTTAAGCACTTTTTATAATTTTTCCTGCAATAAAGGCATTATAATTTGGGAACCACCCAAGCACTGGTTGGTTTTGTACGAATTAAGTCACCTACACCCGAAATCCATTCTACACCCATGGTTTCTACATCAAAGCTGCTTAATATTCTTCGCAGAATAATATACCCCTAATCGAACCACTCTAATGTACATACATTTAAAAGAAGTTATTGCTTACAGAACTTTGGGAACGTTCGGCTTATTATAAAAGTTTTGACCTACCACAAGATGGCTCTCCATTATTACGATTTGAAATTTTGTCAGCATACATAATGCCACCAGAGGGAGAAGATCTTAAAGTAAAACGATTCGTAGTCTATGAGCTAACTTTGCGTCAGGACACAATTTATTCAATCGATCCCCTGCCAGCTCGTATACAAAGGCGTTATACTCACTTCCGACAATTGTATAGTTGCTTAAAACAAATACATCCGAAAGAAATGGCCAACATAGAATTTCCAAATAAAGTTCTTGTGGGAAATTTCTCTTCGAACCTTATAGCAGAAAGAGGAGTAGCATTTGAAAAACTTTTAACGCACATATCGGGAAACTCCGTTCTAAGAGATACTGCAAATTTTTTGGACTTTTTACAAAAAGAAGAACTAACAAAAGCCTGTCAATTATTAGACGAACGTAATGATGCATGTATACCGATACTTGAAAATAGTTTTATTTTGTTAAACAAAGTTTTCACGGATCGCTCTAGACCGGTGCTCTTAATATTATGTCGATTAGTGGCTGCCTGTACAATTACACCTGTACCACATCAATCGGCAGAGAAATGGGCTTCATTGGCTTTAAGTCGCTACGAAACACTATGTGATATTGATCTTCTACCTTTATATATACCTTTGTTACATACATGTGCCCATTTGTGGTATGTTATTAAAAACTATAGCTAAATTAAACACACAAAATTCTAGGTTAAAAATCTATTCCCTGTAGGTGGCAACGTGGTCGGGATCAGAAGCCCATTACAGATCGCCTTACCGAAATGTCCCAGAAAGGCATTAATATCAACAACTCTGTCACATTAATGCAAGCTATACATAAATTAGATCCTCGTTCGGAAACTATATGAAAATGTGCATTTTTCGTTTAGAATTTTACTAGGTTTAAATATACAATTATACATTATATACGTTTTTTAAAGCAAAATTTATTCAAAACGCGAATATTTCAATTATATAAATTTTAGTTTTAAGTTTAAAAATCGATTTCATATTGTGTAATTTTATTTATATATATTTTGTTTTCATGTATTTTTGTGCTAACCATTTATAACTTTGTACTAAGTTTAATCTGTTTGATTGCTTATGATCAGAACTAAGTATTAGGTCTGTTCATTTACTTTCCTAGCAAAAACTAGCAACGAGAGAGTAAAGCAGAAATTTGCTAAATTGCTCTCCCAGATATGCAAAAGCCAATGAACGCTTTACTAGCAAGAATAAATTATTATTAGTAAATTACTAAAAAATAAAGTAACACAATAAACAGTTTGTATACCAAAAAAACTTTACATTAGCTGCTAGTACTTTTTATGAAAAGTTAGACATATAGTAAAAAATATATGAAAATTTTATAATTTTGAGATACATGAACACAACTTAGGGGCTATTCACATATTACGTAACGCTATTTTCGGAGTTTTTATACCACCCCTCGTAACGCTTTTTACAAAATTTTCAGTACAATTTATCTAATCCGTAACAAATCTTTAGCCCCCCCCCCACTGGAGCGTTACGTAATATGTGAATAGCCCCTTAGAATAAAAAAGTGTTACCTTTCAACTGTCCGTAAATGAAGCTTTACGTGTAAAGTATTTAAATAGCATAAATAAAAATACAACTTCTTGTACATAAGGACTTTTTAGTTAAAATATGCGTAAGCAGTAGAAATAAGGTTAATTTCTATGTAATTGCGGAATTTTTTTTATTAATTTAGTTGAATTTCTTATTTTCAGGAATTTGCCAGTTTTTTTTCTTATATTTGACTCACATAATATTTCGAGTGTAACCTTTACGATTTTTACGATCCTTAAGGTGGAAAATTTTCTGCCACCCAGTTCAAGCGTTTTAAACTCTTAACGGCCACTGTTGCAGTCAAATTAAAGAAAAATATCGAATCTTACCGTATTTAATATTTTTGACTTCTTAAAAATTAACAATTTCTTAATAATTCATTAAAATTAGAAAAAGTTAACTTTTTCATAAAATTTTCAAACATTTATTTATTTGGCAAAATAAAAAACAAAAGATATAAACAGCTATTTGGCTAATTCCTGCTAGTAAAAATTTTACTAACAAAAACTTGCAACAAATTGTTTTTCTCTCAACTTTTTATGCTCTTTTTCACTCTATCGCTCCTAGTTTTTCGAGTACGTGAACACTCCACTAACAACTAGTAACAATTAGTAACAACTTTCAGTTATTGAACAGACCTATTATTTACTTAACCTGATCAATTAACAAGATGCTGATGTCATATAAAGCAAGTAAAAAACAACAACGGTCATTTTGTTTGCTGCAATTTTTCACACATTTAAACTAAATATTGTTCATAAACAACAAGATTTATATATATTTATTTATATATATATAATAAAAATTATACATACATATGTTTATAAAATATTGGAAAACATGTCTTTGAATTTCTTGAAAATTAGCAAATTGTTAGCACTCTTGTTTGATATGCATACATACCTACATACTTAGATAAATATCTGTGGACTTAAAAAAAAACAAGTTAATTATAATTTTCAAAAATTTCAGGAAATTAAAATTACATACTAAATACTATTAAAGAGTATACTGAAACTTTTTGTGTATGCGTTTAGGGAAAAATTTAAATTCAGCGTGTCTACCCGATCTGGATTAGAATATACATAGTTTAAAACTTTTTTCGTTTTTCGACACGTTCGAAATTGCGTTCAGTTGCAAAATAACAAGTATGGAGATAAGTAAAATTTTTAAAATAATACATATACATATTTGTGACTAATAGCAGAGGGCACACTTGCAAACTTAAGTGACAGTCAAAAATTCATCATTTTTGAGGATACTTTTGACTGTCCAGACTATCGATCATGTTCGACACTCAAACCATCATTCAAGAAAAAAATTTGACACGCAAACATAGAAAATAACAAAATTGGATGCGCTTTATTGATAAAAAATTTTTTATAATAAATATTTTTAATTCAATTATTTAATTTCTTATTATTTAACAACTTCTCGTACGATTTTGTCTTGTCATCGCACGTAGACAGCCTTGCAAAAAAAATTTGTAAAAAACGAAAAATCGCAAAAAACCAAAGAAAAAAATTTCCCAGATGTTTTGCAAAAATTTTAATTTTTTTTAATTCCTTTTTGTAAAACAAAGTAAGTTTCTGCAAACAGGTCACCCCTTGAAGATGTTGTTTAAATATCTTTTTTATTGCTTTCGTAATTCGTATTATGTAAGCATAACACTATATGAAGTGACAATAAAAAAGTAACTAAGGATTACTCAATCAAAATGTTCACGCATGTGCATGGATGAGAGATGGGATCGTGAGTAACAATTATGAACGTTCACGAGAGAAAAAGTTGATCTGCATAATCATGACCACACGATTTCGGTTCTTGTTAGTACAAAAACATTTTATTTATTCCTTTTTTTAATTTTTTAAATTATAAGTTAGGAGTTTTACAATTGTATATAAGATCTTTCTAATAGTGCTCCAGAGTTTAGGAATTATGCCCCTATTGTTGTTCTCAACTCAACTCAGTTCGGTCGTCTGAAATTCGAACCAACTTTCACGTTATACACTTATTTTTGTAATAATTAATGAAAATACCCGAATCGGGTATGTTCTGTATTTCATGTGGAATTAAATTGTGCGAAATTATCAAAGCATTGTTGTTATAAATATTAATTTGCAACAACAATGCTTTGATAATTCCGCACATTTTAATTCCACATGAAATACAGAACAAGCCCGATTATAATGCTTTTTAGTACATTCGAGCTCAAAAATGTTGATTTGCAAAATATTTTTTTGCAATTTTTGTATTTGGTACTAAAAATTGTTATCCCAAATAGGAAAAAAATCAGAGACCGTATTTTAATACATTTACTTACAAACACATCATAAAAAATTTATATTTATCCACTTGGATAAATATAAATTCTTTTCTTTTCAAAATAAAATAAAATAAAAATCGTTTATTACCCAATAAGCACTCAAAATTCAAAATTCCAGTACTCGAAATTCACCTGGAAGTAAACTTCAGTTCAAGCTTTGATTTCAGTTCTTTTCAAGTTTGATAATAATTTTAAACAAACAAAAATGTATGCTCAAACTTTGTATTGTTTGTCAAATAAAATGTTGTAAAATTCAGACAATCATATTAAAAAATTATAAAAAATTACCAATTATGTAGCAGATGTATTATATTGCTAGATATTCTGGAAAACGCGTTATGAAAAACATACAAATTGTGCAAATATCAAAAACACATACATACATGTGTACGGAGTATGTGTCTATAAAGTTAGTGAAATGCATACAAATACGTTGATTTGATTTTTCTACGTGCGGAAAAGTTCACTTTTTCAACGCGCTTTTCAGATTAGCCACCATTAATTTATTAATGTAATCTTTGTATGTAGTAAATAGTTTTCTAATAAAGCTTAAAATGGATTATACTTTTAGCTTGAAAAACACTGTTAGTCAATCCTTAATATACAGTCGTGTCACAGATTCCGTTCGGATTGGTTTTGATTCCGTAGTTGTCATTTCGAAAAAGTACATTTTTTGTGCTTCAGATTCCGTTAATTTTGTATTTCGTTTTTACAATGATAAAGCTTTCATACCTTGAGGCGTTTGTTTACTCTTGTCAGTAGCAATAGCAATTACATTCGTAGCATACAGGTATGTGATGGAAATCGATTTTGAAAACGAAGCTATTTTAAATGCCATTTTTAATACACTTTTCATCCAATTTTTATAATTTTTGTGATAAAATTCTTCTTAATAAATATATATTTCTATAATATTTGTGGTAAAGCACTTTTTAATAAAGAAATATTATTAAAAAACACCTCTTAAAATGGCTTCATTTTCGAAATCGATTTCCATCACATACCTGATAGCAACCGTTTTATAAGAGCCTTAGGATTTTTCTCAAAACAAATTTTATGTACAAATATATGTAAGTACATATGTACTTACGTATGTATTTTTATTTTAAATGTTTTTAACCATTTTCTATATTAAAAGTCAAGAGTTTTGCAATATGTGATTTGTTGTGGAAATGAAATAAGTTTGCAAAAATCAGAAAAAATCTTACAAATCACTAAAACTATAAAAAGGAGACAAAACACGATATCAAGCCCTGAAATTTATGAAAATCGCGAAACATCGCAAACAAAATTGCAACATGAGAAACAATCCTAAAGCAGGTTAAAACTCGCTAACACGGCAAGGAATGCCGAAAATTTTAAAGAAATTGTAAAATTTATTAAAATTTGCAAAATTTTGTTAAAAGTGAAATGATTGCAAAGTGGTTAAAAATTCCCAAAAATGGATGAAATCCAAAAACTTTATAAAAATCAGGTCTATCGCGAAAATGGCGTAAATTTGCGAAAAATTGCTAAAATTTAAAGAAGCCATAATATCGATTGAAAAGCTCTAAAACTATAAGGAGTGAAAAAATGCAAAAAAAAAAATGCGAAATTGGGGCGAAAATTCGCGAAAACTTGCTGAGAACGACATGATAGCAATATCTAATATTGATTAAAAATCATTAACACTTTTTTAAAGACGTTGAATACCCAAAAAAAAACTTTACCCCAAAATTGAAACCAAGCTCTAAAATTTATTAAAAATGGCCTCAAGCAAATGCCTCGGAAAGAACACAAAAAGGTTGCAACGCAAATTTGCAAATTTTTAACCAATTTTGGCATTTTTTCTCATGATTGTAATGTATTGGGAATTTCTTAAATTTTTTGCAATTATTTCCGAAATTTTGACGTTATTGAGATACAATTTTTTTTGCAAAGTTTTACACTCGTACTTTCAAATTCGTCCAGCATTGACTTGCAACCATCGAAAATAGACCCAACCAATTTCGTTTTATCGTCAAAGCTAAAGGAATAAACAATTAACAACAGCGATCAATGTGACAACAATCATTTGCTATTGCTATGCTGTTGTAATTTTCAACAGCACATAATAACAAAAGCAATATCGTAAATAGTTTGCTTTTGCTGCTGCTGTTTGAAAAATACACTTTATTATATTTTGTTTTGCTATTAGCATGTTGTTCAAAATGGTTATAACAAATTATAACAGTATAGTGATTGCTATAACATTTGGCATATGGCTATTGCTGCTGATATTGTATTTTCTGTGGAACCTATCAGCAATAGCAGCAGGAATTTTCACAGAGCATTTTTTTAACCCTGGTTGAAAGAAAAAAAATCATATAAGGAAAACAGTAAAATAATACAATGTTTATAAACACATTTAGAACACGTTTCGAATTAATTAATACAAGGAGAGCACTAAGATTAATTAACATCCAAGTTAAAAAATTACTAAAAACTCGGGAAAATCGCGAAAATTACGAAAATTCGCAAAAACTTTCTTGTACATTAAATATTACAATGTTACAATTGATTAAAAGCTCCAAAAATGTAAGAAAACCATAAACTTTGAAACTTTTCGCCTATCGCAAAAAGCTTTAAACAAGCCATCATTTTGATTAAAAATTTCTAAAACTGTAAGGAATGACAAAATTTTGAAAAAATCGCGAAAATGTCAAAAAATCACAAAAACTTGCTAATAGCGGCATGATACCAAAGTCTAATATGGTTTAAAAATCGTGTAAACTGTAAAGAGCCTAACAACTGACACAAAGTCGCTCCTATCCCGAATATTGCGAAAATTCGGGAGAATTTGCGAAATCGAAAACAAACGCTAACATTGATTAGAAACCGCCAAAGGCGCATGTTCACGAAAAATTGCTAAAAATATTGAAGAAATCACTAATATTGTAAAGAATAACAAAATCTCAGAAGAAAATGCTAACATCACGGAAAGTCCAATGTATAGTAAAAGTTTTTGTTCTTTAATTTTTGGTGTGAAATATTTTCAAATATTTTAAATGAACATTAATTTTCAACGTGCTTTTCCCAAATTAATATTTTACTTTTTAAGTAAAATATTAAATTTTTATTAAAATAAATTGAAATTGATTATGGAGGGGTATTAGCTAGTTCGTATGGTCATTTCATTGGGGCTAATGCAAATCGTTTTAAATGAAGTCTATTTGCTGATAGTTAAGAATTGTCTACATGCATTTCATTGGCGCTTTACCAAATCGTCACTAGACTTCAACCACAACTTTGAAAAGTTACAAACCGCTTAACTTATTCACATACTTTCAAAAACCATTTAAGGATTTACAAATGATAATACTTTTGAAAATCACAACAGATAAACTAAGCGTAGTAGGCCTAGAAACTTATACAAAACCCAGCAAATCATTTTTATTCGATATGAATCTAGTTTACTTTTCTACACTTTTATACAATTAGAAATCCTTTGAATAACAATAAAAGTATTTATTAGGCAAAATGAAAAATAGAACCAAAATTAAACCTTTACGAAATTTATTATTTGACATATTGTCATAATTTTATTTTAAATGAGGTTTATTTGCTGAATTCAGCAAACGTAATAATAAGTTTTACTCGACTGATCGAGTAATTTAAAAACCTCAATTTAGATTAATTGATTAATCGAACAATTGAAAAGTCGATTAAAATGAATGGTTATGCTCAATAGCTCATCAATTCAATAAAAATTCTGAAATTCAATTAGAATTTGTTAGTAAAAACCTGCTGTTGACAAGAAGCACAAAATCACTATTTTGCAATAATTAAAAAGAGCACGAAATGTGCAAAAATTATAATTATATATGTATTTATTTTGCATCACGAAACATTTACTCAAAGATTCCACTCTGATGTGAGTAGGGTTCATCTCTAATATGCACGCATGATGTACATGAGTGTTGTTTTGGTGCTGACTAGGGATGCCAAACGGGACTGATTTTTGTAAATCACGGGATTCGGGATTTCAGAATTTCAAATCCTGGGATTTTTCTTATATTTTATTGAATAGTAAAATATAAATTTGGGAAAGACGACGTTACAAAATTAAAAGTTAATTCATTGAACTAGGATCTTAGAAAATAAATTTGATACAACAATATTTAATTATATTGCTCCCTTAGGGATCGAAATTTCCTTTCCTTCTATTACTGAGTAATCCGTTGACCAAATGACGGCACAAAAATGCTCTGAGTCCACTATGACCTGGTATTCAGTAAATCTAAATTTGTTTACCTATTTATATATATTTATTTATTGTAGTTAGTCAAAGCGCTCTAGCACAAGCTCGGATGATAATTTTCATGAAAGGAGAGATTTCAGAGCTGTTGGTCTATCCGAAAAGATAGCTTTATGTGAGCCCTCAGGACTTTTATTTAAAATAATATTGGCACATGTTGCAATTGTCTCAATTTATGCATGCAATGCCGTAGGCTATTTCCACATCGAAACAGATACATTAACATTGGGTCAAAAGACTCACGCAGCAGCACGAGGTTTTGGATCTATCCGCCAACCACCGTATATTTCTGGAATCCGCAGGTGAACCAACATCCTCACACGTAGCCCTAAGCGGAAAGGTGACATAATATTATGCCGAACCTCAGTTCATGGTTTATGATGTCATTCGGCATAGCCTATAGTTCTCTTTGGGATATACTTAGGATCGATGAATGCTTGTTGCCAACACAATGAGTCTCCAAGACCCATCCTGTAAGCAACCACTGATACAGAGGACCTTATGAAGATCTGAATGACTAATTAAGGGCTGAATGGCATAGGCTGGACATATCCTCATTACACTGGTAGCAAGAAGATATGCCAACTTATTGACCTTGCATACCTTACTAGCTTCTACAATCAGCCGAGATCTCGGCCACCATACAATAGCGACGTACGTGATAGTCGGTCTGATATTCAGGCATGTTCTATATTCCATGCGGAATAAAAGTGTTGGGAATTGTCATAGCATTGTTGTTATAAATAATAATTTGCTGCTACAATGCTTTGATAATTCCGAAAATTTTCATTCCGCATTGAATACAGAATATAACATGATAACTTTAGGGCTCATACTTCCTCCAGATGCATCCAGAACTACTCTAGAGGCTTTTTGTATAAAAAATTCTACATAGGTATTCCAAGTCAGCCGTCTGCTCAGAAAATCACATAAATACCTGACATCCATAAAGTTCGGGATATTGTATCCATTTAACGATACTATACCAAAATCGAGTTTTTTCCCAAGAGTGAAGTAGAGCACAAGCATCATTTATGACGCCTGAGAGAACATAGCCGAATTTTCCAGTTACCACTTTCACTACGAACGTGGAGAAGTTCGTCGGGATTTTTTCGACGAATCCCGGGATTTGCGATTTGTCAATCCCGAAAAATCCCGGGATTTTCGAGATCGGGATTGGCATCCCTAGTGCTGACTCATGTTTACTTTTCATCCTGGCATAAAAATATGTAATGGCTTGACCTTAAATTCAAAATACAAACCCCAATACGAGTGTTTTATAAACACAACAAAATGTTATGTGAAAACTGGTTAAAAATGGTATAATTTAAGAAGTGCATTTTTTAAATATAACAAATGTACGAATATGCGCTGTTATATACAGCCAGCCATATTCATAACTGATTGTTAAAGTTAATGTATGTATTAAAACCGAGTTTCCCATACAAAATTCGTACATAAAACCAACATTAACTTTAATAATCGTTTTATTAAAATTATTTTAATAAAATTATCGTTAGACTATTTTTTTAAAGTGGACTAACAGCTCATATGTCTTACATTAGGGGATCCTTTATTTCCCAAGTTTATTACTTCTTTGGTTCCACCCCTTAAATTTTAAGTATTTTCCTTAAAAATAAATATCCCTCTACAAAAAACTCCAAGTTTTTAAATTAAGCCGTACCGAAATCATATAAAATTTCCCATATAAAAATACATGGAAATTTCGGACTTTTTTTTATCTCTGAAACAAAATATTTTATAGAGAATTGAAAACTCTACGAAAAGGTATATGATCTTTTGATAATTTCACTCCTTTGCAAATTATTTAGGATTAAAGTTTTGTCCATAAAGGATATCATAGTTTGATATAGGAGCCATATTGTTTTCGCTACGCTGTCCGCTTGTCTGTCACAGGCTTCTATCAGCAGAACAGTAAGAGGTTTTTAGTTAATTTTTTTAACTTCGCGCAATAAACAAATGGGAAGCATTTTCTGAAATATTATTAGACTAATATCAGACTAGTCTGAACATTATCGGAAGGGAATTTAATTTCGTTTAAGACATTTAGAAGATTCATGGAAATGTTACAATTTGTTGATTCTATCTGCGAATTTGATACGTCATTTCTAATAAATTTTAATGTGATTATTTCGAACTAATTTCTTTTTTGATCCAAAATGGTTATATAGGGTATGGTGTGTAACGTTATGTTCAGAAAGAATTTGACATGGTCAATATTCCAAGGAACAAGGAAAAATTAACATCAATATAATTTTGGGCGTACTAGGCAGAACAGATCAACATTGTTTTTTTGGAAGCCGACACACTCTCATCCTGTATATCTCCTCTTGTCACCACTTGTTAGACGGTCGGTTCCAAGGAACAAGGAAAAATTAACATCAATATAATTGTATCTCATCCTGTATATCTCCTCTTGTCACTTCTTATATGATTGGTGGAATGTGATTGCAATTTTTATTTATACAAATCGTATGGGAAATTTTCATACCAGAACTGCATTACTGCTAAATTGATTTTGATCTGATAATTCCCGATTTTTCTCCGACATTAATCCTAAGGGCAGTAAAATATATAAAAAATCAGAACATTTTCTGTTGTTTTGTCAGTTATTTATTGTTCCGACATGACCAAAACTATTTAGAGTTTCCACAAAAATTCCTTCTGAATTTTTACAGAGTTCTCTCAAGCATTTCGCAAGTCTTTCGAATTTCCCTAGACAAAGAGCTCCGCTTTCTTGTCAAGCACTCATATGATTTTCGGTACGTTTTCTGACCGACTTCGGATAAAAACTCGTCAACTTATGCATACTTTCTGGATAATAGGGTAATCAATCGGTTAGCCGTTAATCGGTTAACCTGTTAATTACTACCCGATTAACTGATCGGTTAAATTAAAATTTGCTATTTTCGATTAACGGTTAAACCATTTAATTTCAGTCGATTAACCGATTTAACAAAATTTTTAATTTTTTGTATTATTATAACATATTTTTTGTGAGTTTAATTATTTGTTTCGTCTCATATACAAAAGATATGTGTTTAGAAATTATTTTTTTCATACAAACAAGAAGTTTGTTTGTTTGCTTATAGGTTGCCTAGAAATGAGATGGTATTGTACCTAGCAAAAACTTGGTCCTTATTTTGATTTCAGTACGTTTTATGGGCGAAAATTTTGGATACGAACTTGGCCTTATTTTCACATTTATGTTTTTGCACGGATTCCTATTACCACTAGCATCCACCTTGAGGTGTTAAAAAGTAACAAAGATCGATAATGAGATGGTGTAGCGGGTTCGAAATCAGTACTGATCCGTTATGCTAGTCTGATTAGATATTCTAATATTCCTCTCTTTATTATTTGAGTTCAAATATTGAACTTAAGCCGAAATAATGACTTTCAACTTAAACTTATTCCGTTCTGAAGTTGTGCATAAATACTAGTTTTTATGAATTTAAAATTTTTCATTTTCTTTTCATTAAGAATAACGTACCCAATATGCTTTTACTATCTGTATTGCATGCAATTACAAATCACATGTTTAACTAAATACCCCGGTTGACCATGTCTTTCAGACCGATGCATGACAATGTCAAAGCGTCGATGACCTGTTGCTGACAGCTCAAACATATCAGTGAGGACATTTTCGAACAAATGGCCGCTAAGTTCATACATGACAACAAGAGCGAAGCTGTCACCCATCTTTTCATTAATGACCATGTAAATGACAACATCCTCAGAAATTTCCCCATTACATTTTTTGCTTGATTCTTTTCTCAGAGAGTATTTAATACAAGAAGTTTTAATAGACATTGTAAAGCTGAAAGTCCATAACACGCGTTTTCGCTTTTCAGCGTTTCAAGTTACATGCCACGCTTTTACGCAGAAGTTTTTTTTATTATTTTATGATCGCAAATATTTTTAAACTGTATTACAAGAGCAAAATAGTACACTATACAAATATAATCATCGATAACATTTAAAATAAAATATCAATGGATATAAAAAACAGCTAACCTGTTTGCACGCCGCTGATGACGCTTACAAAAGTAGAAAGTAGACCTACTTTTTGCGTTGGACGCGTAAAGGCGTCATGCTCTGTAACTTCATACATACAACTATACTGATTCAACTTTTTGACAGCCGCTTATGACGCGAAAAAGCGTGTAACGCGTGTTATGGACTTTCAGCTTAACAGCTCAATTTCGATCAATTTTAGCAAGCAGGAATATATCAAAATGATTCAAACTGGTCACAGACTAAGTGACAATGTCCACAAGAAGTTTATTTGGTCAGTTAGCAGGACCAGTTGAGTAGATTCTCTTTTACCCATTCTTTGAGTACGTTTTCTGTTAGATTGTCATAAAAGAAACTATAATCGACAAATATCGTGCATGACAAATGTCGAAATTTCCTTAAGTAGTCGTTGATGAAAACGTCCTCTACGACGAGTTGGCCAACCGGAGCACATTTGTGTTTTAAATGTAGTTGAAAAATGAATACGTAAACAAATAAACAAACATACAAAGTTCGCACCTTTGTTTTAGCAAAAAACAATTTGAAATTCAAAAGAAATTAGCGAATGCTATTTTCAACGCTCTCGGCCGAAATAAAAAAAAATCGATTCGGTTCTCGATTCAACGCACAATGTGGTATATAAGATTCTCCAACATCTCTAGGGATATATCACTTTAAATTGATTCTTCATTGAATACAGACAAGTTTGAACTGCAAATTCATTTAATCAACATGAAATTTATTTTGATTTTACTCAGCATCTTTGCTTTGATTTTTGCATCTGTACAAGCTGTTGATAAATCCGGTAATTTGTTGTTTTTATGGTTTTTAATTTATTTATACAAACACACATTAAAGTGAAATTTTATTTGAATGTTGTTTCTTATTCTATTTTTTTTTTATTTTATAGCCTGTTTGCAGCCTAAAGAAATCGGGCCCTGTCGTAAATCAGAATTGCAATACTATTACGATGCCGAAAAGAAATCTTGCGAAGAATTTATCTATGGCGGATGCCACGGCAACGACAATCGTTTTAATACTAAAGAAGAGTGTGAGAAATTATGTTCTTAAAAAATAGTTGTGTTATTGAGATTAAATATTTAAGTTTCTTGTTGTTTAATTAACTTCTTATTTTTTTTATTAACATTTGTTAAATACATAAAATTTAAACAGTTACCTAATCGCAACGTTTTTTGTACTTAAAAACTGAATTTCTTTAATTATGCCGCCAATGCATAACTCTGTCATTTGTGAACCGACTTTCAAAATTCTTTTTTTTTCGAAAGGGTTTGCCTTCAGTTCGGTCCCATAATTTTTTTTTTGAAAATCGGGGAAAATTTACTTCCTCAATGCATAACACTTCTTTTTTGTTTGTTTGTTTGCAGTTTGATTCCAGATTTTTTTTTTCAAAAATCGACTGCGCTTGTGAGTTGAACATATATGTTTTTTGTTTTGGACGACTTTTTTCAGGTTTTTGTGATTATACTATAATGTCTACAGCCAACATACTTTCTAGCTGCCTGTAAGCATAAGGGGATAATCACTAAAACCGGAAAAAAATTCGGCTGAAACAAAAAATAAATATATACATACATATTATAAAAAATACTATTCTGTAGCAATTTCAAAAAAATTATGATGCTGCATTAAATGCAACTTAAAATATATTTGAAATTGAAAAACACTTTCGGACATGCTGCCTATAGACATAAGGGGATAACCACAAACATCACAAAAAATTTGGTTTAAAAGAAAATATACATATAAATATTTTACAATGTTATACAAAACACTTTTCTTAAGCTATTCCTACAATTTTAATATTATGTAATAAGTGCAACTCAAAATATTTCGATTTGAATATAAAAAAGACCCTTGTAAATATAAGAAAAAAAAAAATCGAAAAATTACAAGAAATTTGGTTTAACAACTAAAAGCAAATATTTTTTTTTATAGAAAACACAAGTTTAGAGTGTGTTCCAAAATTTTGGAACGATATAATAAATAGAACGCGAAATATGTATGTATGAGGGTTTGAAAATGAAAAACGCGTTCAGGTGCAAAGCTGGCTAGTATATCCAGAAAGTGTCAATAAGTGGCTGATATTTTGAGGCCTATTCTGACACAGTAATATAATAGTCACATGGTTATAATTTGTAATGCTGACTTTAGACGACATGTTTTTTACATATGGCTTGTTAGGTGTGTAAGACATATGTAACTTCGCATGTTTGTCAAAATTGTCAATTTACAGACGGTATATAATATTTGCTTTCACACGTACATGTGCAATTACATTTGACATAACCTCTGAGTGTTCACAACAGCTTAGTTTTTGCACAATTTTCGTAAATATATAAAGCGCTCTTTAATGTTTTTTCAGCCAAACCACACTTTTGATAATTTAATACAGCTGATGTCAGATACCTTGTCAGATGAAAATAGAACACGCTCTAATTGAAAAATTTTCATCTGACTTTGCTTCTGTAAATATCATCTGACAATGTTTCATATGTTTCACACGGCATGTATCACTTTTGCAGTGGGAAATTTGACAAGTTAGATGTAAAATACATGTCGTCTAAAGTCAGCATAACCAATATTATAAAAATAGAAAAATTGCATTCCCACAATTTTTTATCGTAACAAAAGTCAATAAAACTATTACCTACAAAAAAGTAGGTAACAAAGATTTATTTTAAAAATTTTGTAATTCAATTGGTATTTAAAGTTCCCAAAAAATAATATAAAATAGACCTCGAGCTTAAAGCAATTAGGCAACGTATTATGTTCCCAAAAAATTTTAAACAATCCGTTAAATACATTAAACTTCGTTTAAAATCAATTTATCGAGAAAATAGCAAGGAATGCTAAAAATTCGGAAAAACAGCGAAAATGGCGAAAATTTGCAAAAACTTGTTAAGATTAAAAAGATGGCGAAGTCTGATATTGACTAGAAGTCGCTAAAACTGTAAAAAAAAACAAAACCTGGCAAATAGTCACTTTTATCGCGAAAATTGTGAATTTGCATAATTTTCGCGATTTGTTCCAAGTTTTTGGTATTCCTTATAACTTTAGCTATTTTTAAGCAATTTTAGGGCTTGCTTCCAATATCACAATTTTTCGCTATTTTCGCGACAAGTGTTTTTTTTTACCAATTCTTGGCTTTTTTAAAGTTTTACCGAATTTTAATCACTATCAGACTTTTCTATCTTTTTAATGTTAGTTTTTGAGAATTTTCGTCATTTTCAAAATTTTTTCAGAGTTTTTTTGCATTCCTTACAATTTTAGCTATTTTAAAACAATTTTAGAAATTGTTTGCGATTTTGCAATTTTTCGCATGATTTTATACAGTTCTATTGATTATTAAACACTATCAGACAGTTTTATCTTGTTAAAGTTAGAAAATTTGTGCGAATTTTCGTTATCAGTAATGATCCAAAAATATGGTTGATTGTTCATTTTGCCACTAAGATTGTTCTTCCCAAATATTTTGGATGGTTATCAACTATTTTTATTTGTTCCCTTGATCAATATGAAGAAAATCGCAAAGAAAGTAGGCGTCTTGGGTGATTTTCTCTTGGGTTCGTGTAGAAGCCAAAATTTTCATGAATTAATTTTTGGCATTCAACGATCTATTTTTATTTCAAGAAAATAATTTTAAATAATTAAATTTTATTAGAAAAATTTGTAAATTTTTTCACCATATGGTAACAAAAATTCCGTAACAAATTGATTATTACCAAATTTGTCAGAATAAGGCTGTTTTTATGTAATTTTTTGTGATTTTTCGAATTTGAAATGAAAAAGCTCCGCGTAATGTCATGAAAAAATTTTAAGAAATTGGGGATAAAATCAGTTACATATGGTTGAACAAAATAAACAAAATGGTAATAAAAATCTCTATTTGTTAAGACTTCAGTCGCTTTGAGCCACCTCTAAACATTTTTCAATTGGGCTAACAATTGTTGTACCCTAGTTTTATGACTATTCAAATATTTCTAGGGGATGAGAAGTAGAATCGGAGCACTTTTAAAAATATAGGGCCACCCTAATGTACATATTATGTATATCATACTAATTAGGTGACTCATGTAAAGGTTGGAACCAATTCAAAATTTATGACAATTTGAACAGTCCACAAATTAAGAAGTACAGTAGTACGCCAGCCCAAGTTCAGGCCAATGCACACACTGTGTATATTAAACGAAACCATTCGCGCTGTTTTACCCAGCTCATAACTTTCTAGAATTTGAGAGGTAACAAAACAACACATTTGATCTCCATACAATGTGAATCGGTCTAATATACTAATATATTAGACAATCAAATCTAATATGCCTTTGGGGAATTCCATGCCAAATCATACAGTTTTTGATTCGATAAAGCTCGATTTGGGTGCTCAGTGGCTGATTGGTAGCGATGCTAGCCTGTCAGTCCAGAGGTCGTGGGTTCGATTCCCGCCATGTGTTGTTGTGATGTTAAAGACCTCATTTTTGGATATTTTTTTTATAAAATCAAAGGTGTCGGACTTTTTGAAAACTTTAATAGCTAAAACAAGTATTAATACTTTTGAAGAAAATGAATTCCTAACATGTTAAGTTGTTATTGTTTTTTGCAATTTTTCTAACAACAATTAAATCGGGGGAGGATTTTCTTCAATAGTATTAATACTTGTATTAAAGTGTGAAACGATCTTAAATGATAATTACCTAGAAAATTTTTTTTGATCGAACTCGAAGGTGGTCGGTTCAAAAACTGTCTGATTTGGCATGGAATACCGCATTTAATTATATTTTAATTTCGCGTTCTTGTTGTTGTAAATTATACTCGTAATTAAATTGAGACAATCAATGTTGTTTATCATACAAATTAAAATCTATAAATATAACGGGATTCACTGTATTTATACAGTGACACGCAATACATACATATTTCAGTTATACACTAATCTAATTGCACAAAATAATGACACAAGCACTATTGAGGCTTTTATTGGAATTATCAATTATTCGGGGTTAATTGCCATCGAATAAAATATAATTCATTTTTATACTGTTCTGTTAGTTGATCGCTTAGTTTGTGATTAAACATTTTATGCATATTTTTAATTAAATTCTTATCATTAAACTAAAAGTGTGAGTTAATTTCCAAGGAAACTTGAATATCCAGAATCATAAAACTTTGTACGACGGATATGAGAATGGAAAAGGTTATTACAAGAATGGATGACCATAATAAATAAGTATATTTATATGCACATTTTGATTGTAGTTAACAATATATTCCAGGTATGCTGTGATTTTTAAATATCTGACTTTGATTCTGCTGAGCAAAAATAGAAAAATAAACGTTATTTCGCAGCCTTATTTTTTTGTGAAAAAGTAAATTTCATAGGCACTCAGTAAAATTATTCAGGCTGTTAGTAAAATCCAATATGAATTGGTTTGACACATTTTTCTCTGCGTTCCACAGAGGGAAAAACAGCCAATCTAGCGGCGGAAAAATAAAAAAAATTATCGAATTTGAAAAAAATTTTAACGCAGTTTCAAAGTCGACAAATCAGTTTACTTAAAAATCAAATTTATTTATCACTATTGTTAAGTTGTAATTCTTTACTGATTTTTATATCAAATTTGTTGGCGTATTGAACCGCATATGATTGATGTACGTTTTCGTACAAAGTAACTTTTTTTTGATAAAGTGTTATATCAGCTATTTTAAACTGATTTACTTTATATATTTGCTATTTCAGTTAAGGGTTACAAGCGTAAATACAGAAAATTTTTTTCAATTTTCTAAATCTTTGTAGAGATACAAAAAAAGTATTCCCGAGTCCCTGAAAATTTAGTGGAATCTTAATGAAGATATTATAGAGTAATAATGTTCCAAAAATTAGCTCCGGAATCTTGCGTATGCGACTTTTACACCAGTTTTTCTAACTATACATCTTTTTCAAATTTCCCTACCTGTTTGTACTTCTATATGATTTTGTTGGAATTTGCTTCTGAAACCACTTGTTATTAAATTAATATACCAATGAAGTAATCATTTTCAATTTTAAGGCAACTTTTTAATACATTTTGAAATTTAAAAGTACTTTGAATTTAATTTTTTAAAGCATTTTGAATTTTTAAAATTGGTCGTATATAGCAACATATAGTGCCCACTGTGCTAAAAATACCTAATTTATTTACAGGCCTTATAGCCACAGCCTTTTTAGGCATGCGGTTTTTGTGGATCAGACTATTAGTTTGGAAGATATAAGCTTTTCGACGACTAAAGAGTTTTATCGATAAAATTAGTCTTATATAATAAAATATAGCGTCCACAGTGTTAAAAATAGCTGTCTAATTTTTACATAATTTATATCCTACATCCTTGGCTACAACCTATCAATACATTTTTGTAGACCAAACTATTACTTTGGAAGATATGTTTCAAAATCTTGAGAATTATATTGGTAAAATCAGTCTTATACAACAAGACATATCGCCCACTGTGTTAAAACAGGTGACTAATTTTGTACAGACCTTAAAGCCTACATCCTACCAATAATTCATCCATAAATTTTTTTTGTCGATAAGACTAATAATTTGGAAGTTATAAGCTGTCCGACGACTAAATAGTTTTATCGGTAAAATTGGTCTTATATAAGAACATATAGCGCCCACAGTGTTAAAAATAGCTGTATAATTAATGGAATTGAATATGGACAATGATTTAGTAATAAAAATAAATAATATTGAAATAGAAAAAGTAAAAAGTATAAAGTACCTCGGGTTTGTTATAGACAAGAACTTAAAGTTTAAAGAACATATCGAATATATGTGTAAAAAAATCGGCAAGAAAATCGGGTGTTTTAAAAGCTTACGAAACAAACTTTCAATACTAACTGTAATAAACATTTATAATGTAATAATTAAACCACATTTTGAATATGGGTCCACAATATTTTATACATGCTGTACAAAAACTCAAATAGAGCGACTTCAGAAATTACAAAATAGGGCAATGCAACCGATACACACCAATTCAAGTTATGTTAAACACACTGCATTGGCTAAATATAAAACAACGGCTAGAACTGAACACACTAAATTTTATCCAAAAGATGAAGATGGGAAACTGTTGTGAATACTTGAATAACCTATTTATACAAAATAGTCAGTAAGTTTACATCACTATCATATGTCATTGTATAATTTGAAGTTTTAGCAAAATGGCTGTTCTTTTCTAACCATATTAACAACAGAAACTCACCTCAGTATTTATGTGAACAACTTGAATATGTTGGACAACTACAACCGTATTACCTTAGAAATGGGCAAGACTTTAGACCACAACCAATGTTAACTAATGCAATGCAGCGATCTCTGTTTTACAAAGGCTTAAATTTATATAACATGCTACCACATGATGCTAAAATATTTAATCGTAAATGTGTGCAATTAGTAAAAACTAATATTTCACAGAATTTGAATTTATAACATTGTAAAGCAAAAATTTTAACGCTGTATAATTTTATTTGTTATGAAATTTTTAAAAGTATTTATAATACTACTAAATAAATCAATCAATCAATCAATAATTTTTACAAAATTTATAGCCTACATCCTAGCCTATAACTCATCTATACATTTTAGTAGATCAGACTATTAGTTTGGAAGATATTGGTTTTCCGAAGAGGTAGGAATTTTATTGGTAAAATTTGTCTTATCTAACAACATATAGCGCCCACTGTGTTAAAAATAGCTACTTAGCTTTTAACACACATTGTAGCCTACATACATCCTTCCCTATAATTCATCCATAAATTTTTTTTGGGTCAGACTATTCTTTTTTAAGATATGATTTTTCCGCCGCTAGATTGGTATTTTTTCCCAGTGTGCGTTCGTGGAATCCGTTTGTTTGAATTTTTTTAATTTCCGTACGGAAATTGAATTTCGTGTGCATAAAAAGTAGTCCATTAATTCTTGCTTTTAACATTTAGAATATATTTTCCGCATCCTAAACAAATACCTTTGTAAACGATAATATTAATTTTAGCGAAAATAAAAACTTTTCGAATAAAGCAACTTCGATACGTTACCATGAACCCATTTATAATTGGAATTGGATATGAATTCCGTTTCCAATTCAATTTTGTAACGGTTTCCATGAACAGGCTGATCATATCGGAAATGACGAAAAATTGCAAAAATCGAACATAGCTTCAAATTCGTTCAAAATCACTAAAAATGGTACATGAGGGTTTAAGTCAAAGCAAACAAGTCTATTGCGGATATGACGAAAATTTGCAAAATCCCAAATAGTTTCAGAAAATCAGATGAAAAACAGCTCGCGAAAAACCACATTTATCACGGATATGACAAAAATTTCACGGAAATGACAAATAATTTCTAAAATTTTTAATTCCGCAATTTAAAGATCAAGTGATTTTCAGTCAAATTTGAAACTGTTTCAAATATTCTTGATTTATTTATTTTTGTTGAAAATTCTCGTCATTTTCGTTATACCGTCATATATGTATCTTCGTATAGGAAGCTGTGAGATAATGTTACACGAATCTGTTGGAAATTTTTACAAACCTATGTAACACGAACAGTTAGTCGAGGTGGAACATTACCTCTCAAAGAGCGGACAACAACCATAAGCCCGAGTTCTGTCACCCAGAAACGAGCTGCTTTAAGACTGTAATTAATTTTTATAATAAACTTTTGTAATAAAGAAGTTTATATTTAATAGGATGTTTGTTATTCTAAAATAATTATTTATTGTGTAGAAAATGAACTAGAGTTCATTAAACTAGAATTCATACCAAGAGCCAGGGAAGAGTCACGTTGTGTGGCCACAGCTGTACGTTGATAACGGGCAATATGATCCAATGAGTGTGGCAGAATGGGACGAACGCTATGCATTTCCAGCAAAGTTAAATTATCCAACTTCGCATACGTACCTTCGCCTTTAATGAAGGCATCAATTGAAGTACGTAGTTTAGATTCACGTATGTCAAATATATCCTTAATTATTGTACGAATTTCTTCACATCGAGGAACGTCATCTGGAGCAGTACTCATAATAAGCTGAGCTTCAATCATATAATGTTCGCTAGGCATTTTGGTAAAAAACCTTAAAAAAGTAAAAATCTAAGAACTTTGCTTTTATTTTTTATTTATACATATACAGCTTACTTGGATCTTTTTTCTTCCTCTTTAATTTCCTCCAAAAGATCCAAATCCATCCACTCTGGCGGCACGATACGACATTTTTGTTGTTTTCTAAGATGCATTCCCAACCAGAGTGGCACGTGCACAGGAATACCAGCGCGAAATGGTCCTACACTTCCCGATATCAAATGTAGAGGCTCAAATGAGAAATTTGGTACGATACCAATTACAGACTTTTCGCCAATAAATTCTATAACACAAGGTTCCATTTTTCTTTTCAGAATAATAAAGTACGTATTAATAATCCAAGTGGACTCCACTTAGTGGAGCTAATATTTTTTTCAAAGCCGCCAAAAATATAAACAAACAAGCAAACAATATTCCAACAGCTGTTGTGTTAAGTCTCCAAATTGAACTACATAATAGTACTGCCAGAGTCATAGATTTATATCCATTGGCTATAAGCAGACGAGTACAATTTTTAAGCAGCACCATTTTTGTTCTTTCCAAAACATACGAGATTCATTCATCTGGCATACTATGTATTCGTACATACAGCTTGTATTTGGATTAGTGTATTTTGCATTAATTTGTTTTTGCAAAGTGTGCATGTATTAGTTTTATGCTGCTAATGCGGTGTTGTAGCTGGTTGAAAAATTATGCCAAAGAAAAACCTTTCTCTTCCCCTCTCTTGCCCATAAGCTAGCATTTTATGCCAACACAATTGTTCTCATGTGATCATAGCCATTGGGACTATTAAAAATTATCTGTAGGCCAGATATGAATATTATCATAATGTAGTTCTCTTTCCAGAACTATATATATTTTGATTAAACATAAAAGCAAACAGCTTCACATAACCCTACGTCTGTACCTGATATATTTTTATCATGACAAATTTCAAATTCTTTATACGAAAAACAGCTTACATAAAAAAATTATATTTCAATATCAAGTTTGACTTTTGTTATGATAAAAATATATCAGGTATAGACGTAGGGTAAAGGAGTCATAAGTGGCAATGTCTTTCATATTATCTTCTCTCTAAAATTTTAAATAGCCTCCAAAATGTTGTCTTTAAAATCGTTATCACGGACATTACGAAGGACCATATCTTAAATGTCGTCTATCAAACTTTGCTTATAACAAAATAGGTGTTATCGTCTTTAAAGCTGCCTGCTACTAAAAAGTATTTACATAAATATGACCGACAGCGTCCTTAAAATTTCAACGATAATGCTTAAAATGTTATAGTTACTAAAACGAAACTGTGATGGACTTAGTCTTATATGTCATCAGTTTCGTCTTCAATCATATAATGAATGTGCAATCGTTATATATTATGTGTAGTTGTTATATATTACAAAAAATTGTATTCTCAACAAATCGCTTTCAATTTTATTACTTTCCATGTTTTCTAGTAAAATTCTTACATGGAAAGACGGTCAACATGTTTGTCCAACATGCCAGTAAAAGCATCATTAAAAGTTTATGAACTTTTAGCTGTCACTAAATTGTACAGTGTGTACACCGCTTAGCATGTCCATCTTTGAAGTATTTTTTAATATTTCATCTGGCAGCGTAGTATAACATTTTTGATAATAGAATGCAGCTGAACTTTTGCAGCGTCGACTCTGAATTAGAAAAATTTTGTGAAAAAATTAAAGTTTAGAAAAAAGTGCTAAATATCAATTTATATATAAACAAAATGAGTGTTAGCGATTGTGATGTGGAGCAAGAATCTAGAGCATTTGAAGATAATGGAAATTATAAGGAAAACAAGATTAACTTTAGCAAGGAGGTGAAACAAGTCATAAACAAGGTAAGTAAAACATTTGCAGGAAACTGCTGTACATTTTATTTCTAATTAACATTGAGACTTCATATATAAATGTATATTTTTAAGGTTTTGAAATCAGATGATCCGATGGATGCGCCTGACTTCAATTCCGTTGATTATATAAATCAGCTCTTTCCCAACGAACAATCTCTTACATCTATCGACGAGACTATACAACGTATGCAATGCGAAGTGTCGGTTATTGATGACAATATCCGTTCGGTTGTTCGGGGGCAAACAAATACAGGACAGGATGGTCAGATGGCCTTGTATGAAGCACAAAAAGTTATTACCACTTTATACGATCATATAATTGATGTCAAAACTCGTGCTGAAAAGACAGAAGAAATGGTTAAAGAAATTACACGAGACATAAAGCAACTAGATTGTGCAAAACGTAATTTGACTTCAGCCATTACGACTCTTAATCATTTGCATATGTTGGTGGGAGGAATTGAAAGTTTGGAAAAGCTAATAGAAAAACGTTTGTACGGAGAGATTCTGAATCCGCTTCAGGCTATAACGGAAGTTAATCAACATTTTCAACAATATTCTGATATCGAAGAAATTAAGAATCTTTCGCAAAGTGTAGATCGCATACAGGTGAAATTGGCCGAACAGATAACGGAAGATTTTAAAGAAGCATTTTCATGTAAGTCTTCTAGCAACAATGCTCATCCTAGATTGGGCTTGAATCAGTTATCCGATGCTTGTAAAGTTGTATCAGTATTAGATCCAAAAGTTAAAAAAGAACTTTTAAAATGGTTTATCGCACAACAATTAGAGGAATATCTCCACTTGTTTCACGAAAATCAAGATATTGCTTGGCTGGATAAAATAGATAAACGATATGCTTGGCTTAAACGACATCTTCTCGATTTCGAGGATAAATTCGGTAATGTTTTTCCCCTAGATTGGGAAGTTTCTGAACGAATAACTGTAGAGTTTTGTCGGCTAACACGAGAGCAATTGACTCAAATAATGGCCAAAAGGGCGCATGAAATCGATGTGCGTTTGCTAATGTTTGCCATTAATAAGACGCAAGCCTTCGAACAATTACTGTCAAAAAGATTTACTGGAACTACTTTGGGCACTAATAATATTAACTCGGATAAGGCAAGTGCAGTCAATGAAATTTCAAATACTTCTTCAGAGGCTCTTACAACTCATGCGGCAGTTGTGTTTCATGATCAAATCGGTAGCTGTTTTAAAAATCATTTGGATATCTATATAAAAAGTATTGATCGCAATTTATCGGAACTTATTGATAAATTTATTGAACAAACAAAGGAACCTTTTAAAGTGGCCGAAGCAAAGACTACAGTGTATCCTAGGTATTTAATCAGTGTGATTTATGTGTATTTTTTATGCAAGTAAAATGTGCGTTTTTGTTAACCAAATCTATCTACTTTACAATCAGTTCTGGCGACCTTTTTGTTTTCTATAAAAAGTGTATGGTTCAATGTAACCAACTGAGTAATGAACAACCCATGTATGAATTAGCAATTGTGTTTAAAAAATATTTACGTGAATACGCTAGCAAGGTGTTGGAGTTTAGTATCCCGAAATTAATGCCTTCAACAACATCAATTGGTGAGTAATTATTATTGTTATTTTTTTTATCTATTGCATAAATGTAATATACAATTTGCTTGCATCATTTTGTTTTCATATTTTACACATTTAAAACATCTTAGTGGGAAAATGGATATTTATGGTTAAATGAAAATTTAAACTTTTTATGATCTGCTGTGTAGTTTGGAATTAATTGACGTTAAAAAAATTATTCGAAGAGTTTTTGTAGAATATCCGAATAACTTTGTTTTTAAGTCACCTTTTTATAAAAATTGTTTTTAAATTTACGAAAGTAATAGTGCGTTTCCATCCATATACGTGTTTTTGGCCAAAATATGAGTTTTGCGCAAAATTCAATTATCATGTGATCAAAACACCTCAAACAGCGTGTTTTGCTCCAAATTATGTCGAAATTTGTCTATGCAACACTGTGTTGCCTCTATGATTACAAATACAAAACTTTGGGTCATCCATTTACTGTGATTGAGAAATGCGATAAAAGTGACACTGTTATGCGAAGAAGAATGTCAACAAAACTAAAAATGTCAAACTTATTACGAAAATTCAAACTTAAAAACACTTACAGCATAATGGAAACGTTTCGACATATTTTGCTCAAAACAGCCTGTTTTGCTCATAATGGAAACGTACTATAAAACAGCGTGTTTAATTTATTACGTTTTAGAGCTGTTAACAATAGGATGTGTTAATAAGTAGGCAAATTACACCAAATAATAAATACTTTTGTAAGGGGCTGTACGTAACGCCGTTAAAGATTTCGTTTAAATTTTTTCCGTTAAATTTTTTAGGAAGATTAATAGAAAAACCAAATGGGGTTTAAAAAGATTTCTCAGGCTTTCAAATGTCGGGCATTAACAAGCTCTCCACTATTTTATCATTTGCGTAAAGTACACAATATATACATAGACTGATAGTTTCAATAAAGATCCACACATCTGACAAGAATAATATTTGCCCAATTACAAAATATGTAAAGAAATGTTTTCTTAATTCAATCGATGAAATAATTGTTTAATTCATAACCTGTTGTAGATCGTATAAATGTTATTGCTAATTTCCACATAAACATGTTTTTAAACAATGTTTCATGTAAATTAGACAACAACATTTATATGATCTACAACACATTACTGTAGGTCGTGAATTGGCCAAATATGTAAGAAGGAGATTGGCTGAATATGGAATGTATGTTAACGACTTTAAAAAGTCGAAACTAGTGATAGAATATATTAAAAATCGTGGTTTTAACGTAGTTATTGGATTACATTTTTTTATTTATTACTCGTTCGAATATTCGAATAAAAGTTTAAAATTATTCGGCTGTTCGAACAAGAAAAAAATTATGAAATGTTATTCGAAGCCGAATAATTGACAACACTAGCCACAACTCAAAATTAGCTTTGCAGAAAACGAGTTTAAAAATCTATATTTACATACAAATCAATGGAAAAATTAAATAACATGATAAACGGAGATAAGTATGTACTGATGATTTGAGTGCGCGGCTACTTCCGAAAAAAAAAAATGTTCTCTTCTGCCGTCTAGGTTGAACATTAATTGATGTTAATTTTCCCTTAATTTCTGAACACAACGTTTTGCTTTCATTTCGTAATATTGTTCCTACCATGTTCAACTATCGAATGTGAAAAATTATTTTATTAAAATCATTACATTGGTCCTGTATTCGGTACGACATGCCTTGTTGCAAAATGTTGAATATCTCATAGAGGATTTGAAAACTCACTAAGAAAAATATTAAAACTTTTAGGAATGCGCTGATTTTGAGTTACAACTGACGGGCTTTTGTGCTCTCCTGAAAAGCACCAATCTTTCCATCTGATAGTTAGACATGATATGTTTTAATTTTTGTGTTGCAATTTCTTAAGTTTTGGCTTTTTTAGAGACCTTTAATTAATTTAATGCTGGGTAATGTAAATATTGTTTAGAAACTTTTTACATTTTGGCTTACGATTTAATTCGTATGACTTATTTTTTTTTTATTTTTTATTTTTACGATTTTTCTTTCACTTCCACTTATTTTAAATAAAAAAAAACCCCTTCACTAACATATCACAAACATTGCATGTAATTAATTGTTGTTAAGTGTTCAATAATAATAAACTAAATACAAAAGATTTGAAAAAATAACAAATTTATCAGGAAAAAGCATGTCTTTATTGACACGTGATATGCAGAATCTCTCCACGGCCGCCGGTCAAGTTATACACAATTTCTTAAAGGAAGGTGATGTGCAACGTTTTTCTAAAGACGATCTCATACGCATTTGTTGCGTATTAACCACTGCAGAGTATTGTCTGGAGACAGTACAACAGTTGGAAGACAAACTTAAAGAGAAAGTTGCCACGTCTTATGTCAATAAAGTTGATATGTCAGAGGAAAAAGATGTGTTTCATCGGTAAGACAATTTTAATTTCATTAGTATCGGTGCATACACATTTACTAATTTCCTATATTTATTTTGTGTTTAAGCATAATCTCAAATTGTATACAACTATTAGTTCAGGATCTGGAAACGGGCTGTGAGCCTTCGCTGCAAGCCATGTCTAAAGTACAGTGGCAAACGATTAACAATGTAGGCGATCAAAGCGCTTTTATTTCTAGTATATGTGCCAACTTTAAACAAACTGTACCCATATTACGCGACAATTTGTCAAGTTCACGCAAATATTTCACACAATTCTGTCATAAATTTGTTAACGTTTTTATACCGAAATATATCAACGTTTTATACAAATGTAAATTGACATTATCGGATGGCTCTAACAACGTTTTGGGCTGCGAACAATTACTATTAGACACTCATAGTTTAAAAACGGCCTTAGTAGACTTGCCTTCGATTGGGTCAAGTGTAAATCGCAAAGCTCCCACTTCATACACCAAAGTGGTTGTTAAAGACATGAGTCGCGCTGAAATGATTATCAAAGTCGTAATGACACCTGTTCAACCACCAGCACATTTTACACAACAAGTTTTGAAACTACTGCCAGATGTTACTATTGCCGAATATCAAAAGATTTTGGACATGAAAGCGATCAAACGTGTAGATCAGTTACAACTAATTGATCTTTTTAAACGCACTGCCTCAACAGCTGCATTTGCGGGCTTAACAGATACTCCTGACAATGGCTCAAACACCGAATTGAATAACACAAATTTTGCTGAAACGGGTACTGATAATTTAATGGTGGACGCCACTAGCGTTGAAAGTTCGATTGGAATTGAAATTTCTGCTGGAAACACAGTTTCGACTCCAAAAAGAGCTTTTATCTTTAGTGTTGGCAGTTTTTCTGGCGGAAACAACAGTGCGGATAAAAATGGTGATGGCTCTTCACAGGCGGGAAGCGATCGGAGTCGCATTCGTAAGCTGGAGAGCCTTTTAAAAAAAAGATTGCCGTAATCAGATTTTTGTGTTATTTCAATACCTTTTTCTATTTCACAACATTCCATTATTTAAAGTTTATTATAATTGCAAGCAACTGCTGTATACATTTTTATTCTGTGCAATTCTAATAAAATTTATTAATAATTTATTTAGTTTTGTTAAGTTCTTTTTCTTTTAACACAATAGAACAGCTGGAAGACTCTTCAATCCAATTGCCGGGGACACTGAGATACGCCTATTATGCATCGTGCAGGGAGACACTATGGCTGATTGCTATCGATTAGAGATGAACGATATTTCTGTACCTGGGATTTATTTATTTATTTATTTATTTTATTTATTCCAATTCAAAGGAGCCGCAAGCCTTTCAAGGCCTAATTGGCAGTTCTACATAGTTTAAAAATAATGTTACATAGGTACTTCCATTCTTCAACTAAATAAATTAGAGTAGATTAACAATTCAGTTCCATACTTAATTGCTAATAGGTACTACAACTTTTCCATAAAGTTATACCTAGTAACATCAAAGTTAATTAACATTTAAATCTAAAAAAATAAATAATAATAATTATTTAATTTTTCCCCAATTTTTATTGTTATTATATATTTGCACAAACATTTTGACCAGTTACTGAAAAATCACGAATCACAGTTTTGGCAAAATTTGTCAACTAACTGCTACTTGCAAAGTCGTTCTTTTCTATTTGTTACATATACAAAATTATGATATTTCACTGTTTGTGTGGGTAATAACGTTTGCGTACAATAACAATAAATGAATAATATTGTGTTCTCTCTTCCTCATTATTAGTATTGCTTTTTAAAATTCAAAGTATATTTTAAGGCGCACTTAAATCTGCCTTGGTACAAGTATTTCTTCAGTAAAATGTTTTTGTGTACTGGAAACAGTGATCATAGTCACAGTTTTAAGTAACAGGGATAAGTAACTAGCGATACTAGCCTGTCAGTCCAGAGGTCGCGGGTTCTACTCCCGCCGTATACCCTAGATGTTTTCCGCCGATAAGCTAAATCGCTTCGCGGATTTGTTTGTTATTAAAAAAATATATACATATAAATAAATTCAGTAAACTGCGACTTTGACTTGCAATCGAAGGGTTCCGTACGAACACCATTTATGTATAACAAATTTTTGGCGATATTTTTAGTTTTGGGAATTTTTTTCGTTTTAGAGCTTTTTCATTTTGGGATTTTTTTTCTTTCTGGCTGTTTTTTTGTTTTTTTTTCGATTTTCTTTCTTTTTTGTCGTTTTTTAGTTTTAGCGATTTTTTCGTTTTGGAGTTTTTTTTCTTTTCAGCGTTTTTTTCGAGTTCGTTATTGTTTAACTTACTGTTTTTGATTTGACGTTTATTTTATTTGTTTTTGCGACTTATTCGTTTCAGCGATTTACTTTCCGGCTTGCTCCATGCAGTATCCCTTCTCTTTAATTATTAATTTAACCTTTAATTATTATTTTTCTTTGTTTCAAGTCTCTAATTATAACGATTTATAAGATACAGTTTAATCTCAAAATTACATTACCTGATAAAATACCCTTTAATAGTTTAGTTTGTTTGTTTTATGCATTCGTTACTAAAACTGAAAATGTGAATTGTCTATATATTAAGTGTCTGCATATTAAAGTAGGATTTCAACATGTTTCGTTACTCGCCTTAGAACACCCTTTAATTTTTAACTTTCATAAATTTTTAGTATTTGTTAATGTAGCGCCCAAAGTAACACATATTCTGCGAAAATTTCAGTTCCGAACCTCTTACGGTTCTCGAGAAAGAAGTCTGTGACAGACAGACATTAGTTCATATGTTAGACGTACAACGTAGCGAAAACAATAGGGTTTCTCGCACCGTCAAGGAGAGTTCACCAATCATGGTGGACTCCAATACTTAGGCAGCTACGGCCGAACATTTTAACAAAGCGAAGGGCGATAAAGAGCCTGTAGATTGGGATAACCATCGGCAGAGTTTCATTGACTTCAAGAGAAAGCCCAAAGGGGAATCAAGGAAATGTATCTGTGGTGACTTATTATGTGTGCACTCGTATTATCATAGAATTGGAGTGTTTTTACATCATCCCGCTTTCCACAACATATTTTATAAAATTCCGCTTTTTGCTCATATTTTCTTCAGAATCCCGCTTTTCAATCGCTCTTGCCCCGCTTTTTGGAAAAACCTTCTGCTCACGTTTATTCATGATTGTAATCCTAAAACCTCAGGTTTAAACAGTTTTAAACTAAAATTATGAATGCTGTTGTATAGCATTATTTTCTCTAAAGGTTTAAAAATCGCAAATTTACTATAAAAAAAAAACAGAAATGTGCGTTTTAAAAATGAAAATTTTCGATATTTTGAAAAAATATATCGATATACCGTTTCTAAATTATCAAAAATTGGAAAAACTATCGATATATCGACGATCTTTGTAACATTTCAATATGAGAAAAATGTTTTAGTTCAATGATGTTTAAATACATTTTAACTATCTCACGATTGTTGAAAGAAATGCCAAGCACAACAATAGTAGTGGATAATTTACTATCGATAGCGGCCAAAAAATATCGATTGTTTTCAAATAATAATCGATTGCAGAATAGAATTCGATAGAAACGAAAAAATTAAATATCGACACTATCGATAGGGCCATCGATACCACCTCTATCGTGTACCCTCAGCCTAAATTTTTTTAGAAATAAAAACAATTTATTTTTTGAATGAAAAATTAGTTGTTATTTATATACATATTACTTTAACAGAAATATGATTTAAAAATTTTCTCGTCTTAAAAAACTAACATAAACATTACATAGCTATGACTATATTTTGTAATCTGCGCAAAAAAATGTTAAATGTTTACTGATTTTTATAAAAATATATTTTTTAAACTTAAAACTAGCAGAGTTTTATTTTGTTATTGAAACATAAGAAATAAAATTTGTAGCCAAAAGATCTCTTGAACAAAATTTTTTCATCTAAATAAAAAACGAAAGACTTAAGACACAAACTCTTCTAAAATATGTACATACAATTAAGGAATTAATTGTGCACTACAAATATTAAATTAAATAAAAACAAAAAATATAAAAATGTTTATGTTTTTGTTTGATGTTGACTTTGGTTTAATTCCAGCACGATTTCTTAACACCTTTACAGCTCTGCTTAAATAAACAAAACAAGCTTAAAGAGTTGATTAATAAAATGTGGATATTTTTCTTTTCATTCTTCTTAAATTTATTTAAAACAAAAAATTTATTTGACTAATTGTATGAGTGAATGCGTTTGAATTGTTTGAAAGCTTTCATAAAACTAAAGTAGCAAACTGAGGCTACTTAAGTGAAGCAAACTGTTTTATAATTTTATTTTCTTTTTGGTATTAAACTTATAACTTTTCATTAACTTAATAAGATTTCAAATATATTTATATGTACAGGGGGGCTGGTAGGTTAGTTGGGCGCTTAAAACTGAACTTGTGTCTTAATATAGTAATTTCAACCTTAACTTAAATACACAGTATTCATAACAATAATAAGAGTTAAAACTACGATTAAGTTGTTGTTGTATTTAAATGGTAGTACACATTTAATAAATTTAAACTGCTACAATTTTGCTGGGATCCACTTTGACTCTAAGAAATACAGTATCGTCTTTTATAAAGGGGCGCTTGTAGAGCAAATCATGAGCTATAAAACGTGGAAAACCGAAACCTAATTGATCAGGCTCATTGGAAGGACGTTGAAAATTTTCCCAAGTAGGATCGGGTACAAAAGATTCGGCTACACCACCTTGACCAGCCTGAGCTCCTTGTTCAAACAATGTGAATGTTATAGAGTGGGCGAAAGGCCATTTTAGTAAAGCATCATATTCGCCAGGCAATACTTTGATGTAAACCGAAACATGAGTATTTTCTCCCGGACCATTGCCATTTAAAAACATGGAAGCTTGCAATTTGTAACCATATTGTGATGTATAAAATGGTGGTGAAACCAATTCCAAACCATCTTTGCCTTTAGCCTCTGACATTTTAGCAGACCAGTCGGTAATTTTCCACAATAAAGTACCCGTGAAATTGATAGACAATTTTGAGACGGCTGATTTTAACATCTGAATTTGTTGACCTTGTCTGGCAGACAAAGCCACCATCAGCGACAAATGTGATGCTGCATTGGCCTCCAAATGGGACTCTAACATGTGTCTGGGTCCTTTAAATCTGCAGCCGGCCTCTTTAAATGTGCAAGATATAGCCAAGGCTTTGCACTCCTCTCTCAAATGAGCTTCCATATCGGCACGGGCTATGGGACCCACATCGCAACGTTGTGGACATACAGCGGGAGCTCTGGGACATTGGTTGACATGTAAGGCCAAAGTATCGGCTGAAAATTCTCTGTTGCAGTGTAGACAACGTCTTAAACGTTTGGTACAATCCTTAGATTTGTGCAAAGTCATGCGTCCTCTTAATATCCTCTGGCCACATTTTGCCTCACAATAAATGGGCTCTTGTCCGCAAGTACCAGCATGCTCTTCCAGACCAGCACCCGAAAATTCACTTTGACAAAATTCACATTTTGTACGCCTCATAGTGCAAGTGTACTGTAAATGATCTGTCATCATGATGCGAGCAATTTGGGCACCACATTTATTTGGACACTGAGTGGCATCATGTTTGCATACATTCAAATGAGCCTAAGAATAATAAAAAGAGAAATAAATTTATTAAAATAAACATCTTTAAAACAAAATGTCTTGTTTGTGTCTGGTTAGTAGAATTATTAACATAAACTTCCTTAAAATTGCTGTTTGAATTGTTAACATTTTCCCACCTTAATCGTAAAGTTATGAAGTTTCTAAGAAATATTTTTTTTAACTTTGGCTGCTTAATGGCCATAAAAATCCCATAAGTAATGAAATACCAGTAAAAAGTAATAAAAAGAAAAAAATAATAATTTAAATTAAGCAGTAGAAGGTAACTATGAACAGAACACTTTTGATCTTAGACACGCTAAACTGTTTGAAACTCGAAGAAAATAAATTAATTTGTTCATAAAATTATTTTTAAATAAAGACCCATTTTCTAAGAACAACAAGAAAAAAAGTAGGCTTCAACTAGCTTTATTTTGAAGAAGTTCCTATTACACCGGTCGACAAAAAGAAATATTCTTGAGTTTCTATTTTAATGCATCGAGCCTGATGCTAGACATCGAAAAACACCAGACTCAGCTTGAAAGCCAGAAATCATTAAAATCTTGAAATGTGTTGAAGAGTTAATTTCGTACTTATCCAAAATTATTACTAAAATAGCCTGAAATTTTAAGTAATACATATTTTCAATACAAACAAGCATCATAAAATCCGGGTTTGTGGGAAATTAATTATGAATAAGCATGAAATTAAACCTTAGATATGTTTTAAGTTTTGAAAGATTTGTGACGTTCAAATTAAGGAGCTTTGGTGTCTTTGAAGACTTCTAGTAGAATTTAGTTATAAATATATATGCCGTTGAAGGGCAGTGTTTGCCCCTTTTTTGACAAAGGAACCAAAAGTCCCATACAGCGAAGAGTTAGAGGGCTAAAATATTCCACGGAAATGTTCCACATGGTGTTTTGCATAAAAGTGCTGAACAAATCTTAAACGTAAGCTTAAACGTAAGGACTACAAGATTTCCTATGCCGATTCACTATAACCATGTGCAAAGGCGGGGGAAATTTTACCTCCCCCTAAAATTAGTCCCAGATGAAAACTTTCAAAACTCCGATATACCTATATTTTTTGTTTGGTAGCCTGTATAAGAATCAGTTGTTAGAACAACGTCAATTTAAAGAAAAAAAAATTGATTTTGTTGCACAGTGTAATTTTATAAATTACTATTATTATTTTATTAACTTACCTTTAATTTTCTTAATTCGTCAGACCATGTACAGCCCTGTTTGTGATGAATACAAAATACCAAAGAACCCATAATGGCTTGTTTAGGATCGGGACCGGGATAAATCTAAAATTATAAATCAAATAAACGAATGTTAATTAAATAACTTAACTCCTCAAAGGTTAATTCAAAAATGATACAGTTTTTACAACTAATATTGATTTATATAAAAATTTTAAATTGCTTTACCAAAATTATGGGCAAAAAAATGATCTATTTTAGTGTGCGACAACTAATTTTCCCTGATAAGATAAAAAATACATACTAAAAGATGCTTTTAGTTTAAGTAAGCAGGTAATTTTCATTGTGAACTTCTAATGCTGACTTTAGACGACATGTAATTTACATCTGACTTGTCAAATTTTCTACTGCAAAAGTTATACATGCCGTGTGAAACATATGGAACATTGTCAGAAGGCATTTACAAAAGCAAAGTCATATGAACATTTTTCAATTATAGCGTGTTCTATTTTCATCTGACATCAGCTGTTTTCAATTAACAAAAATGTGGTTTGGCTGAAAAAACATTAAAAAGCATATAGCGCTTTATATATTTATGAAAATTGTGCAACAACTCAGTTGCTGTGAACACTCAGAGGTTATGTCAGATGTAATTGCACATGTTAACAATTGACAATTTTGACAAACATGCGAAGTTACATATGTCTCACACACCTGACAAGCCATATGTAAAAAACATGTCGTCTAAAGTCAGCATAAGGCTTATCAGGAGGTTATATTTGTTACTTTACTTGCTGTGTAGTGAACTGTTGGATTTTCTTTCATTGTTTTTTCTTACATTCATGCATTAGCGGAGTCAGAAATATTTTCTTTCGGGGTACAGTGCGAGATTTGTTGGTCTAAATTATAGAAATTTAAACAAAATAGTTGAATTTTTAGAAACTCTTCAACTCCCCCAGAGTGGCTTTTCTACGCCAATGCATTTTTGTAACTAATTTGATAAAAATGTTTTTTTTTTTCACACAAACGTTTCTTTTATTTTATATCAGTGTTTTTTTTATAACATTTTATTGTCTTTAAATTTTCACTAACTTCCGCCTGTCAATTCTATTTTATGCTGGCATTTTTGTTGTCCACTTGACCCTTTAGTTCTTGAAATTTAACGGATATATGTAAGTCTTTAATAAATAAATTAATAATTTTTAACGTACATACATATTTTATTGATAAAAGAAAACGCTTACAAAATATTGATAAAATAAAATGCCAACCATATTTTCCCCCCAAACATATTTTTTTAATGTTATCTTACAAGACCCTTCTTGTATGTAACTAAAGTTCTGCATATAGAGTTTTTATGAGGGCTTTCAAGTAAGTCTTGAATTTTATCGTATTTTCTTTGTCTTCAATTTTCAGAAAAGATAACATTCACTGCGTTTTTTTTGTTATTCGTATGCCATCTGCAGTTATAACCCCACAACTCAATAAAGTTTTTTCATAAAGAAGCAAAAATTGGATTGAATGCTGCTGCATTTCTGGATAATTATGCCTGCAGTTGCATGCATGTTGTCTCTTAGTTTGTGAGGTTTTTTTTACACTTGCATCCAAACGTACATCCAAACATGTACGCAAAGTCAGAGTTAACATTGTTTGCTGTTTCCAACACATCCGGTTTGATTAACTAAATGTTATGAATTGTTCATTAAAGCCTTTTGAGGCGGAATGAATAAAAACCGAACATATATTTAAGAGAGCGGGGGGAGTAACTGTTTAGAATGTATTGAACAGAATGATGAAATAATGAATTCTTAATTTTCTTTTTGCTTTAAAACTTTAGAGTTTTTGATAACTAAATACATGCGGGCCATACCACAGTGACGGGTGTTACATTTGCATGTATGTAAAGTGCTACAGTTCCTAAAATACAAAAAAAATAAGCACATTTTAAATATAACTAGCAGAACCAACGGACTACACAATCAATCGTCCGTATTCTAGCATTAACTAATTTTATTAATGTACATAGAAAACTTATCCAAACGTCATAAATTTTTTTTTAAAAATAACCACATAATGCAACTATATTAATTAATAATACATAAAACATAAAAATGTCCCTTCAAATAACCTAATTCAATTTATTAAGCTCTCTTCTCTTTTATTCTTATGTCTTTCCTATAACAACACCAATTCAAAGAAGATAAAAATGTTATTTTTTTTATTATCTTTGCAAAACCAAAATCATATACATACATATATGTGTGGTATGTGCGCATATATTAGTAGCCCATTTAAACGCTTACAGCTGCCAAAATACTGAAGCGATTTTAACAAAATGTAGATTGTGCACATCTCTTAATAAATGCCTTTAAAAGGGTATAAGTTTTGTCAAAATGGGCTGCATAATATGAGCCCAAACTGGTATAACCTATTAATTATATAAATTTAAATAATTTAAGTTTTTTTATGTCAGAATCCTGTTATTTTTTATTTCGAATTCATTTTATTAAAAATAAAGCCAATGATATATAAATACGTACGTACATATGTATGTAGTATATAAGTATTTTTTAAGCGGCCTTCAGACTATTAGATTTAGTATTAATACTTGTCAAAAACTCAAATCTTAAGTAAAATGCCAACAGTGTGAAAACAAATTGTTATGATTTGTCAAATAATACGTAAAGAAATTTGACAGTATTATGGTATTCGTAATTTTTAGGAAATTTTCTAAACAATCACATTTTTCATTTTATCAGGGTTGTCTTTTGCACAAGCAAGCATAGGAATAACAAAAATAATTGTGTATTTGTTTGCGAGCTTAAGTAAAGAAAAAGAAGTACGAAAAAATTTGCTTTATTGCAAATTATTTATGTTACGTTTTATTTGGAATAGTGTAGAAACAAAATGTAACGAGAAAAGTTTCTTTAAGATTTTTTGACAGTCAGACTGATTTTGATTTTCGTCTTACAAAATCTAATAAAAATCTCAAAGCTTGTATTACAATGTGAAAGCGCCTTTAATAGTACTCTTCTTAGTATTCTTCTCCGTCTTCTTCGTCATCTTCGTATTCTTTTTTGTATTCTCCGTCATCTTCTTCGTATTCCTCTTCTTCTTCGTCTTTTTCACGTCTTGTCTTGAAATGCGAGGCCACTGTATATGACACATCTTCATCTACTGACAGCTTTCGAAGTCTATTATAAACATTAACTAAAATTCTACAGCATTTATTTAACTCTTCGAGTCTTAAAATTCTTAAGCCCTTATGACACTACATTTTTTCTTCATTTTTCAAATGTTGGAGAACAGTGCAAATAGAATATAATAGGAAATTTTACCAGGCGCAAAGAGTTCAGCTATATTAAGATAAATACCAAATTGTCAAAGCTTTTACTAATGTTATCGATAAAAAATGGGGGCCTGTCAAAAAAAAAATGTAAAAATGTTCAACTTAAAATTGACATTTCAAGCTTGAAACATTAAAGTGTTGCCAAGTTAACGGTTTATTCACGAATTCAGCGACTTAGCGCCTCTTTTTTCAACTTTTTTTTTCTTTTTCCGTTTTATTATAAATAAAAAGTAGGCATCACTTAAAGAAGCCATTACGATTTGTTTACATTTTGTATAGTTGTTTCTTTCTATCATTTGCTATTTCTTTCTTTCAATCCTATAGCAAAACAATGCAAGACAAATGTAAATTACGACGCAAAGCGTTGTTTGGCTGTCAACATTTCTCATGCCCATACAAAATGTATGAAACCAACCGAAATAACGCGGCGTCAACGCTTTGCCAAGGTGAATTAATTTTATCAGGTGGTGTTGATTCTAAAACAACTACAACATTACAATAACATTTGACATCTCAGCCCCTATGTCAACGTATACAAATTTTGACATGCGAGTATCAAATTTGCGGAAAAAAGTAGAACAGCTGTGCTTATAATATCACCTGTATAAATCCACCTTGCGCTTTGCAATTGGAAAATCCAATTTTGACAGCGCGTAAAGAAGCGAATTTGGCTGCAAAAGTAGTGTTGTTTATTTTGTTAATGCTCACACATATACATACAGTAATGTAAATTTAGCTACTTTCAGGTCAATTAAGCGTCTTCATCTCTATTTCTTATTTCTATTTAGAGTTTTTTATTAATCGAAGTGAGTAAACATTACTGTTTCTGGAAAAAAATATATATTTTTTTCAAATAAATAAACTTATTTTTGAATTCTGTGTTTAGTGCCATCGTCACAATTAAAAAGCACCGAAAATTAAACTAAAAGAGCACCGAGCACTAACTTGAAAATTTTTCGCGTCGAAAAGTTAAAAAAGCACTAAAACGGTGCGAAAAGCACAGAGTTGATAACGCTGTGCATCGACTTTTTGGGGATACGATATCGATGCTCAAACAAAAAGATCGACGACACCGATTCCGATACCAATACACTTAGTGAATTGAAGGTAAAATCAACAAAACTCAAGTTGAACAACTTTTTTATTATTATAAAAAATTACAGTGCATGATATTATTAGTATTTAAAATCAATATTAATAAGATTTTCGTTGAAAATATATAGAATGTACATAATCACAAATCTGTTTGAACGGGACCTCCTGAAAAAATACTTTCGCTGAAACCACAGAACTCATTTGAAATTTAAAATACGACTGCGCGATTGTGTCATTGCATCATAAAATAAGCGTATCTGCTTCTCTAGATACATTGGCAAATCGGTATCCTATGCATCCCTAATTGTAATTAAGATAACAAGTAAATGCAATTAAATGTAACACATAATGGTAATGCAATTGAAGCCATAAAGCTATTGGCAGTATCCAAAGTCATTTAGCTGAGTTATATATTTCAAATGTTGAGATTTATCAAAAAAAAAAAGTAAAAAAGAATTCATACATTTTCGGCTCTGTCTTGGTTTTAAGGTCATTAATCATAAAAGCTGTGCAACAATGCAGTTTTTCTTTCGACTTGAGAATTTAATTGTGTAAAACAATTAAATTATTTACTTATTGGTGTGAGTTAATGTGCCTCTCCGAGTTGGTAAATTTAATTTGAACGCATTAACATGTTGTTGGTTTGTAACTTTAAACTCGACAAGAAAAATTAAATGCAGAAATTTCACAGAAAAATCATAAAAAAACCATTAACAACATTTATAGTAGTAATTGTATATTTGAATTCTAACAAAATGTAAGCTATATTTCATAAACTTAAAAAATATTTGCAAATCACTTCAATTTATTTTGGTGTCTTATAAAATATTTCTACAAATGTAATTTTATATACTTAAAATAAATTTAGCTAAAGTTTACTCCCCTTTAAAGAAATATTTTTCTACAAAAAACAAAACGCAGTTTAGAAACGAGAATAAAAGAGCACAAGAGTGATATTGAGAAAAACAAACATTCAACAGCACTATCGCAACACATACTGGACACTGGCCATACAGCTGATTTTGAAGAAGTCAAGATCTTAGATAAAGAAAACATTGAAAAGAAAAGGTACACTATAGAAAGTTTGCGAATTCAACAAAAGAGGGAAAAGACGATGAATTTAAAAGAAGATACGGACAACATCAGCACAAGTTACAAAGTGGCAATAAAGTAAACCTGTGATATAGTTTTTTAAGTTGTGTTCTTTGTTTATTTACTTTTTTTGTAAAAAAAATGTTTAGTTTGAAATATTTATTGAACAAAATCCACCTAAATTGGGGTTTTAACAATAATTAATGAAAATTAAAATAATAGTGTAAGTTTTATATTGAAAAACCGTGCAATGATAACAATATTAATAAAATGTTTTTAACAAATAAATAGATTTCCCATCCCTTGATAAAGTCAACAAATAATTGACGAAACGTCGGGAAAAATGAAATAAAATAATTTGTTTTATTTGCATTATGAATCTTTAGGCCTTATTAGCTCATTTCAAAATACACAAAATACAAATTTACATTGGCCATACAACAAAAATAATTAAGCTTGAAGAATGTTCATATTCATATGAATAAATTTAATCAATAATAAAAAACAAAAAAAAAAAATCAAAAGAAAAACACATGAACATTTGCCCGTAAACCAGGAAACTAAAGTTTTGTGGGTTATGAACAACAAACACAACTCCCAAGTGGGCAATAAATAACTGTAAAGTCATCAAACTTTGTTGGAAAAAAAAACTTATAATAATAAAAATGTTTTAGGTCTATTTTAGTTAGAATACAAATTCTTTTGCTTGATTTTTACTTTATCAAACGTAGCATGGGTCTGTTAGAAGCTACAACTAATTGGTTAACAATGTGTTTGCAATATATTACATATATGTGTGTATATGATTGAGTTTCAGACAGACAGACAGACAGACTTTGCCTGCCAGCCATATTGAAAGTCGTCAAAAACACAATAAAACATATTTATGCATTTATTTCCGTTTGAATATGAAAGACTTTAGATGTTACTTTTTTCCAATTTAAATATTTTTTTTATACAAGAATGAATGCTATATAGTGAGTGCTCTGCATCTAAGTATGTTTATACGTATGTATGTTCTTAATGTTTATTTATTTATTTTTGTAGGTATTACTTTCCTGTAAATCTAAAAAACAAATATAATTTATAAAAAAAAGCTTAGCATGTATCGGGCTGGCTTTCTGATTGTCTGGTTGTGTTTTTTGTCAGCGTTTAGCGTTTGATAACTCGTGTCTGATTTCTGTATTTTACTGGCAGTTATATATTCTATTTTTTAATTGTATGTCCCTAACAAAATGAACTCCAATGTGATAATTTCAAAGAAATGCACGTGTTATTTGTAGTTCTTGTACAAATGTCTTTGACATTGTAATATCTGAAAAGAAGCTCAAATATTTAATTAACAACAATTTATCACAAACCAAATTTTTTTGGGTTTTCATCTGATAGTTCTCAAATAATTATTTATTTTTTGATTTAAACTACATATCGTCATATAAAATGCAAAATGGCCAATCTAGATATATAAAAATTGTTTAGAAGAAGTAAAAGAATTAATAGAAAGTAAACTATTGTTATTATAAAAAATGATTTTTATCAGCATAGTATCAGAAAAAATCGTTTTTATAATAACAATCATTAGCTCTTTATTAAGTTTTTTATCTCTCCCGAAATTTTTTTAAAAATGTAGATAGGCCCTTTTGCATTTTATATGACGATATGTACATACATACATATGTACATTAAAGTGGTCGTAAAAAATTAAAATTTAGATTTCTTCAAGTCTCATCTCTTAAATCGATGGGTATTTATACAAAACTAACCTAAAAAAATTTTCAGGTCAATCGGTTCAGATTACTAAGGCGTGTTGTGTCGCACACCTACCAAAGTTTGAGCAAATGCTATTTTTCTGTGATTTATGTGTCATAACTTAATAAATATAGCATTTACAAGAAAACAATTTTCTAAAATGTTGTCCTCTGTGAAGTTTCAAACAGGCTCAGAAAATTTTTTTTATAAAAACTGAGGGCAATTTCATAACTCCATGACTTTTTGAATTTCCCTCGTAGTAACTTTAAACGCAACACTGCTGCCATCAACCAAAATCTATTAATAGACTACTGTCAAATTTTGACCAAGCTGCGTCATTTAGTTTATGTTTGACAGCCATTAAAAGTAGACAGCCTCGTGAATTTTTTACAATGGAAAAATGGAAAAAACCGAATTGCTCCACCCATCTCGCGGATAGTTTTTTCATGTCCAAATATTCATGTAAAATGTGATGTACTCGCTCAGTTGAGATGCCTACCTACAGTCTCAGCCACCTCACAATGCTTAATCGACACACTTAATCAACACACGAAAATCACTTTTTTCTATTTTTGTTGTCTGCTTTTAATGGCTGTCAAATACAAACTAAATGAGGTAGCTTGCTCAAAATTTGACAGTAGTCTACTAATAAAATTTGGTCGACGGCAGTAATGTTGCATTTAAAGTTACTACGATGGAAATTCAAAAAGTCACGGTGCCCTCTTATATTTAACAAGTTATGAGACATAAAATCAGAAAAGGAGCATTTACTGAATTTGTGGTGGGCGTGCGAGACGCTTTAATCTCAACTGATTGACCTGCATATTTTTTAGGGTAGATTTTGTAATTACCCATCGATTTGGGGTATGAGACTTGAAGAAATCCATATTATAATTTTTTACGACCACTCTAATGTACATATGCACGTACATATGTGTGTACATATGTATGTACATATGTACATATGTATTTACCATTTTAATGTATATTATAGCTGATAATATTTACCAGGTTTTGACCATAAACTAAGTTCCCACGTTATATATTTTTACTTACATACAATTAAAAAATGTGTTTATTAAGCAATTTCATTTTCTTTTTCTTGTTTAAAGTGCTGTAAATTTTTAAATTACATATTCATTTAACTTGGACTTTACTATTAACTTGGACTTTTAGTACAATTTCCTCTGATTTATATACTAATTTAAAGATTTTCCTTTTAAACTGAAACTTATTGTGCAAAATTGAGAACATCTCACTAATCTCCGTTTCAGTTGATCAGAAGGAGCCCCTTAAAACACTTTCTTTTGAACACATATGTTTTCTTGATGACTCGAAAAAGAATTAGGAGTTATTAACTTAATATACCGATCATAGCAAGTAACAGTAGTGAAACAGACCGGTATCTCTGGCTGAAATCGAGCTCGCAATCGTTAGCGCACGCGAAGCTGTTTAACTTAAAATAATTAGGGATTCATCGATATGCATTTTTGGCGATATCATACCGATACTGAAATAAAAGTATCGACGATACCGATTCCAATAGAGATACGAGTACGTTTAGTGAATTTACATTGAAAGTAAAATAAACAAGTTGAGTAATTTTTTTATTATTATAAATATGTATACAGAGTAGGATATTATTACAACCTAAATCACAAAAAAGTTTTTGATTAATAAGAGACTTATAAAATAAATTTTTGTATGAAAATTTGTTTTATTAATCTGTTATAAGTCAGAAAAATTTTTTATGAATTAAGGCATTAGTATTTAAAAACAATGTCGCGTCGCATACACAGAAACAAATATCACCAAACTGCAACTAACAATTCGAATTGTTAATATGTAATTTAAATTCAAAATTATATTTTGTTAATATAACAAATTAAGTTGTTGATAAGACAAACCCAGAAATTTTTTTTAAACAAACTGAACTTACCAAATTTTTTGTTATGTATGGTTAATTAAATTACTCAACAAAATTATTTGTTAATTAATAAATTAAACAAAGCAAATCAAGATTTGTGTGTATTCATTATTTGCGTATTTAATAACGAATTGCTCTGTAGCTGAAAGTTAAGAACGTTAGTCTATTAGTCGAGAGGTCGCCGGTTCGATTCCGCCCAAAGACATTTAGTATTTTTCGCAGACAATAAAAAAGTAGATCCGAGGGTTGTGATTGTGTATACAAATATATCGTTAATACAAAAATTACGATAATTAAAATTTTTTCGGGTAATCAACAATTCACATTGTTGATATAACAATAATCTTAATTGAAATAGTTTTAAAATCTACAAAAAAAAATTATTATAAAATTTTTTTTGTCAACAAATTCTTTGTTGATATACTTCGTTGAAAATATTTTTGTGATTTTCTTTTAGCTTATAATTTTAAAATCAATGAATTATTTAATTGGTATAATAAACATATTATTTGTATTTACAAATCTTTTTTTTCTGTTTACTCATAAACAAAGTATACTTTAAGAATTTAAAATCAGTATTTCCATCCATATAGTAGGTAATTACTGATTTTAAAGTCTTAAAGTATACTTTCTGTTGATTATGAGTATGCAGCAATATTAATAAAATTTTTGTTTAAAAGACACAATTTTTTCAAATTTTGCAAACGAGACCTTCTGCAGCAAATAGTCTCGCTGCTGCGACATACATAGCTAATGTGAAAACTTAAGTTTGGGTATATGACGTCATTGCGCAAATGAGCGAATTTGCGTTTGTTGATTTATTAGGAGGTCTACGATATCTCTTGCCTTCTTCTTTAGAATAATTACAGCTGAAAATGAACCGGGGCTCATCTTTTTCGAAAATATACGGTGTTAGCAAAATAGTTTTGGAATACACACCCAACATAAAATATTGGATATCTAATAAATTTCATTGGTTACAATTCCAGCAGCTCATAAAAGACAGTAAAATCAGCCAATGGAATTCTAGTGTAGTCGATAGTGTGCTAAACTATTAACCGGGTGGTAGCAGGTTCGATGCCTGCACTGGCTTAAGCAGTATGTGTGTTTGTTAAAAAAATAATTTATTTTCTTTGTAATTTTTTCGTTTTGAACTTAAGTACTCACAATTCTTTGCATGTTTATAAACCAACATTTTACCATCTCAGCCAAGTCATCTTTGTTAAATAACGATAGCACAATATAATCATAGACATGTGGTGAATTGCTTGATTTAAGTACAGTAATTTTTGCAAAATAACTATTTTCGTTGCTATTATTTGAATTGGTAATTTAATTAGTAATTTTAACCATCGTGATTAAGAAGTTACTCACGATGACATCTGTTATATGTATACATATGAATTACATTATTTCATGACACTTTTGTTAATTATTTTTGTTTCTCTTCTTTTATTCCAGGTAAGTTTGTGTGTCCACATTGTCTCTTTTTTATTTGATTTTTTATACAATCATCATAATCATTGAATTTACAATTATGGAATTATAATATCCGGTGTAAGTTCATGAAGAAAACAGCTGATGGTTCAAAATATATGTATGTATGCATGTATGTATGTATGTATGTGAATCTGTAAGTATTTCTTGAACTACAATATTTAAAAAATATTTAAACAACATACAGAAAAAAAACAAGTTTTAACTCGAGTTTGGAGAGAATAAAAATTATTTATTTTTAAAATGTGGGGAAAAGAAGAAAAAAACTAGTTTTTAACAAAGAGAGCGGCTGATTTATAGTAATATTATGTACTGTATTGTTTTGTTTATAAATGTTCGAAAATGCAAAAAATACACTGCAAAAAAATAGAAGATGTGCACACCAGCAACAAAATAAATAAAAAAAACATCATTAAAAATATTGATGAAAAGCCGACTTTGAGCAGCATCAGTAGAAATCATCTGCCTGGCTTACGGACTGACAGTAGTGTGATGAATCTTTCTTTTTGTTATTCTATTAATTTATGTACATATCTGGTATCTATAAATTCCTATTGAAGCCACGTTTACACAGGCAGACAAAATAATGATGGTCTGCAATTAAAGTTGCAATATATATAAATATATGTGTATATATTATTTACTGCATAAATGTTAATATTCTCACGGCGTTTACCTTTTTTTGAGCATGTCTTAACAAGTCTCTGCAACTATGCAATTAATAAGAATTTGTCAGTCTTTCTGGCTGTTTTACCTCGTTTTCAATTATTACGGTCGTATTTTGTTTTTTAACAATTGTTTTGCTTCTCAGCTTCAGTGTGGCCATATCTAAAAATATTTTGCAGCAAATCAGGCCAAGATTAATGCTAAAAACTGCCAAAACAAAATTTAAAATGCTAAAAAATAATGCTAAAATGTTAAAAGTTCTTTTTCAACTAAGATTTTTTTACCCTAATTTTCTGGCAAATATTTGATTATATTCGAGTAAAAGAAAAATATGTAATTTAAAATCAATAAAATAGAATTTGTTCATTAGCCCTGTTCTGTGTTCCATACGAAAGGAAAATGTTCGGTGTATATAATAGAATGCTAATGGGAAATTTGCAACACTAAAATTCGAGTTTACATGTCTTGCATTTTTCACTTTAGTGAAATTCGGACTGTATAATACATATGTTCTTAAAATACGAGCACGAATCGTTATGATAATATTTTGTAACCGCCTAAATTTCTGTATCTCGATCAGTTTTGGAAACAATTATTCATTATATTCATAGAACGAATCATCCCCATATGCAAGGACTAGGTTTCCTCTTCGCATATACCTACATATCTAATACAGAAACATATTTTTCTGTTGCAATGAAAAATATACTTTATTCTTAAGTGAGCTAAAAATGTTATTTTAGATTTTCTTATTTTTTCACAGCAAAGAGTACAAAATTATATTTGAATATCTGTAAAAGCTAAAAAAGTTTTGTAATGATAGATAACTGACGACTTATTTGATATAAAAAACTTATAAACCACAATAAAACAGTCATAGACTTTTAAAATACCAATTTAAAATTTTTAAGCAACAAAGACTAAATTTACAGCGTGAAATTTTCAATGATATTTTTTTGCAATTCTCTTTCAAAGTTGCAATTCAATGAGAAAGTTATACAATACAAAAGTGAGAACGATTAAACTGTGTACAAAAATTACATCAAATTCAAGTAATATCATTTTCTTATCCCGTTTCCCCTTCTACAGAATCTGGAAGTATACCCGTTCATATGAAATAAAACTTTTCCACATCGATCTATAACTGGAGCATTTATAAGTGAAAAAACGCATAAAAGCTACAAACGAATTGATAACCTCCTCCGTTTTTTGAAGTAAAATACACACAACACAACAATAAATTTTGTTAAAGTGTTGTTGTTTTGTGGGTATTTGACTTGTAGGTTTGGAAATAGGCCCCAGGGGCTCCTTTATCAAAACTACAAGGTACAAATGTACAAGTAAAATACCTACAAAACCACATCACTTTTACAAAATTTATTATTGTTTCGTGGGTATGTTACTTGCAGATTTGTAACTTGTAGTTTTGAGAAATGGGCGCAAGGACTCAATAGTTTAATTCTGGTTTATACAATCATATAACGGCATTTTCATAAAATTTTCATATAAACGGCATTTTCATAAAATTTGAGATTTATTGGGGAAAAAACTAGAAAATGCCAAATAAATAATTAAAAAAATTCTAAAATAATGTTAACTCAGCTAAATAAAAAAAATGCTTAATTTAGCTGCAAAAATGCTAAATGGCCACACTGCTCAGCTTTTTGTTTTTTCTCTTAATATGTACTGCATTTTTGGTTCTCTGAGAAGCAGGTGAATATTTGCTGGCAATTGCTGTTATTGTTGCTATACAAGGCGCAGCTGCTGCTGCGGTTGCTACTTTGCTATTGTTGTATTTAACAAGAACCAAAATGCATTCACAGTTATTTAAAAGTATGAATTTGTATGCTATTTTTTTCTTTTCTTTAAGCTAAAAATACTAAAACTGCTGGTTGCTTGTTGTAGATTAATAATAAAGAGCAGAAAAAAAAAAGAATTCAAAGAAAATGTATGTACAAACAACCAACAATTTTTTAAAGCGGCAGATGCAGGTCGTTCCTACTCACTGCTGCAACTTATTCGGTGTGTAATTAAAAGCAAAATGTTAGTTGAATGTTTTACTATCAACTTGTAGTTGGTTAAATAACACTATAGTTGGTGAATTTCACAATATTTTGCAAACAGCAAACATTAAATAGCATACAGATTATTAATAGCAAGAGAACACAAGAGAATATGGCACATAGCGGAAACCGATCGGATTATCAACCAGTGGTCGAATCGTCACATCCGTGAACGTACAACTAGTCATGTAAAAACACCATTTTCGGATTATGACGTGAATGTTATCCCATTCGGCCTATACGATAGACGTATGACGTAATTTATTGTCGATACGATCATGGATGTGGCGATCTGAGCCCAGATTTGATGTAGAATGATGGAAAATCGGTTCAAATATTAACAGCATCATAGGTGAAACATCAATGAATTTAACTCGTGGTTTTATAGGACGGAAGTGATCTAAAGAGCTGAACAGTATGCGATTAAAGGGCTGTTTAGCAGACATTTTTATGACGAGCAACGGATCGATAATATTAAATTCAGTAATAATATTTAATTCATAATATTTAATTCAGTACAGTGGGTGGCCAATGAACGCCTTAGCGTCACATATCACTGCTTTAAAATTCAACGGTGGAATGCCATCCGGAAATGAATCTATAACCTCTTTTTTGAAGTCGATTAAACTTAGGATTTAGAAACTGTAATCAAATAAATTAAATTCACTTATGTATCATCCACATTTTTAAAATTCACCTTTTGCAAAATATTTTAAAACAACGTTTGAGGATAAATCAATTTCTACATTTGAGAATAAAGTACCCTTTTCTATGAGAATCCCACATTTTTCAAACGACATTCAAAACATTTTCAAACTTTTATCCTTTGACAGACAACTCATTCTCAATTTGATATAAAATCCGTGTGTTTACTGGGACAAAAATTTATGTACTCTAACTATTTCAAACTTCGTCCCTTCAACGCTTAATTTCTTAAATGCTTTTTAAGTTCAAGTTTATTGGGAAAGTATTTATTTGTTGTTAAGAACAAATAAACAAATTTAAAAAAAATATCTCAAGCATAACAAAAATGTTAAAGCTATAGACAGACATATTAAATTTTCAGTTTGTATAAAATCAATGACCGCAAAAAAGAAGAATTATTCTATTAATGCTTAAGTATACATATTAGAAACCATCAAGCAGGCAGGGCAGCAGCAGTTGCTACCTAATCAATTGAAACGAATTTTCCTCGAAATATTTACATTTTATTTATGTATACATACGTAAAATAAAAATATAACTAGAGAAAATCATTGAATATATAACATAAATAATATGAGAAACATGTGTTTTTTCAATTGAAAAAAAAAGAACGAAACTGAAATAGAAAACAAAGTAAAAAGAGTAAAATACGAGTATCTATGAACTAGAGTTTTTAGAAAAATTCCATAAAGGCATGAGGCATACATTTAAATGCAATGCATTGCATGAATGACTTGCACTTGCAGCTAACATGATATCAACACTGCACACATGCAGACAAATATTTGAAAAACAAAATGCGAACATAAACTTCTGAAAACAAAATGCGTACGTATCTATTATATAAGTATTTTCCACAACTGGCCGACTAAACACGATCATGATGATTACAATGGTGTGATGATGTTGATCATGTATGATGGCATTGTGTAGTGTTGACTGACGTTGGTATTGGATTAAAATAACCCAGCGGTAAAACTTACGAGGCATTCACTAAACAAGCCTTTTAACAGGCCTTCAAACACCTGAATTTAAGATCCAAAACTAACTCTTTTTTGCCTTCTAAAGCAGGCCTCTACACTGGTTTCTTTTGGAAGGAGTATTCTATTTTTAGATTATCCGTTTTGTTTAATAAAAAAATGTTTTTTAGAAATAACAAACATTCTCGTATTCTTTTTTCCCCAAATAATTTGTATATAAGACTGAAATTTACGTAAAATAGGTATTATACATGCTGCATTTATGTCGTTTATGTTGCAGCTACTACATCATGTCCAATTCATTCGAAATAAATACACGAAATTTAGCCTACCTTATATGTATGAAAAATTACTATGGTCGAAAAGAAGTTCGAAATAAAAATTCACGATAATCCAAAATATAGAAGCCGTTATAAAAATACTAAGATAAAAAAATTTACCTCCATTTAATTTTTAACGGACCTTCCCATACCAGGCCATCTTTCAGGCATGCCACGTATGACCTGCAAATAGGCTTGCTAAAGAATGCCTTCAATTACTCCTGCTAAGTAATGGGTCGAGGAAGGCCTTGGTTCGCAATGACATCGCGTGTAAAAAAGATATGAATATGGAATGGGAGTGGAAATACTATAGACTGCTAAATACGGCCTTATAGAAGGCCTCTTTACTACTTCCATTTACCGCTGGGAAATAAAAAGATTACACGTTTGTGTAGATATTTATAAAATTGTTTAGAAAAACAAATTTGAATGCATGTAGTGTGTTTAAAATAGAATGCTAAGTTATAGAAAAAACCAAAAAAGATAAACCAAACAATACCACAACGTTCACTCACTTCATAGTGTCAAATAGTACGAATATATCCATATGTACATACAGTTTGTCGAGGAAATATTTCAACATATGCGCAAATTCCACATATGGTCCATCAAGGACAAAATTTTGAAGTTGTCAAAACTGTTTATATACATATGTTGATGGAATAATGTGCTATACATTTAACCATAAAATATATAAAGGAAATTTTTTTTTGGTGACACATTGATGAATGGCAGGGATATTCCTACACCGAAAAAAACAGACCCAACCTTACATTTCATATATATGTTTAGTTACACATGTGAATTTTCGTGGAGGTGTTCGGGAACGTCCCTTATCTTGAAAATAAGGGAGTGACTATTTTTTAGATTATTTCGGAAACTATAAGGAATATGAAAGTTTTGTTAAAAGCTTTCTTTTATATAATAACATTATCTACAACTCCACTAAACACATTTTTGTTGTAAATTGTACAGTTAAAAAGATATACCTATTAAGAAAAAATGTAGCGTTCGTCACGTAGCATGCGTCACAAAGGATTCATGGCTTTTGATAAAAAAATCCCACCATTTTTTTGTTGCAAATAAGTTATTTTAGAATCTCTTATATTCTTCTTTCTTTTATGAATTAGATTTTGTGTGGTTTATTTTACAAAATTCGCTAAAAAATACGAAAACACACTACAACTTTCAAAGTTATTTCCACTTTTTGTAGCGTGGGTAACAAAACTTTGTGATGAATTATTTCGAAACAAATAGCTGTTAAAAACTTATGTTGTATGCCATTCGAAATTACAATTAAATCCCACTAAAAGTTGAACGTATCTCTTTTGAAAGACCAAAAAATGTTTATATTTTAATCTGAAAACGCGCTCGTCACGCAAGATTTGCCCATATCCAGTTGAATACTGAAAATAAAAATTCAATTACAAAACACAAAACCAGCTAAACTTACATATCGATGGTCTCAAATAGAAGGCCCTAACTCGTATTTTTTGCAAAATTGAGTTTTTCAGTGATTCCAATATATTTCATACATATACACCTATATAAAAATTAAAAAAATAATCTAAATATCAAATCTGTATTTCATTTTCATTAAAACATCCATTTAAAAAAAAGTTACATTTTAAAATTTACAGTTTCTATTATGTTTTTACCTTCTCCTTTAAAGTTACAATTAATTGAGTTAGGTCCTTTCTACTTGTGACCAATGATATCATCATATGAGATAAAAAAGGCGTAAGTAAAATTAAAAATAAACCACAAAGTTTAAACAAAATCTGAGATATGCCAGCTTTTCGATTTGTTGATTTCATTTGGAATAACTCCTGTGTTTGTTATTTTTTTCTCGGAAGGAGTAAGTTACCTATTTGCTTTATGAATTGCTTGCATTTGCACTTACGGCTTTTAGAATTTTTTTTAGCAAAGTCCACGTTTCTAATTTTGGAAGTGCAAAATTTTGAGAGAACATGCATTTTGATACGGTGCATAATAATCAATCATAAGGTCGATGTTGAACTTTTTGTAACTTATGCCTTTTTTAATTTCATATGACGATATGTAGCATCAAATTAGCTTGTCAGTATCAGAGTGTTCTGAAAAAGCAAAAAAAGCATGAACATTGCACCAACATGCTTATATGGTTTTTGTTTCGATCGCGATTCACCATCTCTTGATTATTTCTATAAACTGTTGTACTGTATAGCCCGTTTTATATAAAAACTCTCAACACAGAAATGAGAAATATAAAAATATCAACATAAAAAGTTTAAAAAAGCAAAGTTCCAATTTACATTTACTCAGTTTTTAAAAAAATTTAGAAAAATTTGTTTTTTGATCACATGAGGAGTAATTGAATTAATTACGAAATTAACTGACACGAATTTAAATTTTTGATCAACTTTGTTTATTGAGAATTTTCGATGATTTTTTTTCTATGTATACATAAAATAGAAATAATAAGAAAATTACAAATTATTTATGGAATTCACAAGGTATACTAACTGTTCTATCGGTCGATGTGCTAAGTTTTCTTAAATTTATAAAATAGTTTTTCCTATTTTCTAGACCAAAACTACCTAAACAATACTAGCAATAATTTTAAAAAAAGCTTCCTACATACGACCGATAAAACAGTTAGTACTACTTTCTGAATTCCTTTATTATAAAAATTTTAACTAAAACATGGTACACACATATTAATTACTATGTGAAAACACTTTCTTGACAAACTGTGCATTAAAACTGCAACTACTGACTCTTACTACTGATTGTGCTATGTAGTAAATTTCAATTTTTATATAAATGTTTTTCATTATTTATTTTATATTTTTCCAACTGTCTTCATTGACGGTATGTTTGAGTGAATTCTGTCTATGTGAACTAATGTCATTTCCGTCTTTCATTAAAAAGAAAAGAAAGAATAAAATGTAAAAACCAAACATTTCTTTTCAAGTTTTCCATGGAATTCTTTCTTTTTGTTTTTGTAGTATGGCGAATAAAGTTGTAATTATTGATTTATTTTGAAATATTGATGATACAACCGGTTGGAAGCAATCTTTCGCTAACTGGCGCTTAGCACTGAAGAAAATAATATCGCTGGGAAAATGTTTTATGTATTTAGAAAAAAATGTGATGAAATCTTTTTGATACCAAATTGAGGGGGTTTAGAAATGCTATATTAAAATCTGAAGCTTGGATTAATTAGAGATGATTTAGTGACTAATTAATTTTCTATCACTCATGAGCTACAAAATTTATTCATGCACAATAGTGGTTATTCTTTCTGCCTGAATGAAGCATATTCAAATTATATATAAAAATAAAAAAATATGTCGCTCGCTATGAGTGATCGCGCAGAGAACATTGTTTTGCGTGATTCGTAATTAAAATATTCCGAAATTTATTCCGTAGTAAATTAAATTATGTATGTACTTCTAGATTTCACGAAACCACACCTACGCAACCTCATGGCCACGGTCACGGGGCACTGCACCTTTGGAACCCACGCTAGACGTATGGGTCTCCCATACAATGACTACTGCACAAGCTGTAATGACGTAGAAGAAGAAGAGAATGTAATGCACCTTTTATGCCTTTGTCCAGCTCTGGAGGACCACCGCCTTCGCCTACTGGGCAAAAGATTCTTCGGTAGCCTCTCCGAGTTCTCAGAAATAGAACTCAAGAACATAAGTTCCTTCATTAGGAGCAGCGGGTGGTTCACTCGCTGACTACCCAAATGGCGTTTCTAAAACACGAACGACCCTTCCTGCACGGAACTCCGTACGCCTTACCTCTTTCTCTCTTCTCTTTGAACTAATTTCTAATACCTCTATTAACTCCTCTCCTTTCACTCTATTTGATACACTGTCCTGTTCTCTCTTTCCTTTCCTTTCCTTTACAGGTATCACAAAGGGACCATTATTATTGGACCCAAGTGGGCTGGAACCCTTTCTTTATAATTTTCACCAGCGACCTGATAACCTAACCTAACCTATGTACATATATTCGGAAGCTGCTGAAATTGAAATAGAAATTTTTTATGGTAATAATCAGGGACAAGGACTTCATGCACTCAAAAAAGCTATTTTAGGCACCTAAAATATGACATAAAAACAATAAAATATGCACTTATTTTTAAAATTTTTATTCAAACAAAAACGTAACATTCTAATTCGGCCTCATAAGGAAGTATAAATACGTGTGTACAGTTTATTTAAATACAATATGCCTAAATAGAAATTAAATATATTTTCATCAAAATATTCAAAAATATGCACAAATATGCACATTTATTATTTCGTAAAGATATTTCGATCCGCCTTAAAGAGAAAAACATGCATTTGCATGAGACCCATGTCCCTGGTTATAACGATTTTTCCCGTTATTTATTAACATTTCGTTATAATAAGGCTTCACTGATACATATCGGTTCTTTATTGCAACGTAGTCATATCTCAAAAAATCAAAATTTGTAAGTTACTGAAGAAAACGTGTTCCTTACTACAATCTTTATATGTAAAACTATTGTCAGAAACAAATCTTAATATAAACCGAAGTTATAACCAATAAAAAGCTAATACCGCCCATATATTGCCTAACATTTTTAAAACTTTAAACGCGTTTTGCCAAGCTAAATTCTTTTTGAGACATGACTACGTTTCAATAAAGGAGCGATATGTACTACGAATCCGTAGCTATAACGAAGTATATCAGAAATTTCCAATAGTATTTCAGACTTTACAACAAAGTCTTCTAAAACTATATTACGTAACGCTCTAAGAGGAGAGGGATATTTGTTACAGAGCGTTACGAAGGGGGTTAAAACTAGGGATGTAACGATACACCGTTTTGCCGATCCGATACCGATACCGATACTTAAAAATAAATATCGGCGATACCGATTCCGATACCGATACGAATATTGAAATTGAGTTCAACAAAACTGAAGTGCAATTTTTTTAATTATACAAAATTACAGTGTACGAGATTATTAATATTTAAAATTGAATTAACCCAGTAAAAAAAATTGGAAGTATTTTTTAAGGAGCTACATTTTCTTTGCTTCCAAAAAATCTATATTAAAAATATGCAGATAACACAGTGCAACAGTCCAAAAAACACACGGACTTGACACTATAGATTCGATTGTACTACCACGGGGTAGTAAAACCCTATATTTAGCTTGGCGAATTTGGTGACCAATTTCGTTTTATGGACCTCCAAAGTTTTGGAAAATCAGCGGGCCCTCAAAAAAAGGTGGCATCAACTTTTGGCCAACAGAAAATTCAAACTTGGTGATACCGCTTAACTATATATATGGCAATAATGTAGCTAAGAGTTCGCTAAACAGATTTTATTACCATTTTATGCCAAAAAATTATTTTTTCGTGCAGTTTTTTTTTTGAAAAATTAAGCAAAAAAAAATTTTTTTTTCACTTTTTCCAGAATAACTTACAGGGACTCGTAATTTTTTATTAACAATATTTGGCAAAGTTGTAGCTACGGTAAAGCTAAACAACTTTTGTGAACATGTCAATACAATCTGAATGTATCTGGGCACCCTAAACAGCCCAGAAAAACTAATTTCTACCTTGAAAATTTTAATTTTTTACGAGTTAGGCTATATTTTTATTGCATTTTTTTTTGCTTTCTTTGTTATTGTTCCACTTCTTATGTTGCTGATTTTAGTATTTACTATTTTTTATTGTTTGTTGTTGCTTTGCCAAATAATGGTAATGAAAAATTTGAAGTCCCTATAAGTTATACTCAAAAAAGTGAATAAAATAATTTTTTCAAATTTTTTTTCAAAAAAAGTACAGGAACATATAATTTTTCTGGCCACAAAATGTTAGTGAAACACAACAGCGAAGTATGCACTTGAATATATTATTTTCAAAAAAAAAATATTTTTTTAGCATAAAAAATAGTGAAAACTACAATTTTTAAGGTAAAAAGTGGTCTGTGTGAGCTATTAGAGTGCCTAGATACGTGCAGATTGTATTGATATGTTCACAAAAGTTGTTCAGCTCTACCGTAACTATAAGTTTGCCAAATATTGTTTGTTAAAAATTACAAGTCCCTGTAAGTTATTCTGAAAAAAGTGAAAAAAACAATTTTTTCCTTAATTTTGTCAACAAAAAGTTCACGAAAAATTTTTTTCGGCATCATACGTTAAAAAAATTTTGTTAAACAGACTCAGCTACATTATTGACATATATAGTTAAGCGGTATTGTAAAGTTTGAATTAGCTGTTGGCCAAATACTGATGACACCATTTTTTGAGGCCCCACTGATTTTCAGAAACTTTGGACGTCCATAAAAAAATTGGTCACCAAATTCGCCAAACTGAGTAAAGGGTTTTACTACCCCATTGTAGGACAATCGAACCTGTACTGCCCAGTTCTTGTGTTTTTCCAAAAGTCTTTATTTGTCGCATAGTGTAATTAGTAGAAAAGCAAGAAAATAATTTTAATTCCTTTATAATTTTAAAAAATACTCGCCATACTCGCATAAAAATAATTGTGAAAATGGGTAATTTTTTATCCTTTTTTCTTGAGGAAAAATTATTATAAAACACTGAAAAAGAAATTTGTCCGAGCATCGCTTCCAATTCGGTGATTGGTAATCGAAAAACAGAACTTCTTGCAATGGCAAGAATATGTAAGACTAATTAGAAATGATCCAAATTTGCAATACTTCCGGATCGCGAATTCTACATTTTCATGACTTCTTTGGAGTGTCTTTTTTTGCTGGAATAAGATTTAAAAAACAACGAATTGAATTTGAATTCATGGTAAAATTAACAAAAAATAAATAGTTTTTTTTACAAAATAATAGTATAAAATACTAATTTTTAAAATTGATATTAATAAAATTTAAAAAATAACGAAATGAGTTTAGTTCACGGTAAAGTTAACAAAAAATAAATAATTTGTCAGAAAAAAACTCTGAAAAAATTTTTAAAAGTATCGTCGTATCGACAGTAAAATATCGCCGATACCGATGTATCGGAAAATCTGAAGTATCGCCGATATATCGGTATCGGTATCGGTATTCGTTACATCCCTAGTTAAAACGCCAAAATGGCGTTATGTAATATTTGAACATCCCCTAATTATATTTTATATTTCAGAAGTTCATAATTATGCACTTGGAAGTTTACAGGTGAAATATGGTCATGTGATCATTTTCACAAAAAAATAAAAACAGTTTTGGAAATATTTAAACTACCACAATTTTAAATACATTTACTTTTGCTGACATTTTCGTAATCTGATTGAGAAAAAATTTTCACAGTCACGCAGTTTGCAACAGTCATGTGATCATTGCACATCTCTGGCAAAAATATCTAGCATAGAGGCAATTTCTGGCTTAAGGAAATATTAATTAAAACTTAAGATACAGTTAAACTGATCGTGAAAAAACTATATAATTAAACTTTGCATCGTGCATTAACAGGTGCGTTTAAAGGCTAATCTCTCATCAAATAGTATTTCTTAAGAATTCCTACGAATTACAAAAAGTTTATTGAAAAAAAAAGAAAATTAAAAATATATATATTAGTGCAAAAAACGTGTAATGGGATTTTTTCATTTAGCACCATTAAATTAACTACATAATAGCTTTTATGTTCATTTATGATTCTTTTTGTTAAAGAAATATTTTTAGCACGGTATGTAGTGCCATTAAAGAATGTTTTAGTCCCAGTAATTGTTGCTTAAGCACCAACAGAAAAAAACTCATTTAATAAACCTGATTTTTTTTATGTAAAAAAGCCAACACACATTAACTTTGAAATATTTCTATTTTTGTTTGTTTGTTTTGCTGCTGCTGTTTATTAATTTTAAAAACACTCTCTTAAACTACTCGTACGTGTACGTAAACTTTTCAAGCGAAATTGCACAATCTAATGTGTACTTGAATACAAAACGCCTTTTAACTTTGGCATTTTAGTAAAGTTACATTTGAGTGGGGATTTCTTAAGATATAAATATAAAGTTGATAGGTGTGTATTTAAGATGGATTGATTTGTCAAAAAAAGAATAGAAAAGAAATTCAGATTCCTCATTGACTTTAATTACAACTATCTGTTTAACAATAGCATGCTCAAAAACTTTTCTTAATTTCCTTTTTCTTCTCCTTATTCTCGTCATAGTCTGGGTATTACATAGGACTTAATTCATTAGGGCTTTTTGATTTGTATTGCTTATGGTACGAATCAAGTGCATCATGTTAAGCACATGTGTTTATCTTTAGGTATTTAAAGGGCACCTTTAAGATTAATATGTTTTCTGGAAGATGTTTTTTTAAAGCCATTTTTTTAACATCCTGTTTATTATTTTGTTCTTGTTGGTTGGTGTTCTTATAGCAAACGGAAACAAATGTTAAATATCATCTTTTCTTTTAACTTTTATTTTTCCCACACGTTGAATATGCAACATGTGTCCTCAAGATGTGATTCTTTTTTTATTTTAATTGTTGTGTTTCTTTTACTTTGGAATTTGTCTAAACAAGTTTTTTGTTATTGTTCAAAAGAGCATTTTCAAAGTTCAAACTCTTAAGTAATTTTCGCGTTCAATTAAACAGAACGAAATGAAATAAAAAATTTTTTATTATTTAAATTGTTATACCTAATTGTTCTGTTTGGAACAAGGTTATAAATAATTTATGTCTGAGACAATTTAATGTAAATAAATGTTAGTTGTAGTTACGTTTTTTTTTTCAAATGGGGGACAAAATCAATTTCCTGTCATAAATGAAGTTAAGTTTAAGATATAAATCTTTTTTTGCAAAAAGATATATTAAAAAATATTAAAAAAGGCCGTTTCAGACTATAATTATTACATGTATTAATACTTTTGAGGAAAATGAGACCCTAAAATGATAAGTTTGTATTGTTTTTAAATTTTTTTTAAAATAAATATTAGATCAGCCCACTACATCGCCGCTGAAACGGAGTTTTTTGCCTCCTTTTTTAAGAGATGTGCAAAAAGACCCATACAAAGAAGAGTTAGAGGATTAAAATGTTCCATAAAAATGCTTCTCGTGGTGTTTTACATAAAAGTGCTAAGCACACCTTATACTTTGAATGTAATACTTACAAGATTTTCTATGTCGAGTGCTAAACACACAGAAAAAAGGAATGTAAAATCCACATGCCGCAATTTTGATTGCAAATGATATTAAATTTACAAGAAATAATTTGTCGTTTGAGTGTGTTAGTGTTTATTTGCTTTGTTCATTGATACAATTCACTGTTCTGCTTAGTTGTGTGACTTGTTGTTGTTGTTTATTCTTACATGTGTCGTCTATGTTTCCGACAAAAACGAATTACCAGCGAATATTTACTACTGCTGGCAGGGCTGTCAGACATGGCGATTTCTCGCCAAACGTGGCGATGTTCAGCCTGTTTGGTGTCTAAATTTTTTAATTGGCGACATGGCGATTTTTCTGGCGATAAATAAATTTGTTGGCGATTCTTATGGCTATTTTTTTTTTTTACAAAATTTAACATCAAAATTTTTATAATTCAGGAAAATTACTTTATTGAAAGAGTATTTTCAAAAATAAATCCCCCAAAGCTGGTCTGCAAGAAATTAAAACAATGTGATTTTAATGATTTTTCTTATATTAATTAGTCATTAAAGTGTTTTGAATTCGGATGAGAAAAATTTATGAGAAATATTTTTTGGCGACTTTATTCTACTTTTGGCGATTTTCTGTTAAGTTTTTATAAGATTATTTTTAAAAAATTTATATTAAATTTATATAAAAATAAATTTATTATTAAATATATATTAAGAAAACTACATAAAATAGATTTTGGCGACTTTTGGCAATTTTTAAAATTAATATGGCGAAATAGGTCGGAAAAAATCTGACAACCCTGACTGCTGGTTTAAAATTACCATTGTTTCATATTAATTTTAAACGGAAAATAATTAATCTAACCTTAAATCACCGTTAAAGCAATTTTGTTATAAACGTTAAGTTTCATTTTCAATCGACATGACTATAACTTTAATTTCAAATAAGTTTTATGTTAAATAATCATTTAAATCATGTTGAATTAAAATGAAATGCATTTTACATACGATGGTATTTATTTAGTGTATAAGTAAAGAAAAGTTTGAAGCTATTGTCGCTGCAGTGGTTAGCGCGTGGACTATCATGCAGGTGGCACGAGTTCAAATCTTGGCTGGGCAGTCAGCTACAACGAAAAGTTTTCTGATGACTATCACGTAAGTAAAATAATTCATAAAATAACTACATTAAAGTCATGTTGTTTCAGCTTGATATAACTTTAATTCAAAATGATTCTTAGTGTTGTTCCAATATCACATTCACGTTCTTTCAACTTGAAATAACTTTGATTCAACATGATTTTTCGTGTTGTTCCAATGTCATATTCACGTTGTTTCAACTTGAAATAACTTTGATTCAACATGATTCTTCCTATTGTTCCAATATCAAATTCACGTTGTTTCAACTCGAAATTACTTTGATTCAATATGATTTTTCGTATTATTTCAGTATCAACTTCATTTTGATTTAACTGTACTGGAATATTAAATCAACATGAAATATAGTTAATTCAAAAGTAAAAGTTTTCTTTCAAGATTATTGTAAATCATGTTGATTTAACATGAAACACCTATGAAGCAAAATCACTACCGAAAAATGGTAAGTTAACCTGGTTTTCGACGATTTTACATGGAAATTTTTCTGTGCGAATGTGAATTAGTATGAAGTTAACCCTTAAACGTAGTTTAAGTTTTCAATGATTTCTGGCGTACAAGTTTATTCTGGAGCTTGGTTGTCTTTGAAGACCTATAGTAAAATTTTATGGTCAACATTTTTGTAGAACATTTTATACCCGCACTCCCCCTTCTTAAGAGTGTTTTTTCCGATTTGTTAGAAAAGAAACAAAAATTGCAGTTATGTGGGGAGTTCCAGGGTTAATATGTTCCACAAAAATATTTGCCTTAATATTTTCTACCAAATTGCTGAATATACCCTACACCTTCAGATGTAAAGAGCACATAGTTTCATGTACCGATATGATACACGAACAGGCCAAAAGGGGAAACTTTAACCCCTCCTAAAATAAAATTCCGATGTGATCTTGCAAAACGCCGACACGCGTATGATTTTTGGTTTCCTCTACCAGAATCGGTTCTCAGAGCTCCGCAATTTTGAAAAAAGCTCGAAATTGTTGTATAGTGTTATTAGAACTTATGTTGTGTTGTGGTTTTCATGAATAATGACGGAAATAAATTAGCCATTTCTAAACGGCTAATCCGATCAGTATACAATTTCACATGTAGGAGAAGAGTATTCCTATTTAACCTAAGAATATGAGCTCCCAAAATTTGTCAGGGGAAGTTATAAGGTACCAAAGGTACGCTCGATTTCAAAATTTTATTGTGTCCTTATAGCCCTTATAAGGTTCTAACAAATCATGTTTGGCTAAGCACTTATATTTTATAATTAGCGAGGTATGTATACATACTCATTTGAATGTTACCATTTCTCAATTTTTTAAAACCTTAAGCCAGTGTTTTCAAGATATCGAATTCAAACAACAAAATTTCAAATTGTTTTAAAAAAATTTGATTTCAATATTCCTTCCCATTTGGAAATGCCTGAAGTGCCTGAGTGTGCTACTTCTCTTAAAAAAAAGTTTGTTGTAAAATGGAAGTATGCTTTTTTATTCGTCGAAAAGTTTTTCTTTTGCTTTTAAAATATCATTTCTTCCACTAAATCTAACAAAAGTTTTGGAATATTGATTTATTGATTACCAAGACATTTATTTACATAATTTGTCGCGATAACTAAATAAAATATTTTAATCTATTCATAGATAACACAGAAATAAAAAAAGTGACATTGTTAAAAAATGTTTGATATACAAAAATGTTAATTATACAATAATTCCTCTCATAAGGTACGAGTGGCAAATTTAGTTTTTATCAAAAAAAAAGCAAGAAATGTGAATAACAAATTGACCCATTTCTGTTTAAGACTCGTATTTGCTCAGCCGTCAGCAAATTTTTCGTGTGTTTTTATTGCGTTTTATGTGTATCATTAACAAAATTTTCTTTTTACACATTCACATCATTCACATATGATATTTATTCACTCACAGCCTTTTATTTTTTTTTATTATTTGTTGATACGCTTCAGAAATTTTGTTTCAATTAAAGTAAAAGTTGAACAAAATCATTATTTCATCTTGTATGTTTTCTCGTGTCTAATTAAATTTTTTATGAAAATTTATAAAACTAAAACTTCAGTGCAACCACTGGCAGTTTAATTTATTATTTTTGTGATCATATCTTTTTGTTTTTTTTAATAAATAAATCAACTACAGCCACTTAGAAAGAAAGCAGATTGATTTTATTCATTAACTTGAATTTCTTAATTTTGTAATTTTCTACTTTTTTAATGAAAATAGAATGACATGATGAGAACATTTCGTTTTATACTGCACAATTAAAATGTTTATAGGTTTAAAGGTGAAGGTAATAGCAAAGCGGGAAGAATAAAAAATTATTTAAGATTTTTTTTTAAATACATACTCTTGTGTTGTACTTTTTACAAGATGTAGTACTTTAATGAGTTTTCCATGAAAATTTAATTAAATGAACTACTTGCAGAGATTAGAGCTGTAAGTACACAAAGAGCACATTGAGAAAACAAACAGTGATAGAGTGAAGTTGTTGTTTTTACAAAACATGTACATTAGTATGGATAAATTTCTAACAACGTCAAAATCACGGGTTTCTGAAGACTGTCCCTGCTACAATCGTTAAAAAAGATATATATTCAAAGAATCAGACAAATCGAACAATACTTATGAGTCGCTGTAATATGACGATTTTTAGTGACGACCAATATTAAAACGTTTAAATAGTAGGCTTCCACAAAGCTGCCCCCTTATTCTGTAATTCGCTAAATCTAAAGCAAAATCTCGATCGCTAAAATGCTTCACGAATACATTGACTAATTTAGCAATACAAGTTGCAAAATTGCATTCGTGGCCAAAAATCGAAAAATCGACTTTATAGATTTTTAGCGGTAAAGATTTAGCTTTAGCGAGTTACAGAATAAGGGGACTAATAGTGTTGTTATAGGTCGCTATTATTTCACAGATGTGCGATAGTGCACTAATTTTGCAGTTTCCACTAATACTTAGGGATAGTGCAAAACTATTGCACTAATTTTGTTGATGTTTAGCGGTGAATTGAAAATTAGTAGCTTCACTAAACATTAGTGAAAGACTAAAATTTAATTATTTAATTAAAAAAACTGTCTTCAGCTTTTTGCAGCTTTTTTTCTTCACTGATTTTAATGCATCGCAGAAATTTTCCACTAAAATTATGGTAGAATTTTTGAGAGTTTAGTGAGAAATGCTTTTTTAGTGATTGCTCTAATTTTGCACTAATTGAGTGTAGTGCAGATTTTTGCACTAAACCTGCGTTTAGTGAAAGCAAAAAATTAGCACTACAATTTGTGGGGACATACTTAACTGTACAACTTTCTACTGTCTAATTTTATAATTAAGAAGTTTATTTCATAATTTTCAAAATGGAATTGCAATTTTTTTTAAGGATATTTTAATTTTTGATTAAAAACTAGTTTCATTAAAATTTTTTTGATGCTTATTGTTTTCTGGGAATATTTCAAATCTGCGATAATTTTTTAAAGGAATAATAAAATTTCTTTAAGTTAAAACCCATAAAGTTCGACTAAATACATAGTTTTCAATTGTTTCTCTAGAAGTTTTAGTTGATTTTAGCTATTTCGTAGTGTAAGGTAAAAAATGGAATAGCTTAAGGTAAAATTTAAAGATCATTAAACAGGTCGAAAAACTATTCTTTTTGGAATAAAGTTTGATTTTGTTTTACAATAAAGTTTCGAACTTAAATCAAAATTTTATGTATAAAATTCTAAAGATTTCTAATCTTTTGTGTTCAAATTTCTTTTTCAATTCAGCAAGCTAACTGGCAAATTGCAAAAATTGTATCTTGTATATTTTCTTAATACATATTGTGTAATTCCATTTTCTACATTGAAATGTAGACTCGCCATTTAATATTTTTAAACATACAATTTGTTTGTTACAGTTCGTCTCTTCATTTGGTTTCCTAATATTGTGTAATTCCACTAAAAAAAATTCCTAAATTCCCTCAATACCCTTCTTGAGGTTTGTTAAAATTTTTTCAAAAGAAAACTTACAATTTGTTCCAATTCCGTTATGGGCATATTGTTGTTGTTATTTGTATTATTTGATGAATGTGTTGAAGTAGCCGAATTCGAAGAAACTGTCGACGATGATGATCTAGAGGTAGCACAGTTTGCATTTTTATTCCGTGGTGGCGTGGGAGGTGGTACTGGACTAGTTGGATTTAAATTTGAACAGTCCTTAGAGTTACGATTTGGTGATAAACGTGACGGAAAACTCAAGGTTTTCGTCCACTGAGCCAAACTACGAACCATTTCAAGGGGTTTAATTTTTTAAAAATATTTTTTATTACAACTTGAGCCAAAGTTTTCACAATAACTTTTAGTTAATTTTTTTTAAATCTTTTTCACTTTGTTTTTTTTTAAATAAATTTTATTCTGTTTTAATTTAATATTCTATCAAACCCAGTTAAACATTTTTTCTTCTTAAGTTATTTTTATTTGTAGTCTTATTTCTATGATTTTTTATTTATTTTCTAACCGTTAGACGCTTCAATTTCGTTCCGATCATGCCGCTTGTTAAAGAGCAACTGAATTTTAAAAACTGTGAAACTTCTTTTGCTTGACTAGTCAACGTTTTATTTACAATTTATTTTATTTTTTGTTGGAGGGGTTTTCGGAGCATAGTATGTGTGCGCAAATAACTTTTTGAATTGTTAATAAACCCAATGTGTGTCTCGAGTTAGTAAGTGAGTCGCTGAGTAGAGTTGTCTTTCTACTGTTGCGAAAAATACAGTTCAAAACATAATACCCAGCTAGCCTTTTCAATCGCTGAAGAGTCTACTGCGAATCTTATGCAGAGCGTTTTTAAGCGTCGACGAGCGCATTTTTTAATCGTGGAAGATACAGCGTACGGGAGAAACTGTTACATGTAGATGATTCGTCAGTGAGAGTCTTCCACAACGCAGCGAAAGACGCTTGTATTAATCGTAGATAGAATCATTGATGATTTATTTACAGATTATCTTACAAATCTTTTATTAAGAACATGAAGAATCGTCTGAGGCTCATGCAGTGATTATTTTACAACTTCTGAACTGCTCTTCATGTTATTATTATATGAGTCATTGAAAGAGTCATAAAGGGATCATTTGATGATAATTTGTCGAACCCGGCAATGCTCGGTAGGCTGTGCATTTTGCAAGCTATGTATTAAGAAATAAATTTTAGTTTTTGTATTACAAATTAATTAATAAAAATATTTTTCATTTATTGAATATAAAGTACTTTATAAAAAAATTAATATTTCATGAAACGAAAAAAATTAATAAAGAAAACAAAAAATTAATTCAAACTATATGTAAAAAGTCATATAGATATAACAGCCTCTTTATATTGAAAAAAAATAATGGAAGTTATTTTGTTTGTTTTTGCTTTGTTAAACGTCTTTCGATACGGTCTTTAGCATGTACAAAGTGTTGCTGCAAAGTTCTGTTAATAATAGTATCATCACAATGTACGAATTTGGAATGACACAGATCTATAAAAAACAAAAGTAATCAATCGAACTAGCTTGTTTTAAAAGTTGTTTATATACTTCTCATAATAGAAACAACGATATATTGCTGAATACTCTCTTTCTCGCTCGTTCCTCTCCAAGTATATTGAACTGCAATTTCGTCGCACATCACTTTTTTCACAGCACCTCTAAGAAAGGACGCTGGATCGACTGCTGTAACCTTTCCCAATACATATTGCTTAAATTGAAAAAAAAATTTTATTTCTATGCATATATAAATTAAGGCATGTACACAACTTACTAATTGCTTGTACATTTCATCGTTTTTCAAATTTTCATTCAGCAATTTAAAAGAATCAATATCTGTAATTGGCAACGGTGGCAGCAAATTCGTAGCAATTACTTCAGGGACCAATTTTAATTGTCTCACTTCATTTCTTAGGGTGATAACTTCTCTTGTTAAGTTTTCCAACAATTTTGATTGATTTTGTTCCAAAACTGTAATGCGATTATTTAAATTCCGCAATTCGGTTATAATTTCAAGATTTTGAACTGGACCTGAAAGAAAATGTTAAAAGGCATAAAGAATTGTGTTAATAAAAATAATAATTAAATAATCCATACCTGCATTAACATTGCGTAATTCAATATATTCGGCTGTTGCCTGTGAGTTGGTATACTGTTCTTCCATCATTTAAATTAAGAGTATGAAAACGAAGAGGTTGTCTTTGTGATCTTCAATTAAAGCAACTTTTTTGATAGGGTTTTTGTTTTCAAATTTGACGAGCTGTCCCTCTTCAATATTCTCCGTTGTTTTATATATGCCAATTTTTCTAGAATCTAATGGTATTTCAAAAAGAGGTTGTAAATTTTGTATTATTTTTCCCTCAAAGTAAAGTGTGTTATTTGTCGTATATATGTTAGTTATTTTTATAATGTTATCATATGCAAAGCAAAAGTTGTTTGGTTTTAATGTCGAAAAAATCAATCCATTTATTGTTATGTGCGTGGTTTTTCCATCTGAATTGCTTTTTAACACATAAGTTGAAGGTTTGCTGTTTAAAGGTATCTCTTGGTTCGCACTTAATTCAACTTGGCGATTATATAGCTGTGCAGCCACATTAGTATACTTTGTGATTTGTTTTTTTATTTTTTGTAGGTGATTCTCATATTTAAAGGCACTTGTTGCTTGTATAGATCCAAATTTTTTAGCATCTTCATGCATATGCAATAAATAGTGGAAATTGCACGTCATAAATTTCAAACTGTATAATGTTGGTACATCTTTCACAAAACTTAAAAGAAGATTTTGAGCATACAGATTATTAACTTGACAATTGTCCTTATCACACAAAATTCTCATAGCAATACACAATTTTATGAAGTGAAAGTATCTCTCTTCAGATAAAATATTTTTGAAGACAATTGGTCCAGTGTATAATAGTATTTGTCTTAATTCAGTAGCCTTCCACCTATCCAGTTCCTTTACACAACGTGGTTTTCTAGCAAACTCATCTGGGATGCTGTCTTTAATATCAATTAACTTTTCCGAAAGCAAATTAATTTTTTGGGAAGAAAGTGAATATAACTCTCCTTTTTGTTTGGTCCATGCACTCAGCAATGTCTTTACGACGCCAAGGCAAACAATGTGCATGAAATCTAAGGAAATTTGCTGGATCATATCTATTGGAAGCCTTTCAATTGTTGTAGTTGTTTGTACGTTGTGATGCTCTGATTGCGAACGATTTCGAAATGATTCATTTGTTCGCAAATTTAGAGCCTGTGTTGGAGGAAAAACTAGACGGTTTTCAAACATAGTACCTTTCTGTGTACATCTTGTGCATGAATAATAACCTGTATGACCTTTTGTTCCTAGAATAAAAGAACGTGCTGGTGCATCCATTACAAAACATCCAACTTCTAAGGAATAGTGTTTATTATTATACTCCAAACCATTTTTAACTAAATCAATTAGTTCCTCTACAGTATCCATTAAAAATTCGTCTGGATTCTTTGGCTTAGAAAATCCTTCATATGCACCCACTACAAGTACTTCTGATGAATTACGGACACTGCATAAAATTGGCCACACTTGCTTTTTAGAGCTTTTGCATAATGGCAAACCGTCTACATTAAAATCCAGCACAATGACTTGTGCATCATAATTATGTAACCGAAGGTAATCTGTTATAGCGTCCTTTACGCCATATTTTACATACCAACCTTCGCCCATTCGTTTGGCCACTACATCTCTTGGGGTTTTCTTTAGCGTTCGCACATCTTTTGGCAGGTCAATATTGTGATCTCTTAAAATTTGTAGTAGTTCATTTACTATTGTCGTGCTAAGTGTATGCTTTATTACCCATTGAGATAAACGCTGCCGCAGAATGTTTGCTTCGCTTATAGTTTCAATAAAGGAATGTCTCACATTTTCATCTATTGCATCTTCAATAAAAGTTTGATTATAGTTTTCTTCTGAGTCTTTTTCAACAACGTTCTGTTCCTCATATTCATTTACAACACTTTCATCAAGAGATACATTGGAGTTTTCTTCTGCTTCAACTTGATGAAAGGATTCATTTTTTTCTAGTTGTTTTTGTTTTTTGTTGTTACCACATTCACTTTTATTTGGTTTAAAAATTCTCTCCATAATTAGCAAAGCTTCACGTTTGCTTCTCATTTTTATTGCTTGCGATGACAACATCATGCTTTTTTCAACTTAAAACTTTTTGCTAAATAACAAACACATTTAATTCATACTTTCTTTAAAATTTTTTTTTATTTAATTTTCTTAAATCAATTTTTTGTAATAAACACATATAATTTATACTTTACACAACCGGCACGAGTCTTAATCAAAACATTAATGCAAATATCAAAGAACAAAAGAAGAAAAATAAAAATCCTAACGGTTAATTGCAAGATTAAAAACCAATCGTTTCAAAGAAAGATGAAAGATAAATCTTCAAAAGATCATCAGAAATATCTTTAAAGAGTTGTATATTAATCATTGCAAGATTAAACGGCGAACGTGCCTAAAAACTTAAAATAAACAAAAAAATAAACATCGTTTTGTTATTGTAACTCGTCAAATAATCATCAGGAGTTTCGTTTGGGAATTGTATTTTAGTCACAATCGTCTATTAAACAGCTCTTGGCTAGCTGGGTAATTTTTACATCCACCACCACCACCATCAATCAGTCAGCACCATTAACAACAATAACTAAAACCAGAACTCCAGCACCACCACCACAAACTACAAGAGTCAACCAACACCACTTATCATGATTGCATTTCGAGAGTCAGTCAACATATGTTTACATTTTTGTAAATAGTATCTTGTCATTGAGATAGACAGAGTACACTCTATAAGTTTATAATGCATTTATGAAAGAGCTGCATTATTTTACTTTGTTTCTCGCAACTAAAAGCAGAAGAGTTTATTTTAAGAGTGTTTTGGAAGAAATAAAAGAGAAACAGTAACTAAATTTAATATTTCTTAGAGGAATGTATGGAGTAGCCAGATAAATTGTACATAATTATAAGAGCCCACAAATATAGTGCAAATATCCCAAAATACCCCAAAACCATTATTAACAATCCTACTCATATCATAAATGTGAAGGTTTGTATGTTTGGATAGTTAGATGTTTGTTACCCAATAACCCAGAAACGGCTGAACGGATTTTAATAGAATTCTGAAACAGCCTTAACTTAAATTTACATGAAAACCCTGTTTTGCGTTTAAATTCGCACAAAAAGAAACAAGTTGTTAAAATGGGTAATATGTCGTCCTTTTTCCTAGAGGAAAATATCATTATAGAGCGCCAAAAAATAAATTTTTCTTAACATCGCTTCCAATTCGGTGATTGGTAATCGAAAAAGAGAACTTCTTGCAACGACAAGCATTCATATGTAAAAATCATTAGAAATAATCCAAATTTGAAATACTAACGGATCACAAATTCTACATTTTCATGACTTCTTTGGAGTGTATTATTTTGCTAGGAATAAGATTTAGAAAACAACGAGCTGAATTTGAATTAAAAAAATTAATTATTTGTGCAAAAAAAAACTTTGAAAAAAATTTTTTTTTTAAGTATTATCGCATCGACAGTAACATATCGCGGATACCGATATATCGGAAAATCTGAAGTATCACCGATATATCAGTATCGGTATCGGTTACATCCCCATCCCTATTATTAAATAAAATCCGTTATATGATTAAATCAGAAATAAAAAAAATTTTGTTGATGGCACTGCCCGTTGACAAAATAGGCGACATTGCGAACCACATTGTCTCCCATTAAGTCGGACACTATTTTCGCAACATTTGTTCGAAAATGTCGTTGACGGCTTGTTCTGGCTGTCCCTCAAGTGTCGTCGAGGACTTAACATTGTCGTGCACCCGTCATTGATGCTGTTTTAAAGACATGGCCTACTTTTAAACGGCATAACCGATCAGAGCAAAGTTTTCACCCTTCTTAAGATTTTTTTAAACTTATGAATATGAATCGATTTGACTTCGTTAATTTCGACAATTTCCGGAAATTATGTTTTTTTAAAGAAAATTATAAACCAGCGTTCATATCGAACCCAGATCTATAATCAACACTTACACCTAAAAAGCTACGCCGATTTCACGAAGTTTTCGATAAAATTTATTGAGAGATTCACCTACACGACGCATTACAACATTGTTTTCAGAAGCCGCAGCACTCCTCCATCCGTGTTCATGTGTATTTCATGTCAGACAGATATACAGTGTAACAAACACAATAGGTTTCCTTTCTCACCATTTGGGTATGGAATTCTAAAACACCTTCTTTTAAAACAGGCAAAATAATCTAAACAACTGGCAACATTGAAAACTATGAAAAATAAAAAGAGCAACAAATAATAAAAGGCCAAATAATTGTGTTAAAAATTAAAACAGCTGTCATTTGGTAGTTTCAAGACACAACTGAAAATAAATCCATAATTAGAATTAATTGTATTAAATGTACAAAAAAGATGTTTTTAGATTTAATCGTTATCAATTTCAGACCTCAAAATAAAATAAAATTATCTGTACATAATTGTATTTAGTATTTCTTTAACATTTATCTAACAGATGTTTGATACCTGAATGACCAACCGAAATCGTTCAATATCTATTCTTTTGACCAGAGTCTCAATTATTTTTAACCTCAATTTATAAATTTTTAACTTATCTTAAACATGTCTGTGCATGTTTGTTAAATTATAAGAAGAAAGAAAAAAAGCATCTGCATTTTTGTGTGTATTTTCTTTCGAAAAAATCCGGCTTCCAACGGCCTTGTGAAGGTTGAGTCGACTTTATACATTAACATTCTTCTTTGGCATCAGCAGAGGTATGCTGCAGTATTTTGAGCCATGCGTGGTGTTGAAAATGGTATTTTTGTTATAAAAATCTTTAAGTATTTTATTTTTGTTGGCAGCGAAAGCAACTTAACAAGAAACATGTTTCAAGTCTCAGGTTTTATTTATTAATTTTATTTTCTTGATTATTCTTTAACACCAAATTTCTCTCTTGTCTACTCTCTTAACCATATACAAATGGATGTATGTACATAAGTATGTTTTTGGTCAAAAGAAACTAACAACAGACAGCTGATATTTTTCTTCTGGCTTAAATAAACTTAAACGAGTACTGGCGTCAAAAAATGCTAGAAAAATTGTTGAAAGTAAAACAACTTGATTATATCCAACATAACTCACATATTTCACAGTTGCAGGAAAAATGATCAGGAAAACATTGACGCTAAGAAAATTGCATATTTACATACTTTTCCTGTAAAGCTTTCTAACTATTTTGTATTTTTAATTTATTTGAAACCGGAAAATATTTAACACGTTTGAAAATTAATTTCAAAATTACATATTTACATTTAATAAATTTTCGCAAGTTGAAACTCATACACGTTTTTAAGCGTATAAAAACAAAATATCTTAAAGCACGGAAAAAAGAAATGAAACATAAATTTTTAGCCTCGTTTTATACGCCATTGAATATGATTTGCTTCACCGAAAAAACGCGATATTCAAACTCGAGCCGAAAAGAGCGATTATGGACTAATTAATATATAATCACTTTTGGTAAAAATACTGGAAAGAGTGGTTGATGTACACGTCAGGAGACTTCTCTCGCCAACATGCCCACCGAAAAGGTAGGTGTGGAAACAGGGCTGAATGATGTCGCAGGCAATATATAGTATAGCCTTGACAAGAAGTAATATGTTATGGCATCCTTTCTGGATATAGAAGGCGATTTTAACAAAGTGAATATATCCTCTATAATCGGTGTACTTTGTGGATTTGCCGTGGACCGTGTAGTCATAGACTGGACAAGGAACCTGCCCAAAGTCAGTACTATAATTTCCAGTCGGGGTATGCGATAAGAGTCGCTCTGCATGGTGGAGTTTTTTATCCATCCTTATTAGAGTTGGGCAAAATCGTTCCTTTTGTGGAATCGTTCCGACGGATCCGAAAGACTGAAGGAACTAGGTCGTTCCTTTCGTTCATCGTTCCGGTTTTTTTTGTTTGAACAGTGAATGAACGAGAAACGAGAGAATGTCTCTGTTGCTCCTAAAAACGCCAACAAACATTTTTCATGGTCTATTTTCATAATAACAATAAAATAATTCTGTTTTCGTAAAATATTTGTAAAAAAAACAGTAGCCCACAACAAGCAATAAATTTTTGAAAGTAATAAAATCTATCATAAACATAAATAAATAAATCATTCCTCAGGTCAGTCTAGAGAAAAGTCTTCACTTAACTCAAGTTAAGGGGATCCCCTTAATGTTTATAATGCCTTTCTCAGATAATCATGCAACAAGTCCTGGGGACGGACATTTTTATAGTTATTGTGGTTGCAATTAGGGCCCTTAATTCAAAGGTGTTAAATACAATGTGTGCTGACTGACATGCATTCAATCTCTGTCTCTCCTTGAGCGACACAGTGTCAAGATAGTTTGGATTCCAGGCCATGAACCGATTCAGTTTTGCAGATTTCGAGAGTTTTAGAAAACGTTTTTTTAAATATACTTTAATTTTAATGTAAGCGACCGTTCCGACCGAATTCAAAATTATAATCACCTCTTAAAAGCGATTGATTCGTACGAGAGATATCGTTGTCGAAAAATGTCGTCGAAAAAGTGTTATTTTGCAATTATGTACGGGAAAGTTTTTGTTAAACCGATCTATCGCTTTTTAGGACTTGAAAAACTGCGGAGGATGCTGCAAATTGAATATAAATTGGTTAAGGGGTTCCAGAGATATCGCTATCAGAATATTTGAAAACAATTTTTTTTAAAATTAGTTCAATCGATTTTACGCTTGAAATTAAGTTACCTGCAGAAGATGACCTGCAAGGTCAATCGTTTTAAAATGTATTTATTTTTAAAACTGCTTTTTTGAAATGTACTTTTTTAAAAGATACGTTTTAAAATATATTTTTCTAAAAGGTACTTTTTTGGAGATTGCTTTTTTATAAGGTACTATTTTAAAAGGTGCTCTTTTAAAATGCACTTTTTTAAAAAACTTTTCTTTTTAATTATGTCTTAAGTATGTACTTCCTTCTTTAAAAGTACCTTTTAAAAAATTGCTTCGTTTTTGAAAAAGATATTTATCATTTATTTTTTAAAAGGACGCCTTTAAATATGTGCATGTTTTTTATTTAATAGCAACAAATCGTAGTTCAACACTGCTATTTCTGATGCCATAAAAATATGTTTTATGCGCATTAAATATGCACTAAAAACTAAAAAATATGCTCCCAAAATATAGAGAAACATTCCCCACGAATTATATACATATATTGGAGGCATGCTATAATATCCGAAAAAATAAACGTCTATGAACATTATTTCCACTTCAAAATGGAAATAATGTCCATGCTTATGTGGAATAGTGACTTCCCAGAGTAAAGACTTTCTGCCTAGTCAAAAATACAAACTCAGCGAAGACACTATTCGACATAACCAGAGGATGGTTGGAAGAATCAATAAGATTCCATTTCCCGAATCCGGTAGTGGGTAATAGGTCCAATCCGTCACATTGAGATTCCGATTTCTGATAGCTTCGATAGGTAGTCTAGTATATTGTTGCCAAAAAATTTGTGTCTCGAGAGGTGCAAGGCCGGGCACTCGCAAAGAAAGTGAAAAACTTTTTCTGTGATATTTATTACACTTTGAGTTTGTGTGTTTTTTAATTTTATATTTTTAAGTTAGAGCAACCAAAATAATGGTTTTTATAAACAAATATTGATGTAAACCTTTTTTCATTAAGTAAGTTATAAATTGTAAAACTTTAATATCAATTATAGACTTAGTTGGTGTTTTTATTTTTTTATTAAATAGACAAAAAATCCCTTGAAAAAGTGAACATGAAATTCACGAAACGTCGGAAAAATTTGCATTTTTTATTTATATAAAACATGGTAGGCCAGTAGCTTATGGTAATAAAATTAAAAAACTGTTTCTTCTTTACTTTGGTCCCGGCAGCCAGGACAGAATGCATTGTAGGAAGGGCCTATCCTGCTAGCATGTCTGCTGATCGCCCATTGCCCCGCCACTACTGCGAGAAGCCTCGAGATGTCCCTACGGTTTCTATTAGTTAGTTGTGTTGGCCACATCTTCCTAGCCATCTTACACGTGCTGGAGTTGTGCCACCTGTTTTCAGCTTTCTACCGATAATGCTTGAAAATATGGTTTCTTATAGAGCCAAACGGCATGGGTACCGATTCAGCAGTAGAGGCATCCATAGCAAAACCAGCCCTGGCCAGCTCATCCGCCTGTTCATTGCCAAGAGGTTAACGTCTGTCCGACCACCTAATCTGTACAGCACATCCATGCACTGGCTAACTAAATTAGAAAAAGTACTGTGTGACCATAGAAGCAGAAGTTCCGCCTGACTGTCGACGAATATACAGACTCTTCCCTGAACACTCCTGTCAATTAACTCCGTGCTCGCCTCCCTTTTAGCCAAAATTTCAGCCTAAAATACACTGGCTTCGTTGGGTAGTGGGAAGGAGAGCCTTACCCCAAGGTCATTCGAAAATACTCCACAGCATACACCACACTTCATTCTTGATCCATCAGTATGCACGCTGAAGTTGAAGTATTTTTTATGTTACCTCCCTTTCACTCTCGTCTGGATGGAGTAAAGACTTTGAAAGTGCTATCGAAATATAAATGAGGTACCATGTAATCAGAAAGCTTCCTTAGTGTCGGTGACAATTGATCTAAGATTCTGGCATAACCATAAGTCCTTGATCTTCAGCTCCCAGATACCGCTAGTCTTGCCTCACTGCTTGAGGATACAGCCAATACATGAAGGTCAATCGAAATTTTGTTTAGTATATCATTCAGAGCCTCTGAAGGACTAAGCAACCTGTAATCCCGATACAAGTAGATCTCTGTATTCTGTACCAGAGGGGAAAACCTATTAGCCCGCCGAAAGGCCGGTTATGCAAACAATCTTTACTCTGCAGTGTAATTAGCATTTTTTATGGACATTATTTCATTTTTCAAAAGTACATAATTGAACATTATTAAAGCTGTGAATAAACTGAGAATAAATAAATGGATGAGAGAATTTTTTAGAAAAAAATACCTTACAAAAACAGATTTTTTTGTTTTTTGTAAAAAATACATACTAACATTTATAAAAGTCAAAATATGTAAGAAAAATAACAAAATATGCCACAAAAACTAGAAAAATAAACATAAAATGCGACTAAGAATGAAATATGCTAAAATATGCCGTGAAGGGCAAAATATGCTAAAATATGCACTAACAAATCTATGCCAAAATTCTTAAAAAGTTCTGAAACGTATAAATATCTTATTTGTGTACATACATCACATAGGAAAAAAACATGCAATTGTATATTTGCGGTTTCCCTGCTAATGACTAATAGCTGGCTGCATTACAAAAGTAACGGATTATTTTGTAACAGGTATCCATTAATATTGTAGTTTTTTTTCTAAAGACAAAAAGTAACCAGTTTCTTGAAGTGTAGAATTTTAGTCATACTTAAAGAATGCCCAGCGAACTGGTGTGACTAACTAAACAAATATTGCGTATAGATACAATTTATGCAAATTTTATGCGAGATCTCTAGCCACATATTTTAAGATACATATATTTTCAATTATTTAATGGATAGAAAAATCTAATTGGATGAATAAATTTGTGAAATTTATATTTCAGTTCTTAAAGTGAAAATGAAAACAAAATCAAGTTTAAGAGTATAAAGTTCATGCTAGAAACAAACAATTGATTAGGTACATGTTTGAGATTATTTGATTAACTAACAACACCAAATAGTAAAACTGTAAATACGAATAATTGACCTGCTTGTTCAATGATGAACGCGTAAACAATCGATCTCGCTAGACGGTTTTCTTTGCACTCCACTTGCAAATTTGCTAAATGCTTAAAGTGGAGCAAAAAGATTCGTTTTATTTGAAAGATAGTAAAAAGAAAGCACTGGCTGCCAACTACATGTTGTTCGTTGGAATATAAAAGACAAATAATTGCTCGTATTAAATTACAAATAATTCTTTTTCAACATTTTGTGTAAATTATCGCTGCTTTTTTATGATGGGAAAATTTTCACAACTAAATACTTGTGGAATTAATAGAAAAATAAATTATTTTACATAGAATGAATTGATATGAAATTAAATAATATTTTAATTAAAATCAAGATTAAGTATGAATTATAATAATCTTTTGTTGAAAACAATTCTTTTTGTTTTTATTTTATTGGAAAAAGAAAAACTTTATAACTTTCACTCGCATATTCATTGTATGTATGATGGATGGATGTTGTATGTATGGTGTAGAGTCGTTGTTTCATTTGTTAGATATAAGAAACGTTTTATTTAAATTCTAAACTAAATATCGCTGCCCTGATAAATAAAATCTATACTTGAGTTGTACAAGTGGCTAAAGATTATTTATGTATTTCTGTTTTAAATTGTTGACTGATTATCAAGTTTTAAAGGCAGCTGCAGAAAGTCTCAAGTCTTGACTTGTTGTGTGTACAGCAGATGACCTTAATTCCATCCAACACTGATCGTTTGGTCGGTCGTATCAGCGAAATTCTTAAGCTTTTCTTTATTTATTTCTTTTTTGCGCATTAAATAATAATTTGCATTGCGTTGTGATGGTATGTGCCTGCATGTTTCACTTTCATTGTTTTGAGTGTGATACGAAAAAAAACTGCATATTCCTTTAATGTCGATAATTTTGTTATATAGATTGTGCGGAGGAAATACAAAATATCTAAAAGGAAAAATTTTAACTGAATTATGTATGTATGTGTATAAGTTTAATTTAGAATTAAAATTCTTATATGAGCACGAGAGATAAACAACTATGAACTACAGAATAGTTCCGATAGATAGCACAACCATTAGACGCCGTTCAGACGATGCAAGTCTTATTGATCAGCTTCTTATTCAGCTGGGAGAGCGACAGAGAAAGTTGTATTCATTTCTCGGTCTTTTTCACAGCTGAATAAGAAGTTGATCAATAAGACTTGCATCGTCTAAATGTAAATTGATGTTGATTCTGGTAAATCTTGGTAAAATTAACTTTACTGTACCAACTAGGCCAACTCGCAACTTTCAGCTGATAAATCTAAATTACTAAAGATTTGTTTATGCTAAAAACTACTCTTTTCGTCGCATTTGTGAAAATGTTAATAAAAATTATCATATTATAGATATCTCTGAGAGTAATAATGTTATAAAACGTAAAATTATATTGCATTTAAATAGTTAATGTAAATTGCTTTTGTATCATATCTTTAGTCTGTAAGGATTTATAAAATATAGACCTAAATAAATAAATAAGAAAATAAATATGTAATTTAAGCCAGATTTAGTAACTTTGAATTAAATTTCTTTTCAACTAAAAATGGAAATCAATTATCCTATTATCGGTAGATTCGGCCGATTAATACTGCGAACCAGAGATTCGGTTTAGGTTAAAGCAAGTAAAAACAAAAAATATACTTGTATTGGCGTTTTGAAAGTTTACATCTTGGATAAATTGTAGGTGGTGTAATCCTTAAGTTTAAGGTACAAGATGTTTTCAGCACTTTGGTATAAAACACTACGGGGAAGTTTTTAAACCTCTAACTCTTTTGTCTTTTTCTTAAAAAAGGCGCAAAAACCTTCCCTTCCGGAGCAATGTAGCGAGCTGAAGTGGTATTCAAAATATTTAACAACAAATTCTTCTATAAAGTTACAGTCACACTTGACAAATATTTGACGAAACAAGCATAACCATTACTTTTGCTCAGGGTTAGTGTGATTTAACTTGGTTTTTATATTATACAATAAAATTCATTATGCTGCGAAAAGCAATTTTTATATGATTTTTAATAAATGCGAACCTATATTTAAAAAAATATTGGAATTAAAGAAAATACAATTTTTTTTGCCAAATGTGACCGTAGCTTAAGCTCCAAACTCAACTTGAACGCCAAGATTCCTTTAAAACTTAAAATGTATTTAAGAGATAATTTCGTAATTATTCACAATTATTGGTAGCTTGTATCGAAAATACGTTTGATTTTGTTGTACAATGTAATCAACGTAGAATGTAGACATGACTCATGACTACAATCTGCGCAGGTGCGGATCCAACTTAAGCTTTTAGGAGGGTAATTTTTAAATGAAACATACCATTTTGTAAAATTCCTGTAAGAAAAGAAATGCCTTAAAGCCCATTTAAATTTCATAACTTATATTAACTTTATAATTTCTAATCCAAACTGATCATTATTAGGTTAAAACTCGTAAAGAATTAATGTTAATTAATTGCACAAACTACATGGCCGGACAGAACACAAAAACAATGTTTTCGGAAGCCACAACAGTCCCCCGTCATGTCTTTCACCACTGTTTAGATGGCTTCGTTGTAACTCTTATTTTTAATAAATTCAGTAAAGTGCGACTTCACACACGAAGTGTGCCGTACAAATACGCATATATCTCTTTTCGTGTTTACATTTTTTGTCTCATTTTGAAAAATTTTCATTTTGCTTTTTCGTTTAATTTTAGTTTTTTATTTTTTAAGTTTTATTTTTGTTGATTTAGCAACTTTTTTTGGTTTTGGCGCTTTTTTCATGTTTGGTGTTTTTTTTTGGGTTTTTTTGTTTTTAGCAATTTTTTGTTTTTCCGATTTTTTTAGTTTTGGCGCTTTTTTTGGTTATGGCGTTTTTTTTGTTTTAATGTTTTTTTGCTTTTTGACGATATATTTAGTTTTAGGGATTTATTTTAGTTTTAGCGCTTTTTTAGTTTTGGCGCTTTTTTTGGTTTGGGTACTTTTTCGGATTTTGAAGATTTTTTAGTTTTAGCGATTTTTTTCGGTTTTGACACTTTTTTCGTTTTGGCATTTTTTCGGTTTTTGGCGATTTCTTTAGTTTTGGTGCTGTTTTTTTGTTGCGTTTTTTGTAGTTTTTTTTTTGGCGTTTTGGTAGTTTTGGTAGTTTTTTTTTTAAATTTTTTGCGGTATTTTTTTCGTTTTGACGCATTTTTTCGGTTTTATGCTTTCTTTTTGTTTTTTTTCGATGTTTTTAGTTTTGGTGATTTTTTTTGCGTTTCGGCGTTTTTTTCCTTTAAGCGCTTTTTCATTTTTGCGATTTTTCGTTTTGACATTTGTTTAATTTTGGAATTTTTTAGTTTTAGCGATTTTTAAAATTTGAAGAGTTTGCCTCTTACGGTTTCCAAGATACAGAAAATTGTCTAAATTACATAGTCAAAATTACATTAACTGATAGAACACCCTTATTTATTGTTTAAAATATCAGTGTTAATTAGTGTGGTTTATTCTGCAGACTACACTAATTAACACTAACTTTGGAAATTTAAAGTGTCTATATATAAGTGTCTGTATATTACATTACTAATTCAACATGTTTCGTTGATCGCTTTAGAACAGCCTTTGATTTTAACCTGTCATATATTTTTTGTTGTAGCGGCCAAAATTTTACATATTCTGTGAAAATTTCAGGTCAGTACCTCTTACGGTTCTCGAGAAAACAGCCTGTGACAGACAGACAGACGGACAGCATAGCGAAAACAATAGGGTTCCCTTACACTTTTGCTGTACGGAACCCTAAAAATGATGACTGGAAATAAAATACGAGACTGACTTATTATTATTCGAACGCAAATTTAACTCCACCATGATCGGTAAGTTCAAATGTACTAAATTAGTGCTAAATATACTCTGCTTGCTAACTAAGCGTTCGTTTTAACTCATTTGAAAAAAATATTTTAACGCCACGATTTAGGAAACTAGTGGGGCTTCCTGAAACTCGAAAAGCGTTAAGTAATATCTTTAACTTGCATGCAAGTTACTAAAAGTGGTTGGATATCGAAAGAAACTTTAGCTTTGCGATTCCTACAGAAGTAGTTTCGAAGAATTGAGTTTCACTGACGAACGGAATTTAACTCGCTGATATGCCTAAATGTTTCTTTTTTTATGAATCCATAAATAAAATATAATAAACAAAGTCATGAAAGCAACTTCAACCTATAACACCTTCTACTAGTAAAAGGTTTTCATAGATAAACCTGACTGTTGTGCTGCACATACATACACTATTTGTTTCATATAAACATATAAAGTTAAACAAATAAAATTATCTATAGAAACTTATCGAATGAAGTGTGATTAAATCTTTAAATAAAATCAAGACACCGTAATGAAAAACGTAGCATTGTTAATAATTCTTATGAGAAAATGAAAAGCTAAAATAAATAATTCTTTAAAAGATTATATCATCTTTAAAGTGTAATGCTAATATAGATTTATAAATAATTCTTTTTCAAATAAGATAAGAATAATATATTAAATTCATTTTAAACGTACTCAACGAAAGAGTTCCTTAAGGCAGTAAATGGCTTCCGAGATATTTGTTGACGTTGATCATGGTGGACACATTTAGTCAAGATTAATTATTAAGCGGCCACCTTAAATTCTGTTCAATTGTGTGAAGATCTTCAAAAGAAAACTTTAAATTCTGAAACGATAATTATTACATTGATACGAGAGTGAGAACTTTGATGTAATTCATCATTAACTGCGGCAGTTTTAAAGAAGTAGAAAATATATTGATATTTTTTAATTAATGAAGTTTTTCCTTAAGCAAGTAACTAAAGAATAAAGCAAAAAGAATTATTAAGCAAAGCAATATCAAATTGAAGTGTAGTAAAGAATTTGCTTTCTGACAAGCGGCGGCCAAGATAAAGGAGATGAAAAAATTAATGCTATCTATGCTGCTTGCTTAATTAACTATGGATATTTAGAGTAAATTTATAAAGAATTTGAGTTTGATACTACACTCAAAATATTCTGTACTTAAAATCAACTGAAATTGCAATATAAAATGAATTAAAACTCAATTAAAAATCGGTCTACTTATTTTTCATTTAAGTTTAACAAAAAGTTTATTCAACTTAAAACCATAAAAAATTAATGATTCCTTATTTGTTTGGATCAATTTAACTCTCAAAAGAACTAATAGCAGCTTCCGTAAAAATAAAAGAGATTTCATTGTTTCTGCTATTTTTACTGTTAAATAATCAACACCAAGTTCCGTAAAAATAATTGATTTTTGCTTTATTGTTAAATGTTATCGTATCATTAATTATTATTTTATCAAATTTATATTTTTGTTATGTTAGCTTCTACTGGGAATCGAACAAAGCTCGTTCAGGTTTGAAATCCAACGTACCAACTACTCAGCAAAAGCATAGCATGTAAATAGCTGCACGAAGACAACATAAACTTACTCAATTTTATGCATTTAACATTACAAAAGAAAAAAAACACACGCATGGTCTTGGCTGAAATTGAACATGTGACCTCTCGTTTAATAGTCTAACGTACTTACCACTACACCACTGATTTTAAATGTGTATTTATATATTTTTCAATTGCAATTTAAGCTAATTTTACGTACACAATATTTTGAGTATTTGTGTGTGTGTGTTATTTCTATGCAAGTACTTTTTGGATACTTATACCATAAACAAGGGACAATATTAAAAGCAACCGAAAATCCTTATTAATGTGTATTTAGTTTTTTTATTGGATGTTAGAATGAGTTAAAAATAATATTGCTTAGAATTTTAAATGTTTACTCTTTTAAAAACGATTGCACGGAATACTTCTTGAACAAAATACATTCCGTTACTGTCATAATATTGTGAGTGTAGGTATAAAACTAATTGACGAAGAAAACAGACAATTGAAAAAACATTCTTTTAAATTACTGCAAAGACAATTAAATAATTTCTTTTAATACCACGCTGATGATAAAGAAAAAAACCTTCTTCGTATTGGCATTTTTTTTTTAAGTATGACTGTTTCACACATGTTCTACATACTGTAAACATAAACTATTTTGATATTGTGGGAAAGTAAAATGTGTTAAGTTTTATTTGAAGTACTAGTAAGTTCAAAGCATTAACGAAAAATCCTTTAATCCTGCTGTTAAGAAAACATTGAGGAGGGAGGGCTAATGCATGTTATTGAAGTTAAGAATACAAATTTGAGAATAGAAAAAATTGCATGTTAATATTTGAGAACATGTGTAGTTTAAGTTGTTTAATAAGCATGTCTATGATCTTAACAATGCTATTAATTTTTAATTTAAAAATACCAAGTATTATAATTTTTTTTAAAGAAAAAGTGTAAATTTTCTATTTTTCAGGAAGTTGTTATTAGCGACATGCATATAATAAATGAAAATGCCATTCTATTTCCGCAACCCTCTCCCCAAAAAAAGGTACCCTCTTAGCTAGTCGCAAAACTATTTTATGCATTTCTTGTCGTTGCTTTTTATATGTCGATGACATCTAAACATGTCAGTCGAACTAAGTTTGTTAGATAAAGAAATTAACTTATTATCCAAAGATATTTAATTATATATTCGACTTAAGTTCGTTCAATTAACGGCCCTTTTTACGTGTACTTTAATGGCATGTTCGGCATACAAAACTTGCGGTCAAAGTGCACGTTAACTTCTAATCATACATTGTGAAAAGAGCCGTTAATCTTTCAATTTAATTATTTTATTTAGAAAGAAATTCTAAAGCATGTAATAATTGAACAGACAAAAACAAAATTTGGCTGCATGGAAGGTTTCGAGACCACCACAGTCTTCTTGTTCGGCATACAAAACTTGCGGTCAAAGTGCACGTTAACTTCTAATCATACATTGTGAAAAGAGCCGTTAATCTTTCAATTTAATTATTTTATTTAGAAAGAAATTCTAAAGCATGTAATAATTGAACAGACAAAAACAAAATTTGGCTGCATGGAAGGTTTCGAGACCACCACAGTCTTCTCATCAGAATTCTTTTCCGCCTATATCTCACTGCCACCGAAGGCAGCCACAACCAAGTTGTTGAAAATCATTTTTGACTTCAATTAACTCCGGCTGAGGCCATCGTGTGGGTTATTCTCAACTTTTCATATGGTTATGAACTTCACTATTTTCTTTTTGCCTTGTTCAATTAAAATTTTGATTTCTACAATTATACTATTTACAGTACATTCAGAGATACTTTCTTTTTGGTAGAATATATTGTAAATACGTACCCTGCTGCTAACGCGATGCTCACCGCTTTTGTTTAGCTATGGATCTTAGTTTAAGGTCGGTAAAATTATTAGGAAATAGTTTGACATGAGATAATTTCTAAAAAAAATAAGAAAAAGTCCAACAAACGATTGCTCAGCTGGCTAAGCCTGTGTTCCTGCAGAGCCGGGCAGTCCCAGGGATCATCTTCTCTGATTTTTCATCTTTCTCATAGAAGCGACTCCTTCAGTGGCCGACATACGACCGATCGGAACTGTAATAACTCTAACTATGAGTGCAACCAATGGTTTTTCCAAATGTTAGAAGCTGTTTGGTGCTAACTTTACTAAGTGCGGACCAAAGAGTCTTGCATTTTCTACAAGACAAATAGCTGAGTGTCTTCTTTCTTAGCCCCCATTCTTTAATCTCATTTTACAGATCAACTAAAGAGAATATCAATATCCCTTTGTGAGTGTGCTACGCCCAAGGCGGATCTTGCTGTTGGGCATTCATTAGCGAAAATCTTAAGAATGGCTGAGCCGTTCAAGAGCTATGAATGTGATACTTACACACACAAACATGCATACATCCATACGGACATTATCATAAAAATAGTCAGAATACCTTCCTAGGATCTGCGAGATGGCGAGATCTGATTGAAACTCTATTTTCGAAAATTCTGACGATTCATTGGGGGAAGTTAGAAAGCAACTTTTGAAAAAAGTACCTACATATGTATTAAAGCAATATCATTTAAAAAGAGTACATTAAAAAACCCTTTGAAAAAGTACCTTATACAAAAAGTAACTAAAAAATACGTTTAAAAAAATAATCTTTAAAAACACTACTTTAAAAAAAAGTACGACGAAAAAAAAAACAAAATTGGACACAAATACTTTCTTATTTATCTTTTGAACGTTCCGGGTTGGCCATGTCTTTCAGACATCTTGCAAGACCGATGCATGACAATGTTAAAGCGTCGATGACTTGTTGGTGACAGCTCAAACATATCAGTGAGGACATTTTCGAACAAATGGCCGCTAAGTTCATACATGACAACAAGAACGACACTGTCACCTATCTTTTCATTAATGACCATGTAAATGACAACATCCTCAGAAATGTCCCCAATACATATTTTCGTTTGTTTCTTTTTTTACACATGTTCTACAATAACAATTTGAGAAATTTGTCGCTCAGAGAGTATTTAATACAAGAAGTTTTAATAGACATTGTAAAAGAACTTCCCGGTTGGCCAACTCGTCGTAGAGGATATTTTCATCAACAACTACTTAAGGAAATTTCCACATTTGTTATGCACGATATTTGTCGATTACAGTTTCTTTTAAGGCAATCTAACAGAAACCGTACTCGAAGAATGGGTAAATATGGATAAAAGTTCTGTTACAATGTCTATTAGTACTTCCTGTATTAAATACTCTCAGTATAAAGTTTACAGGGTCTAACATAGTATCAGCGAAATATGGCATGGACCAGCTCGTTGTATGTGTATTATAATTATTATTTTGCAATAGTGTACTGAAGTGTGAATAAAAATCATTTGTATTTAGAACAACTTTAGCTATATGACTACAAGTTTTCAAAGATTTATGTAATGCTAGGAACACAACTGGGACGAACGACGAATTTTCGTCGCCACAAAAATAAAACACATTTGTGTATATGAAAATACACACAATAACGGCGTCGGACGAAATTCCTCATACGCGGCGAACTCTGAATAGATTTATTTCTATTTCTTACGCCGGCGAACGACGAACATATCAGTACCAACAGTAAAAAACTTTATCAATTGTAACAGCTGTTGCGTTTTCGTCGCTATTGTGCTCACACGACGAATTTACACAGCGAATTTTTATCGACGAATTCGTCGTGTTGGACGAAATTCGTCGTTCGTCCCAGTTGTGTTCCTAGCATAACGTAGTTTATTTATTGCGGCGTAAGTCATTCTATAGATTTTCAGCTTCAATAACATACGAGTATATTTACGAGAACGCCAGCATATCTAATCAAACCATTTCTGCTTAGGCTGAAAAATAATACCATTGCTATTTTTTACGCTTGCTAGTTTGATTTTTCTCGTTACTGATAGAACTAATTCGTCTACCGCCACATCCGCATGTAGATTAACCTGAGTACTAGTATATGTCCTAAGATTTTCTACATATTTTAATACGTGTTTCTTATTCCAATGTAGTTTTTATAACGACTGTTCAGCAACTCTAACAAAGCTATTATTTATGGATTTTATTTGTAGATACAATGGCATATAGTCAGAGTAAGGCTTGGTTTGTACAGCAAAAATATCAACGTATTGCAGGAAGCTATGCGAACAAATACAATAATCAATTACAGAACTACTCATCGCCCCACAAAAGCTGAATTCGCCCTGTGCATCATTAGCCGTCCTTCCATTAAGCACAATTCCACTAACATTTGCAACGACTTCCATTAGTTTCTTTGGTATGGGTATTGTAAATATTATATCTTGAGCAACTAAAGTTGCGAATATGTGGCAAACCTTCTAGTAAATTTTTATCTAAAACCTGTTCGTTTGAAATTCTGGTATTCAATTCACCAACTATACAAACATTTTTAGGATTCAAGAAATATCGCTAATAGCTACTTTACACTATCTCACAAGCCGTTCGACTTCTGTAGAAAATGCAACCATGATCTAACGAGTTTATGGAAAGTTTTAAAAAAGCAATAACAACACATTATATCAGGGTAGCATTTTGTGCAGAAGTCGAACAGCTTGTATAATAGTCTAACAACAGCTTAACTGTATATAGTACATACATTATAGTTGCCATTTGCCGTATAGTTTTTAACTTGCAATTTTAAAATAATTTAGAAACAAGGGTAATTCAACTGCCATTTAGTCAAAAGAAAATATATACGCTAGAGCATAGTCGCTCATAGTGGCACCAGAGTTCCGAACATTGTTCGGCTCGTACATGTATGTATACAGCCGAATGAAAACCAATGTACTCACTAAAGAGTAAAAAATAAACAACAACTTCATTCAGTTGTATGAAAGCTTCTTGTTTTTTTACGCTGCTGTTGTTCTTTTTAATGGGCACACAGTGGTATACTACTAACACATACTCATAAGCACTAATACTAAATTAAAAACTCATTTCTCTCGATGGCCAGCACTGCGCTAGAGATGTGATCGTGAATAGTTCTGCTCATAGCTCGTGTAGAAAACATTAATCACAAACACGAAAACCCACGATCGTGAAAAACTTATAGGAACCGTTTGTTAAGGATTTGTTGTTGATGACTTGTTTCGTATAGGTTTTCAGAAATTGAAAATTACGTTTTAGATCTTTCCAATCACTAAAGCAGTCATTTAAGATTATACTCATATACACTCACTCAAAACGAAATTCATGCACGCTTAAATCATATAAGGAAACAAGTAAACGATCATGCGTGATTCACGCCAAACACGTGAGTGCTGAATCCCCATCCCTAATATATATCAAATGACGCAATTAATGTAATAAATTTTCCTTAGCTGCCTTGTTATTAACTTAAGCAGTAAATAATTCTAAAAGGCATATTTAAAGATAAACTCTAAAAAGAATAACTCAGATACGAACTCAAAGTCTCCGCAACAAACTCTAGCTTACAAAGGTGATTCAGAATTAACAGTACAGTAAGCTTAAATATATTTACGTATCCATAAACAAATAACAAATAGACGAAAAAATTGTGATTGTCTTTTATATCTGGAACAAATATACACACAATCCATGTTCACTTTTAACACATTTAGTTCAATAAACTCGTGAGTATGTACCTTAAGTTATCATGAATGTATCTTTGTGTGGTGCAGTATCATGTTGAAACATGTCATTGATTACAGAAAAACAACAACATTACAAGTGCTACTTACATCGAACCTGTGTTTTTTATGTCAATTGTATAATGTTTTATTTTCTCATTGAATTTTATTTTTATTTATTTTCATTTAGATTTCAACGGCAAATAGCACCTGCTTTTTATCCACACAACTATTTAAATTTAATAGTTTTTTTATGCGATCTACAGAAAATGTAACAGTAACATGAGGGTGTTTTTTTAAAATTCAGCTAAATGAAATTAGTTTTAAATGAGAAATTGATAGGTCATGCTTTTATTTTTTGGTATTTTTTAATATTAGTCATCCTTAGCGCAGCTAGAAATGTTTTCCTTGGGGACTAATTCCCAATTTTCTAGTTTGAGTTATAGAAAATAAAATAAAAAATATGAGATATGATTGACCTGCTGGCCATTCCATCCCTGAAACTTCCCGCTAATTTTAAGCGCTAACAAATCCATAGATTTTTGGAGTAATTAAAAAAACTGACTTAGATAAAATTTGCAGTATTTGACTCAGTTTTCAAACCCTAAGAAGTAATTGAGTATTAAAAATCGATTTGATAACAATTTTGGAGTATGTAATTGCAATATAAAACTTATTTTCGAAATTTTTTGATAACGATATCTCTCGAACGAATTAATCGATTTAGATGAAATTACCAGCAATCGGTGTAGTTTTCTTAAGTTATGAGATTAGATTTTGGAATTGAATAAAAGTTTATTTAAAAAATTCTCCAAATCTACCGAGCCGAATCGGTTTATATTCACACGATATATAAATTTAGCCAAAATGTTAAGAATGACGAAAATTTGTTTCGTTTCAAAAGTTATGAGGGTGTTACAAACTTACTCACACAAATAAAGCCATCCATACGGGCATCATCGAAAAAATAGTCAGAATAGCTCCCTATAGGACCTCAAAGCTTGTGTTCTCATGAAAACTCGATTTTTGAAAATCGGGATGAAATCTGTAATTTCCATTTTTATATTGCGGGAAGTTAACAAATAATGAAATTTTCAAAAACTACAGGAGGTTACAGTAAATCTGGAGTAGGAAATGCAGCCCTCCTCCCCCAAGAGATATAACTTCTACGCTAATGCTATTCATTTACTAATTTGGTGACTATTAAATTTTCTACTACATTTTATTAGGTTCTTAATTTCCTAATGATCGATTTTGTGTGTGTGTAGATTTCAATATAATTATTTCCAATACTAGTATTTCCCACATGTGCTCTTTTATTTATGAGAAATGAAAGTAACATTTCCAATAGTTTGTTGCTTATTATCTAAGAAGTCAAGCTGAGTTCTTATTGATAGTTTTAGTGCTCCTTATATGAATGTAAGAAACTCATATTTGACTTAACTTCTTGGACCTCATTTACAAATCAAAGTGTTAAGACGTTTGTGAAAGCAGCAGGAGATGGTATTAATAAGCACATGTTAAAATTTTCCGAAATTAATGGAGTTTCATTTTGACGCATGTCTTTTGCCAGTCGGTGCATATATAAGAAAATTCTTACGATTAGTTTCATTTAGGTTTTCGATAGATTTTCTTCCTACGAGGTTTGTCGCAAAATTTTCACAAAATTCTAATTTCAAAAATACACAGAAAAAAACTATAATACGATTGCAATTACTAAAACTGCAGATTCAATTAATTAATTAATTCCAAACTTTTAGTTTCCACAGTTTCCTTAAATATTTTGTGTTAGTGCAAAATTATTATGGTGACTTAAAAATTAGCAGCCTCATGATAGTGATGCTAAAAAATTTTGCACTAAAATGTATTTATTTGATTTAAAAAAGTAATCTTCAGTTTATTACAACTTTTTTTTTCTTCACTAATATTATTGCAACATAGGAATTTTGCGGTAAATTATAGTTAACATTTTTGAATGTTTAGTGAGAGTATGTTTAAATTCAGCTTCTTTTAGTGCTGGTTCAAATTTTGCACTAATGGAGTGTAGTACAAATTTTTACACTAAATATGCATTTAGTGATAGTGAAAAATTTTAGCACTGCCACTAAATTTTTTTATGATAGTGCGGAAAAAGCTATTATTACTAAAGGTGGTGAAAAATAGTGCAAAATAAAATTTACAAATGTTATTCAGTGGGGATGTGGGGATAGTGGGATAAGCATTCCTTATTTCTATCAACATTTAGTGCACTACCTAGACACAATGACTAGCAGAACGGATCGGTACTGATACAGTTCAAAGAAAATACTCATAAACATATTCAATTTCTTTAAACTGATTCTATTTTTAATGGGTTTCACTTGCAGCTACTGTATATAAATTTGAAAGTAAAACTGTTTAATTTTAAATCTTCATTTATCATCACTTACCTAAGAATTATTTATTCTTAAAAATTTTCATTCATAACAGCTACAACGTTTTAAGCTTCATTTATATTGCTGCCTCTTTTTTGTTAAACAAATTATTTAAAATTTTTTTTTTCAAGCTCAAATAACCATAAACACACACCTTCTCAGTACCATTAGATCATTAGCTACAGATTAAAATGTTTTAAAAGCCCTTTATTATTAAGATGCTTAATCTAGATGTTGGTATGACGTATTTATAATTCTATGTGTGTTTTTTATGTTAAAATCCAGTTTTTACAATAAAATTTTCTCACCATAAAAAAAGAAAATAATAAAGCAGCATCTTTATTCTCATATTTGTATCCGCTCTGTTAAACCGTGTGTGTCTGTTAAGCCCACCGCCATAATCTCCATGACTTTGTAGAGGTCGTTCGTTAACTTTTATTTCAACTTCAAAACAAAAGTGTTAAAAAAAAAGAAAGACAGACAGACATGCCGACAAGGTAAAAAACAAAACATGAGCAACCAAAACAAAAAAATGATTTCGAATCTTTTGGATAAAAGGGGAAAAACAATTCAAAAACGCAAAATAACCAGAAACATGTTGTTATTGTTCAAATCTTCGTAAAAATATGAATGAATGTGATTTTTTTTTAAATAAATAAAATAAAATAAAATGCATGGCGGTAAAATATAACAATTGTAAGAGTATATTTGACTGACTATCTAGGAACTTGTTCAATTTCCGTTGCATCACTTGATATACCTAAATACTTTTAAGATATTTTAATACTGAACTCAATTATATGTGCACTTTAGAGATACAAATAATAAATAATTTAATTAGACAGAGTCTTAAAGTTGTTAATTATTGGAAATATTTTCAGAAAATTTTATAATTTATATTGCGAAAGCTGGCACAAAGCTCTTTGCTCGAGTGTGTGGTGTAGGCACGTGTGATCCTGACTTTAGCTGTCTGTGGGATCATTTCCAAAAATAGGTCACACGATTTGCACTTCCGGTTTCTTTACAGAATTCTAAACGCAGAAAGGGATAAAACCATATCCAGCTACGATACCCTTTCTGATTTAATTTCGAGAGTTGTCCGAACAGTGAAATTGTTGTTGCTAGTGATTTCAATGTTAATAACTCATCTTCAGTCCAGAAGGTCAATATGTTGAGTTATTTGTGTGTTGAAGGAAAACAAAACAAATCTCTCGACTTTATTCTCACCCCACCCACACTCGCTCATAAACAGCCACGAGACGTCCAAAATATATTCTCTAGAAGGCTAGTTGGGCTGAGCACAACGAGGTTTTCCGGCTATTTAACTGGAAACTATGTTTCCTAGACAATTATGTTAATGCATCCCGAAAATGGTTTTAAATATAATTTTGCTTTCATTCCAACCCAGAGTGATGTCTTGGTTGAATTAGACGTGCAGTCAGATGGAGAGAGAAAGCATTTAGTATCTGACGTGCGCAAAAGTACTACGAACAGCGTCTTCGTGCTAAAAATCTTGCTAGTAAGAGCTTTTACTCATTTCTTTAAAGAGTAAAGGACAATGCTAATTTTTCAATTCCGACTCTTAAAGAATGGCCAAATATTCATTGATCCGTTTTATAAAGCTAACCTTCTGGCTGAATTAGTTGCAACTAATTCTCACTTGCCGGAAACAAATCAGCTACTGCTCATGTTCGCTAGGGTATTTTTTAACTATGCCAAATATATTCTTTCCAGCACCAGTGAGTAAAAAGGTTTTAGCGGATTTCCACATAAATAAGTTTACTGTGGTCTTCGACGCTATCCACTTGCAATCCTCTTGCACTTTGTACCATGCTGGTGAGCTTCCAACGTGCTGCAAGGTTGCTAATGAATGGCGAAATTTCATCTTGTGAAATATTTGGACTCCAACAGTTTATTAAGAGACGAGGCAGTATACCTTCCATGTTAGACGCTCTACGGATGATTTACTGGTTTTCCTTTCGGAAAAGTAGTGTTCATCCATACACAATTGCGATTGCGATTTAGCTTTAGCTTTAACAAATTACAGAATAAAGATGCAATCGTATCGGAAGGCTTACTTCTTTCTCTTACCATATTTCTTATTTTTCTTAATGATCTTGGCAGCATTTGCCCTTTTTCGGCGACTAGCACTATAAGATAAAAAAATTAATGATAATCCTTATCGCGATCTTGTAACGATCTCTGAATGGAGTTCGTTAGACTCAATGTTGTATGCTTAAGCATGGGCATATAACCGTACATCTGCTTCATCTGTAATTATGTATGGTATAAGTGCTTAGGAATCAGAAGCGCTTGATGTTCTTGTCATGAAAATTAAGTCTGATGTTCGTTCGATGGAATGGTTAAATTTTCAAGTCTCAAACGAAGCATTCAAGTGCATAGATATCTCCCTCCATCTTATTTCCTTAATATTTATACCACCTATATCCGTCCGAAAATGAAATACGAACCTCATGTGTACTTCAAAGTCAAGGTGATGTAGCTCATGGATAATAGACGCAATGTATGGCATGTTTCACTGTTCTGTCGTTATTAGAATGAAATTTGTTTTAATAAAATCTGAGAACTTGTTCCCGAAACCCGATTTTTTTGCGAAGAATACGTTCTTGAATAAGAGCACATCCATTTGTGGTCGTCGATCTGTCACTGAACCGCATTACGCTCTACATAGAAAATTCATACTTTAGCTGAACCGATCGTATGTGAAATAAACTCCCCGCAGAGGTCTTTCCTAGCACTTTCAATGTGGGAAAGTTCATGCCGAATATATACAACACTACCCCCTCTACTTCCTTAAATAACAACTGAAAAAACGCCAAACTTGAAAAATCCCCAAAAATTGACGAAACGAAAAAATCGCCCAAACGAAAAAAAAACAATAAAATGAAAGAAGTTTCAAGAAACCAGGAAAAATCGCTAAAACGAAAAAGATACATATACTCGTATGTATGTATATGAAATATGCAGAATTAAATATTTGGTATTCGTACGGAAACCTTCGTGTGCGAGTCAAAGTCGCATTTTATTGAATTTATTTTAATTTATACTTTAAAAGTTATGTTTTCCTTATTATAATAAGTATTGTAACAATATTGTTAATGATATTTAAAAAAGTCTCAAATAAATTATTAGATGAGATATTTTTTTTGTCATGAAATAAAATATTTATGAAACTGTTGTAAAGGTTCATTGAATTCTCTAGCGGATGAATTTGATTATAAATTTATTTGCAGCAGGTTATTTTTTCACAATGTTGTTAAATTCAATGAACCAGTCAGTGTAGGCAGTTGGAATGATTTTTAGATTTTATTTCCTATTTCTTTGATATTATTTATTCCGTTTTTTATACAATAAACAAGCGTGGGATTTTTTTTAGATCTATTTTATTGTTTGTAGCTTTTTCTGAGTTTTTCTGGTTTCATTATCTATGAAATCAAAACAGATCATATACTCTTTAGCTTTGTTTTTGATAATGAAAATAATTACATGCAATTAAAATACTTAAATATTTAATTAAAATATTGTTTGTTTCTTTAACTCAAATGTTCAATTATTTACATTTCTCTTTTAACTGTTTTACACGCAACTAAATATATGATATATTTTTAGTTTTCAGAGACCTAAATTTTGTATAGTTCTTCTTTATGAAAATTTATTTATTTTCTTATTTATTTAAATATGTTAGTACTTTTAGCTGTTGTATTGTATTTATAAGGTTTTTGATTAAAGTCACGTTATTTGCATTTGTGTCAAAAAAAATATTCATGTATGTTTGTTTAAGTGTTTTTCGTTCAATTTGTTAAATTTTTCTTTTATCTACTTTAACACTTTTTTGTTTTTATCAAATAGTTAAATGACCTCACGTTCACTCGGGTATTTAAGAAATAAATTAAAAAAAATCAAGCGATAATACAGTCAATGATAAAATACATATACATAGTTTGGAAAATAAAGCCACAAATATGATAGTAAATGCCTCTTCAAGAGTTTTGTGTTCAAAGTTAATGAGGCTTGCCGATCGACCTCTTTATAGCTTATTTAGTCAGTTTGAAAACCTTAAAGATTTAATGAGATTATTTTTCGAACTAAATTGGATTTTATTCCAAGCTGATTATTAGTAGGCTTTACCAGAAACGATTGGATATAAGATAATATTCCAAGTACCAAAGGAAAAATTTGCTTTAATTAATTCCACAATAAATATTTTAATATTTTATTTGAATTAATTTTTTCTTGATCTTGTTCAATTTAATTTTTCAATTAAACTATTTTTATTTAGAAAGAAATTGTGAAGCATATAACAATTGAAAGGATAAAAAAAATTTTGGCTGCACGGAAGGTTGAACTGACACCATGATCTATCACGACAGCTGCAGCTAAGTAGTTGAATATCCTTTAACTTTAATCAGTTCGGCCGAGGCACTTTGTAAGGTTTTCCAGCTTTCATTAAATAAATGGCTTAGAAATTCACTATTTTCTTTGTCTTCTTCAGTCACGTTTCTTAATTAATTCCCTCATTTCCAGTTTGAAAACCATCCATCGGTTTGCGAATACGGTTTAATTAAAAACTCATAACTTGATTGTCATAAATATTTTATTCTTAAACTGACTGCGGAATTTCCTTATGCATACTTTTTGTTATACAAAATTATAATCGACGATATTATACCTATTTTTCGTCGTCTGTGGTATAAATATGTATATCTTTTACATAAATAAAGAGCTTCTTATCATCATACGAGTACAAATAATATTATTGTTTTTTTTCATTTCATTTTTAAATCGTTTATGTATTTGCATTCAAATGTTGAATTTTCTTTCTTCATAGACTTTTTCAAGATGAAAAGTCGGAAAATAATCTTTTTATGTTTTAACCACACGTAAAGGAGGGAGGAGACACTATTATTTTTCCAAATAAAAATAACTCTTTTTTAAAAAGATGTTTTTGAACTTTCTCACTAAAATTTTTCGTTATTGTTTTATTTTGTGATTGTATACAATAATTGTAGTAATTACTTGAATGACAGCAGCTGAAAACGAACATTTATTGAATTTCTTAAATTGTTAGGGAAAATGGTTTTCGTGTCATTCACCGTTCGAATGCGAGTATCATAATAAAAACGTATTATGAATTTAAAGTATATAAAGCGGCTTCAGATAAATGACGAAACTGTTCCATTTTGATTCAAATATTACAACACAGTCAGCTTTTCTCTTTTAAAAATTACATAAAGAAAATTCGGTAACTAAAACCTTTTTTCTCAGAATGATTTTATAAAGAGAGTTCATACCACATACGAACTATTTGGCTAAAGTACGAATTTTTTCTATAATGCGTTGTGTGATTTACTGGCAGATCGACCACAAATGGCTGTGATTTATTGAAGAACATATGGTTCGAAAAAAAGACGGAATTTTCGGGAACAAGTTCACCGATTTTACTAGATCACATAAAACGATAAAAAATTGGCTACCGCACTGTGCAAATGGGGATAGTGCACCAATTTTGCAGTTTCACATAACACTTAGTGATAGTGCAAAATTATTGCCAAGTTTTTTATGTTTAGTGGTGAATTGAAAACTAGCAGCCCCACTAAACATTAATGATAGTGATATTAAAAAAACTTTGCACTAAAATTAAATTCAAAGAAAGCAATCTGCAAACAATGTAATCTTTAGTTATTGTAACGTTTTTCTTCACTAATTTTAGTGAAATATAGAAATTTTGCTTTAAATTTTAAGCACTAAAAAGCCTAAAATTTTGCACTAATTGATTTTAGTGCAGATTTTTGCACTAAATCTGCGCTTAGTGTTGGTAAAAACATTAGCAATACTACTAAATTTGTTTAGTGCTAGTGAAGAAATGGTTATTTCAATCAATATTTAGTTAACTACCCGCAACTATGCCGTAGTGTCGCCAACAATCTTCCTCACCCAATTTTTTTATGTGGCCGAGTAACTTGAAAGTAGACTTTGAAGCACCAGCTAATACGTGTGAGTTTTATTTTAAATTGCGTTCCCGGGAATTCCCAGGATTCCCGGAAAAAGTAAATAGATTTATTAAATGCAAATTGGCTAAAGGCGTTTTCTTTTCTACAAAATGTGTAACATTTTTTTACTTTTTATCAAAAAAATCCTAATTTAGGATTCCTTTAAAGCAAAAATTTAACTTCGTAAGGGATGATATAATAAATTCTAATAAATTTACTTCCTCGAAAAATGATTAAACATATTGCAAATTTTCATTAAAAAGTGCAAACAATGCAACATTTTTTTGTAGAAAAGAAAATGCCATAAGTTTCATTGTTTTATAATGTAAACATTCTTTTTAAATAAAAATTAATATAATAACAATTCTAAAACTAGTTTTTAAGAATTTTCAAGTGAATTCAGGCAAATAAGAGTTTGTGGTTATTATACAGTAATAGATCGTATAAAGACTAATAGACGGTGCAGTGCAATAAAGCCATGTGCAATAAGGCCTTATTTCTCAATCAATTGAGTAATAACGTAAGCAATAACGCCATGCGGCGTCATTTCTGAATGCTTCAAATGCTATTGAGCAATAAGGCCATACTCAAAAAATGAACAATTGGGAAAGTAAGCCATATATTTTTTTTCATAAAATTTTTGTTTTTTTTCATTCTTTTTGCTTTTTATATACATATGTATGTATGTTATTCCAAGGCCTAAGGGTTTTTTCCTCTCGATATATCGAAAAGCGGCTTCACTGAGTAAAGTTATGGGGTTTTTCCTCTCAGTAAATCGAAAAGCGGCTTCGCTGACTAAAGACTTTTCTTCTCTAAGTATCTCGAAAATCGGTCTAGCCGTTTAGAAGTTATCACCTATTTTCTAGCTGTATCATCTTGAATCTGTATGTCTGTGGATTCGTAACCACAAACGGCTAGATCGATTTTAAATTAAAGAAATCTTCTAGCCTATATTGAAAAAAAATATCTCTGTCCAGCCATTATGCAGTTAATCCAAATCGATTATATAGCCTAAAGTTCGTAACGTTATCTGTGAAAGAATAGATTGGTTTAGAAGTTTGACAGAGAAGGTCATTAAGAAAAATAAGATAAGAGAAAAAAAGGAGCCTTATGGTACCCTTGAGTTAATCTTGAGCTAGTTTCTTGTGATCCCATCTAACTCATATGTAGCGATGCTTTCGAAACCTCAATTTTACCAAGAATAAATAAGCAAACCACCGAGAATTTAAAATGCCTCAAACATGTTCTGCCGTGTGGGTTGTGGAGTTAATTAAGATTAATGTTTCCCCTATTTCTTGAAATATTGTCTCATGCTCAATTCTTTCTGAATAAAATATTATGATATTTAGCCCAATAAAAATAACTTTGGAGTAAGAACCAAAATTAAATATTGTTAGTAAAAATGTAAGTATGTAGTTTTCTGCCGAAATACAGAACATTTAGGCAGGTATGTACGTGCTGCGTTCATGTGTTTAAATGCTAATCTGTTGTTGCTGGCGGGCCAGCAAATTTAATTACCAAAACAAACATTATTTTCAAGGTTGAACTCTATCACTTAATTTTCACGGGTCCAGGAATCTTGTTGATCTTCACTAATTGCCTACAAGTACACAATAATTTTAAACAGAAAAACAAGATAATAAACTACCTGTTGCTTCTTGCTACCTTTTAATCTATAAATCATAGACTAAAGATATGTGGTTGTCATCAAACACTTTTAGTCATATTAATATAAAATTTTAAATATTAGTTTTCATAGAAAATAAAAATAAAATATTGAATTGTAATGAAGAAATTATATGAAAGTTTTAGGCTTCTTAGGGCAAGCAGGGAACGCATGACGTATTTTTATACAATATTTGTCTTTATTTCCACTAATCCAATGCGTAAATAATTGTTGAATACTCGTATTTACAATTACATTTTTACTGAAAATATTTGGGGAAGATAACAAGTAACAAGTAAATATAAATGTTTGTGTGTGTGTGTGTGTGTGTTTATATATAGTCGCTCCCTAAGGTGTTGATTTTACAAATATTTTTCATATTTTTGTATATTTTCTTTTTTGGGTCGAAATCTATATTTTCTTATCTTTTTGTTTAGTGGTGGATTCTATCGATATGTTAAATAAACTATCGCCTTCTTTGAGATTCACTTTTATAAAATGTTTTGTTTGTAATTCGATATGAATCGTATGAAATATTTTGTTAATTTTCGTTTTATTTAGAATCTGCTTCACTTTTGTTTTCTTTTTTATTTGTTTCTGTTTATTTATAGAGACATATTTGTTTGAACCTCTGATATATTGGATTTCGTTACACATACATACTTACGAACTGGAATAATTATTGTTACCCTACGGTATTATAAAGGGTACGGTTAGTATATGATTTGTAACACCAAAGTAGCTCATTCTGTACTTTGCACTAGAGCGCCTCTAGCGTAAAAAATATCTTCAAATATACGTTACTGACCATAGATATTAGACTTGGGTCGAACTTGCTCAGTAGCTCGTTTTAGACACAAACCAATGAATAAAACCATTTAAATTATAATATTACGCTTAAAGATAAAGTGCTTCAAAATAAAAAGTCTAGTAGGGTATCTAATGATTTCAAATTTATACCTCATATATTTCTTCCGATCTGGAAAACATGAACAGTTTCATAACAAACAAATATGTAATCCGAAAATATATATTTTTTGTTAGCACTCTACAAATGAATTTATTATATTCATTTTGAAATTCAAGTACTTTTTGAGATTTATCAACTTGAAAAATATGTTTGTTCCAAACTACTTGAAAACATTTAAACTCCTGTTTTATTATTTATAATTGAACGATTTATTACAAAAGAAAAAATATTCTACTTGATACTGAAAACGGTTTTATTGGATTTGAAATGTCCAAACAATTGTGTTCTGTTTATTTTTGAGAAAAAAGAGTTTAATGAAATATTTGTAAAATTGTATTTGTTTGTTTTAGTTATTCTAACAAACGCCCGCCAAATAATAAAGTAAAAGAAAGGATATTTTTAGATTTGAAGCTGGTGGCTGTGGCAGTCGCATTATTTAGGTAAACAAACAAACGTTTCAAGTTACATAAAATTCATAATATTGCTGTTGTAATTATGTTGGAATCTACAAACTGATTGACTTATATTTTATAAATACTTCATGCTTTTTGGTTCAATCATTCGATATAAAAGAAATGACAAGCTTACTAATAACTACCTAATAATATATCTGTTATCCACCATGTTTTGTTCAAAAAAAAAAAAAAATATGAGAAAACTAATTTAATTAAAAAGGTAAAAAAACTAGAAGAAAACTATTTCATTTGAATTATATAAATTGCACTATTGGACAGATATATTTTTCCTCTTTCATCCAATTTATACACTGTGTTGATCGCATCAAAATTTGTTGGGTTAGCCTGAAAGCACACCAAATAAGACAAAACGGTGTTGTCTTTTAAGTCAAATACACTCGTATGATTATAACGCACACAAAAAAAAAATGGTGTGTGTTGTCTCATAAGAAATAATGTACTGTTGTCGTATAAGTCACAAAACACAGTATTGTCTTATTCGGGTTGGTTTCAGCCTTACAGACTTTAAGATTTGAAAAAATTTGAATTTTTCAAAGTTTTTTTTTCAAAATTCACCATTTTAAGTCGCTTCACTAGGCAAAAACAAAATCTAATTTTTTTTACCCATGTGCAAATCTTGTTTCAAATGTATTAAGCGTAAAAGTGTTATCATTATACAAAAAATAAGAGAGTTGCAACATATTTAGTGAAAACATCCGAATTTGAATTTTTTTTGTACGGCGTATGAGCATAAGAACAACCTGCAGTGGGGCTGAATAATAATATTTCTAAACTGATAATCTGATCAGTATAAAATAGCAAATGAACATAGCAGTGGAGTATTTCAACGCTTGTCATTTGTTGTCTCTCGACCGATTTAAAATCTTTTTGGGGTCCTTTTAGCCCTTTTTCAATACCTTGGGCCAGTGTATTAAATATATCGGATCCACATAATAATTGATTGTCAGAACTGTTTCTTTGTTAGTTAACTAACAAAATTTCCAATTGTTAAAAAAACTTATGGAAGTATTAATTCTGAGTTAAAAGACATACAATTTTCAATTTGGAATTTGAAAAAATTTTGAATATTTTACTATTTTTGGCCTAGAAAACGCAATCATTCTTTTCTATAGAAAAAAAATTTCTTTAGTAACAATAAATTAATATATTTATATATGTATGTGTCGAAAGGTATTTTCACAGATATGATTTCAGAATTTTTTTTTATCTAATTTTGCATTTTTGTTTGCAATGGAACCTTCAGAATTCAGAATCGGTCCACCGATTTTCAAAAAGAAGTTATGGCACCAAACTGGCAGCAAAACCTTTCAAACAAAAAAAGAGTTTTGAAAATCGTTGCATAAATTGAGGAGTTATGCGATAATCAATTTTCGATTTTCGAAAAAAATGGAACCAACCTGCAAGCAAGCTCTTTCAGACAAAAAAAAAGTTTTGAAAATAGTTTAACAAATGACAGAGTTATGCGCAAGGGGAGCAACTTTGCCCCTCCGATTTTCAAAAGAAATTATGGATCCTAAATTCAGGCAAATCCTTTCAAATAAAAAATAATTTTGAAAATCGGTTTACAAATGACAGAGCTTTCTAAGGGGGAAGCAATTTTCCCCCTTCCGATTTTCGATAAAAATTAGTGGACCAAACAAAAAAAGAAATTTGAAAATGTGAAAAATTTGAAAAAAGTAAAAAAAACATACACACTAATTGATAATCTCCTTCTTTTTTGAAGTCGGTTAAAAACCAACAATACATCCATGTGTGCTAATAAATTTTGTTTTTGAAAATATAATAACATCACATATTTTCTCTTCTTTGAATTTGTGTTGTTGTATGAAAGGCATATGGCTAAAAGGGCAGAAAGTTCAATAAATTGAATTAGTTTGTAAAACATTAATTGACATTTTTGCAAAAATCAAACAATTGTTTTCTAGGCCAAAACTAAAGATGGTTTTGGCGGTTTACTTTCTTTTATTTGAAAATATTTCTTAATAAAACATTAGCAGCTGTTCCATCAAAGCCATCCTCTGACTTTAAACAAAAAGGATCCACGAATTAAACAGGTCATTCGCCCTAATATTTATCTATTGAAAGTGCGTAAGAATATGCGTGTTTGCGTGAAGAAAAGGACTCGCGTGCAAGGATGTACAAACCAAATGTGTACAAACCCATGACAGAGTATTGTGTTGGTGTTAATTTTTTTCTTTGCTTTGGTCCTTGTTCCAAATATTAGTTGTTTTTCTTCTTATTCAAAAGTAGATGAAAAGAAATTTATGCAGCTGCTGCTTGTTTATTTTATTTTATTGTACATTTAAATTTTTATAAAAAATTTTGTTCGTTCTGTATTCTATATTTTATAACATTGTTTCTATACCACATACATGCTCATCGCAAGAATATCAAACATCATTAACACATTTCTTGGATATTTTTATACCTGAATTGAAAATTTATTGAATAAAAATATATACATACAAATTTGGTGAGCAGAGTTTTCTAATGTTTCTTGTGAACATGCCGAGAATATCAAATTACAAATTGTAATTTATTTTTCATGATAATGAAAGTTTAAAATAATAAAAGAAATCCTTAATGAGAAGATTGTTATGAACAAACATTCTTTTAATTATTGCTTTCTTGAAATCATTAAATTTTAACCAATTAGGCATTATGGCTGAAACATTTAATAAATCAAGCTTGTTTTTAAAATCTCTGTTAATAATGTAAATTTCAAAAGACAGGAAAAGCTGAATGCATTATCTATGCCACTTCATATGACTACGCACCAGGGCTGCCAGATCAAATTTGTCGCTGTCCGCAAACAAATTCGAAAAAATCCCCACGTGTGATATTAATTAAAAATAACATAAAATTTTTTGTTTCATTTTGTACTCATATTTTACATGAATTTTTATATACAAGAATTGAGATAGACTTCAGTGTCATTACTGAATGAATAATCAAAAATCATACACATGGTTTTTATATTAAATTTATTTAACATTTCATCGGTGAGCTGCAATGCTTGACGGCAAATGTTATTTAAGTTAAGATATCCGTAATTCGCATTGGGTATTATAGAAAATATTATATCTAATTATGAAGGGATTACTTCTTGGAAAAATAAGCATATGGAGTAATTCTTCAGAAACTGTACACCTTTCGCCAAAATTCATACAGATTTGTTGGATATTCGTTTCCATAATAGTTATCCCAACAAGTAAAAGGAAACTTTCTTATATGTAAACATTTTCAGTAACTAGCAAAATTTTAGCATACAAAAATTAACAACATTTTTAATAGAAAACTGTTTATACTTTTGACAAAATTTATATTTTCTGGCAAGCGCTTTACTATTTCTGACATTATCTTTTTAGTTTTGAAACAACTGTTTATAAAATCATTATTTTATTGGCTTTAAGTTTGCAGTTTTTTTAGTTTAGTTTTTAGTGTTCGGATCCTTTAAGGTTTCATTGATGTGTTCCAAATTATCTATTTTACCAAAATTCACAATTAATTTAAAATAAACGGTTTAAACATTTTACAACACAATTGTTTGCATCCTTCACGCAACTTTTCGGAAGTGGTCTTTTGACCGCAAATAAGACCAAAGAATTCATTAATAATAGATTGAAAATTAATTTAGCAATTGTTTAAAGTGTTTCTAACTGGTTGAAAAAAAGTTGTAGCAAATGATAATGCAACAAGCTTTATTGTCAGCTTTAATTATATTCAATTTTTGACTAGAAATACCCTAAAAGTCCCCACGATAGTTTTCAATATCCCCAGAAAAATCCCGTCTCCCCATACGAAATTTTTTGTCCCCAACATAATTCTAAAATCCCCACGTTTGGACACAAATACCCACTAGCATCAGTTGTAAACTTTACATATATAAATAACTAATCTATAGAAATGGAATATAAGAACTAATATGTTCTTTACTCGGATTATGCTTATTAATCTTAAGTTGTATTTACCAGCTGTTTCCCCTTAATTTCGTTTTTGTGTTTTTACAATTTTTACAAAAACGTAAAAATTGTCATAAATTTTGATTACATCCGACTACAACAAACACTCTTACTTATTGTCTCAGTTTAATATCGATCCTACTTTGACATCATGCAGACACAATACTCTTAGGAATTTCTTTTACTGCTCCACAAAAAGCAGTTGAGGCAAAAATACATCTGTCTCTTGAGCAGCACTTATTTGAATCAATATCTAAGATAAGAAAGAAATTGAAGTAGTAATAAGAAAAACGAAATACAAAAACAAATACTAACTACAATTGATACAGGTTATGTATGCAACATCTGCCAAGAGGCATAATGACAAAAATGAAACATTCAATTCAAAAAAGTCGTTGCACATTATTTATTTGTATTGATTATTGAACAAGAGACCGAATTTTTAGTTTAAAGGTGTTAGAAAAGAATTTGAAATATAAAGACAAACCTAACGCCATATTTTGTTATTGCAAAAAATGTGTGTAAAATATTTGATGACAAAGAAAAACATTATTTTTGTTATTATTTACAAATAATTTTAATTGATTCAATGCAACTCTTGACACATTCCTTTAACTCTTTTTCTTGGAACACACACACACACACATTCTATTAATTTGCAATACAAAGAAAAAAAATTAAAACTAGTTTTATTAAATATGTGTGCCTGTCGTCTTAAAGTTAGAAAATATTTTCGATGGATCATTAAACTTTTTGCAAAAGCAAAAAGCACAAAAGTAAAACTTGTCGTTACCATACTTGTATATTGTCGTCAATTCCTTCTTGTATATGAGTTATAAACTACACTCAAAATAAAATTGTAGACAAATCTAACGAATTTTAATAGTTAACCTACTGTTCATATAAATTGTTTGTGCACTTTTTATGAATTAACAATTTTCATTGGTTAAAATAACTTTTTAAAGTTGTAAGTTATTTCATATCTGTTGTCAATTTGTGCTATCCTTATTTAACATGATGACTTAGCTGAGATAGTAAAGTCGTCCGCTTCATAAACATGAGAACATAAGTTCAAGACTAAAATATTACATTTTACTGAAATTTGGGAAAAACGAAGCTTGAAAATTAAAATTACTGTTGCTGATTACAATTAATAATTTAATTTAAATAAATTTTGTGGTAAAAATGACCAATTTTTATGCTTAAAATTACCAAATTGAAATAACTACAACGAATGGCTGAAATAGTTTTTACGCTATAAAACAAGTGAAAAAAATCAATGAAATAGTTTAAACTATGAGCCTACTTAATAATGAAAGAGTTGTATTAAAACAATGAAATAATGAAGTTATGAGTTAAGTCGAACTGTATGGGCTTATATCCAAAGAAATTTAATTATTTTGGCTTGAGTTCGGTTTTAATTTAAAATTTTCAATCAAATTATATATTTATTTAGAGATAAATGTGAAGCATATAGAAAAAGAAAATTTTTTACTGCACGGAGGTTTGAACTGACGTTTTGATAGCTCCCGCTAATCTCTTCAAATCTCTTTTCCGCTTAGCGGGAGCTATGGAATCATCAGTTCAACTCTCCGTGCAGTAAAATATTTTATTTCTCTATATGCTTCACATTTATCTCTAAATAAAAATATAATTTAATTGAAAAATTTAAATTAAAGCCGAACTCAAGCCAAAATAATTAAATTTCTTTGGACAATGAAATAATTTCATTAAAATAATGACAATTGAATTAAAATAATGAAATAGTTTAATTAAAATCTGAAATAATCTCATTAAAATTATGAAATAAATTTGTAAAAGTAATGAAATATTTTAATTCGTTTAGCGAAATTATTACATTGGATCAATGGTATTATTTCATACATTTAGTGAAATTTGTTTCATTAATGCAACAACGCGGTACATTGGTTGAGTTTTAATGAAGTTTTTCATTGGATTAGTGTCAGAATTCACTAAATTCAGTATAGATTGTCAACTTTGAATCCTTGTAGATCTGCCCTGCAGTAAAACAGCATAGAAATGTAATTATCGAAAAGCAGTTTAGAAATTCGGACATTTTTTTCAATTTCACGCCACTGTGCAATTTGTATTTTACAAATGCATTTTTCTCTTTTTTTCCTAGTTTTTACTCAAAACCACAATACGCTCATTGCAAGCGTCTTATATAAATACGAGTAGTAATTGAAACCTTAAGTTAAAGCGTAAGACAATGACTTAAAAAACAAAATACAAAGAATTAGCAAAACAAACATACAAACTGATGAACTGATAATTGACTGTTAGTCAGCCAGTCTTATAATAACAAATAACAAAGTTAAACAAAGTTAAACTGAAAGTGGAGATATTTCACAAGTCAACATTCCTTTTCCTTTCGAGAGTATTCTTTTAAAAACATTTTGTAAAATAACGTTTAAGTTTTTAATCCCAACTTATTTAAATATTCAGGCTTAGGGTCAGGCCACACTGACGTTTTTAAAACGCACGTTTCTGATTTTTTGGACTAAATTTTAAAGTTTTAAATTTGAAAACTTACAGTAAAATTGTATGGCAAATATGTATTTGTGTAGAGCCTTTCAGCCCGTTATATCGGCGCTAAAGGAGAATGTTTTGTCCCTTTTCGGCGCTAAAGGAGAATGTTTTGTCCCTTTTTTGAGAAAAGGACAAAAAGACCCATATAACAAAGAGTTGGAAGTTTAAAATGTTCCTTAAGAATGATTTTCGTGGCGTTTTACATAAAAGTGCTGAGCACATCTTGTACATTATAAGATTTCCTATTCCGATTCACTCACTATATGTATGTATGATGTGCAAAAGAGCGGAAATGGGGATATTTAATTCCCATATTTAAACTTTCGACAAGACGATACATGTAAAAAGTTGTTGATGACCCCTACCAGAATCAGTCGCTAGAACCAAGAAGGATAGAATACAATATTACGACATCCCGCGCATAAAAGTGAAATTTTGTGCGCATGTGTCGCGAATGACGTCACTAACTCTGCTCCTATTGGTTAATAATGTTCAGCTGTTGCAGGGCTGCCACAAAATTGCATACATTATTTGCTATAATATTATACTGGCTTAAGGACACATTGAGTTGGCAACCGTTTGAAAGAACTAACTACGTCATCTAACGAAAAATCATACGCATGTCGTAATCTTGTATTCTATCATTCTTGGCTAGAACCATTTTATATTTTCTTGTGTTGTACACAGTGTTGTGAGTGGCTCCTATATTTTGTTTATATGCTTATCCATGTAGTGATCGTTTGTGGTCAAAAAGACACATGCTGGATATTGATGTTTCATATTATAAAAATCCATATAAATAATAATAAGAAAAAATGTATACATTAAATAACCACATAATTGTTAGAGCATCACTACTCAACTATAAATATGAATAGAGGATGCTTCATTAATTTGTAATAAAAAATATATATAAATTTCATAACTATCAAATTGTTGAAAGTAATGAAAGAGCAACATTACACGCAAGATATTCAATTGAATTCATGTATAGCAAATGTTTATTTAATGATATTTTTAATGTTGTAATGAAATATTAAAATTTAGATTACGAAGATGTAAAAAATCCATTATATTGCTTTTTTTTAATTTATTTATTTCAATGATAATCAAACCCTCTGAACTTATAAATTTCAAATTTAATTATGCACTTAATATGAGTGTGTAGATTTGCTTTTCCCTTTTCCCGAATAAAAGACGGCGTAAAATTCTAAGCACCCTTAATTTCTTTTTAAGTGCAAGTTTCTGTTATTCGTCTTGACAGTGACAAGCTGCAATCTTTTAACTACAGCAAAGAAATGTTTGTATTCTATAAATTTTTTCTATTTCACTTGAATTTTAAATTTTTTAATTGAATATTTTCTAATGATAGATGGATGGAATGAATATATAGAATGATAGATGATGATGATGATGATGCTTCAAAACCCTTGCCAGTACTTTGTTTGAATTTAATTTCAAATTCACATTTTTTTATAATTAAATAAATATGTCAGCATGGCAGCCAAGATAACCTAATAAGTCTGTCATTTTAATGCGTGTTAATATATATATTTTTTTTTGTTTTCTTTAGCTACTAAATTTATGAGTAGACTAGTAGTCTGTTGAAAAAACAAGGAATAATAAAATTAATTAAAAATTCAAATGCACTAGTTCATTTCATAATTTGTCATAATCTCTTAAGTGTGTAATCTGTGTGTAGTCCAAAAGTAATAAATATGCTTTTAATTTTATTTGTATGTGGACATTGTCGTTATGGCGAAAAATAAAAGGTTTTACTTACTTCTTCATAAGTATTTTCCCGGCAATCAGAGTATATCGGACTATCAGCAATAGAATGGCGAAACATTGCACTAAAATGAGAGAATATTTAAAAAAAATATATTAAATAAAAAATATATGGAATGTTATACTGGTACGTGATGGAAACCGATCGAGTTCAAATCGCCCGATATTAAAAAAAAATTCTACAGAAAGATGACTCTTTGATGCTTTTTTATTCTATTCGAGGCTTAAAATATTTTATTCGAACTTTAATTCGATTTTACAGTATCGTGCGATTTACAGAGCACCTATTTTGCTATTGTTGGTTTTGTGGACTCGCGGAATTTGAAATCGACCGATTTCCATCACATGCCAGATAGTTCTTATAAAAGATATTTTAAAATATATTTGACTTTAAAACGATCACTCGGTGGAAAGGTATAACAAAAGCTCTCCACAGAAAACATTAAACTTCATTATAAATATGATTATTTTGAACGCATTTTGGCTTGTGATTCCAAATTGATTATTGGGATAAGGTTCGTAACGTTTAATTCAGAAAGAATCGGGCATGATTAATATTCCAAGGAACAAGGGAAACAATTAACTTCAACTTAATTTTTCAACGTACACAGTAGAACAGAGTAGCACGACTTTCGGAAGCCGCTACACTTCCATCGTCAGTGCTCACCTGTATTTTGCTTATCATCACTTGTAAGCTGGCTCTGTTGAATGTGATTTTAATTCTAATATATACAACTTTTTCGTGAAAATTTAATACGAGAATTAAATCACTTTAATTCTTGTATTCAATTTTCACGAAAAAATTGCATATCGATGGTCATAAGTTGACACTACGTAACTGAGTTTTTATTATTTTTCAGGAAAAATGAAAACGTTACGCAAATCTCTAAGAAACGTTCTTAAGATCAAAATAATAAAAGCCGAAACTAGTTAATAGTATCCACTAATTAATTTTGAGTTGTTTTATTTCGAACTTTGTAACGTTTTCTGCACAATTATAATATAAAATTTTCAACTGAAAAGTTGTAAAAACTAGTTATGTGTTATCAACGTATGACCATCGTTATATAAGAATTAAAATCACAATCAACAGAGCCACTTGACTAGTGGTGACAAGCAAAATACACGTGAAATTTTTTTTACTGAAATAGGGTCTAAACTTTTTTTTTTAAATCAAACAAAACATTACTGAAAATTAAACTGGTTTATGTTTTTGATTTTTAGTGTAAATAAGAGCTCAAAATTAAACGTTTATTGAATGAGTAAAACTATTAATGAATTTAAAACGAATTTTAAACCAACGCTTGTCTGAAAAATTGTTGTGCGAAATGACGAGATCATGGTTCATCTCGAAAACATCATGGTGTTCAGTTCGAGCCTTATACAGACAGACATTGGTCTTTAAAAATGTCTGTCTCAACAAAAATAATTTAATTGAAAAATTAAATTGAGCGAAAATAATTAAGCCTGAATAATTTTAATAACTTTGGACTGAAAACCATAAAGTTCGACTAAAAGTTCATAATTAAAAATAAACATAAAAATTTTGGACATGCGATACATTTTAATGAACAAATAAAACAAGGAAAATCAAAATAATTAGTCGAAGAACACAGCAGAATGTAACAATAGGCTGTTTACGGAGGCCGCTCCTCCTCCTCTTCATCACCTTTATTCTTAGAATAGTTTTCCTTTCTTTCATTTATTATTTGAAGCCATTAAAAGTTTTCTAATAAGTGAGATGATCTAAACGAAGTCCAACTGAATGTCTTAAATATTGTACATTCAAGCCTGGTTTGAAAAATTATAATCTTTTGTCATACAAAAGTAAACATTTTAATTTTATTGCATTAGTTTTATCCAAAAATTTATTCAAGTTAGTCAACAAATGCCTAAGCACATCTTCCAATTCAAATTTTATGTAAAGTAATAAAATGTTTTAATAGTTTGAACAAACAAGTACGTGGGCAGTTTAACAATTAGCGTGTTTATAGATGTTTTGTTAAATAAACATGTACATATATATTTTAAGTTAATGATTTACATATCAATGAGTTAGATAACAATGACCTTCAAAGTATGACCATTCGTCTTTGATATTGGCCGGCCATAGTTTAGTAAAATATAACATTCTTAATATCCAGGTATAATACGTTGTAAATACCTTTTCTTTACTATCTTTGGATCAACTAAAAGTGAAAGACTCTTAGCGACTTGAGCTGTAAATCAATTGATTTAAATTGGAAATTTCTAAATTTACTGCAAACGAATCTAAAATTAGAAACGGCAGTAAGTCAAACCAAGTCAACAAAAAATTTAACAGAGTTGGGCGATTTATATTAGTAATGTGTAATCGGGGCATTCCTAATTACAATTACAAGTAATGTAATTGTAATTAGGCTTAAATTTAGAATTGTAATTAAAAAGTATCAATTATAATCACTTTTAATGGTAATTGAAAAATGAACCAATTACGCATTATAAGTAATGCTAATTAATAATTTTCTATTACCAGTTACAAGTAATTCCAAAAAAAAAAAATAGTTAATTTGTTGTAGGTCAAGCTTCTTTCGTATAAGTAACTGTAAATATAAAAATATAAAAATGACAAGGTTATAATGATTGATTTTGGTAGAGGGGATCGAAACAAATATACATGTATCATCGTTTTGAAAGTTTATGCCTGGTCTTTATTTGAGGGGAAGTTTATAGTTTCTTCCCTTTTGCACATTGTTATAGTGAATCGGCATAAGAAATCTTGTAATTCTTACATTTTAGGTATAAAGTGAGTGTAGGTTTCTTATGTAAAATATAACGAGAAGCATTTTTGTGACACATTTTAACCCTCTAACTCTTCGCAGTATGGGCCGTTTTTGTCCCTTTCTAAAAAACCAATAAAAGCTCTTTTAAACAGCGATATAGCGGGCTGAAATGTTCTATAAAAATATTTTTTATAAAATTCAACCATAACTCCTTATGAGACACCAAACTTGAACGCTAGAACTAAGTCAAAACATAAAATGTGTTTAGGGATTAATTTCGTACTGATATCCAATTAGTGCCAAAAAAATCACACAACCCGGATCTTATGAAGCTAGTTTGTAATAAAAATATGTAAATATGTAAAAAATTCAATATAACTCAATATAAAAAATTTTTGAAGTTAGCAAAATGCCATTCAAAACCCACTTAACAGATTTTGATCTAATTTACGACAGTCGGTTCAATTTTTCAACACCAAAAATGTGATTGATGTGTGTTTTAGGTCAGATTTTGGGTTCGATTTTTGACAACGATATCCCTCGAACCAATAAACCGATCTAGACCTAATTTACGGCATCTGTAACAGTTTTAAAATTCTAAAAAAATTACAGAATTTAGAAACCCAATTGAACAAAAAGTTTCGGCGCTATTAAAAAACCTGGTTTTCGAATCTTTTGTCGAACGAATAAGCCGAATTTAATCAAGTTTGCGGTATTGGAAGCAGTTTTAAAAGTTTTTAGAACTTTTAGAGTAAAATAAAAGAAACCCACTTTATAGAAAATTACAAAATAGGAATAGAAAAAAGTCAATAATATTGGAGAGAGCGAATATTAAAAAAAAGCCGAAATTTTTCGACAAGGACATCTCTCGAACGAATCAATAAACTTAAATGAAATTTTCAGTGTTTTAAGGGGTTAAGAGCTGATTCGATAACTGATTCGGTAACTTAAAATTTATTTTAAAAAAACATATGCTCGAAAATTTTATTTTCGAAAATTCTCGAAATATCTAAGCAAATCCAAAATCATAAGAATGATACGTTCGGTACCCACCGAACATTTTTTGCCGAAATGACTTACGGCAAAAAAAAATTGGAAACTTTGTCAAACAATCAAGCGGGCCATCTAAAATTCTCATAGGCATTTAGCAGAATAATCGGCAATTTTTTGGTACGACATTTCTGCACATTTTCTGAAATATTATCCGATTAATATCAGAATAATCTGCACATTATAGACAAATAATTTAATTTGCTTTTTTTCTAACCTGCGACTTACAACTTTTATCCGTCACTTCTGCTCAGTGGCTGACTATAGTTTTTGTAATAATTCTCATTTATCTCTTGAGAGTTTGTTGATACATTTGAGAGTTTTCGAACTTATAAAATATTGGTAAATGTTTTCTGATGCGTGGCACAGGATTCTTACAACCTTTTGATACTCCGACACTATTTCGACAGGTCGTAAAAAGTATCAGAAAAATCAGAAAATTTGTTAGACATTTTCCGGTATTGTTCAGACATGTCGAAAATTCCTTTAGATATTTCCTTAAAAAAATCTTCAGAAATCATCGAGAATTTTCTCAGACACTTCCGCAAAGTTTTCAAAATTTCCTTGTCAATCTCATATGATTTTCGGTACGTTTTCTGACCGACTTCGAATATGAGTTCTTTATCTTGTGCAGACTTTCTGACCGAGTTCGTGCTGAATTCGCAAAAATGATTGCTGGGTATACACACATATATGTACATACATCCATATAAAAATTTTCTTATAAAACAGTCAGAATAGCTCCGTAGGACCTCAAAAATTTTAGATAAGATAAAAACTTAATTTTGTAAAATCTACGTGGAATCAGTAACTTCAAATTTTTTGACTGCTGGGAATTAGAAATCTATTAACAAAATATTGAATGAAATATCGTTGGCAGTTTCATTCCCCTAATTTCATTAACTTATAATATAAAATTTCTAATAATAAAATTCATTATACTTTTAATTTCAAAAATTTTTAAGTCGCTCCTCGTAATTCTTTTCTTTAAAATTATCACCATTGTTTGAATTAAGTTAAAACAAAATTTTACCTTAAACGTTGACAAGGAGTGGGCGCAATCATCGATAAATGCGTCCTTGAATCGTTAATGTTGTTGTTGCCGGTGCTGTTGCTTAGATTTGTATTAGAACAGGAATGGTGAAGTTTGGTCGTGTGGCTGGTGGGCAAACCAGATGTTGTAGATTGTGAAGATGGTGGTGGCAGAGGTAGTGGTGGCAGTGGTAAATTTTGTTTGTGATTAAAAGACATTGTTGCTGTTGATGTTAACATTTTATCAGTTAGTGTTTGATTTGTGTTTATTGTATTAATTTCAAAATCATAAAATAGAATTTTAAGTTTCAACTTTATTAATAGACTTTGTTGATACACACACGCCAAATATGGTTTTCATTGCTAAACGAACTTATTTTATGATATATTTATTTCATTTTAACTTTAAAATAAGTTTTAAAATCGTGTGGATGGATGTTGGTATTTTTTTCTATTGTTGTTTTTGTATCTGAGCTAAAAGCACACGCTTTTTTTTTAATTTTTCGCACGATTTATATATAATTTGTTAATATTTTATTTATGTATTTATGTTTGATTTTATTTTTAATGAATAATTTATTTTCTTTGTATCAATTTTAACCTTAAAAGGAAATTGGAATAATAAAACATAAAAATCTTTTTAATTGTGACGACTGTGTTACGTTGTTAAAATTCATCCAACTTGTTGCTGCATACATTTTGTTTATTTTTTAATTTATTTTTAATATTATTTTCATTTTATCGGGTCACTATTTAATTATTGTTAATTTTGTTTTGTTTTTGTATTAATGCCATATTTGTACACAATTTTAAAAATGTTGAAAATTAGTTTTCTTGATTTTTTTTGTTGTATAATATAATTACACGTATTGCAGTGCAAGTTTCGCTTTTTTCCCAGCCAACTGTCACTTGAATGCTTTAATGGTTTTTCATGTTTCTTTCAAAATTTTAAATGTCATCATTTAAAAAACTTTCAAATGTTATTTTTTTTACGGGGAAAATAAAAGAGAAAAGCTCAACAGGTTGCTGTTGTTGCTAATGCAATTGTTTTTGTTGCTTTAAGATTGAAATCTTAGATTGATTATGATCACACCGGGATACGTCAGCACTTGGCAAGTGGACAATTAGTTCTACACGTCAATACGCTACAGGAAGCCGCTTTCATAAAAATTATTGGCGTAACCATCATCATCATTATCATTATTATCTTCATCACAACAACAAACAAAAACCAAGGAAAAAAACCAGAAGAAATAAGGCAAAAAAAAAAATTAGCAACAACACCACAAACATAAAGCACTGTATGATGAGTTGTTTATTGCATAAAGTATAGACGAATCATCCATCTGATATGCAGACAGTCACTCAGTCAGTCAGTTAGTTATACATTGAACTGAACACAAGGTAGTAAAAAAGTACTTAAACTCTCTGGAATCACTGTGGGTCAGCTCTTTAAATAAGTTGCGAAAATCAAGTTCCTTTGCTTTGCATATATCGGTATACATATCTCCAAACCTGTAACCATTAAATTGTAAAACCAACTGCACTAATTGTTAATAAGTACGAAATCAAACCCGTAGTGTAGTGGATAGTGAGTATGCCATACAATTAACCGTGAGGTCGAAGGTTCGATTCCTGCCAAGATCCTGGGTATTTCTGCAGAAAAGCCAAAAATAGGCTTAAGCAGTATGTGTGTGTGTTTTTCTTAAATGATTTTTTTTCATATAAGAGAAGTAACACACTCAGGCACTAAATGCCTAGCAGTTATTTAATTAATGTGTTACCTTCTTTGGGAAAGGGATAGAGTACAACTCTGCTATTGCAATTTTTTGTTAATTTTAGAGAAGTATTACAGCGCCTCTGGTGTCAATTATATTCATTAATTTCCATTAAGCTATATGTGTAGCCATTTTTTTCATTGTTTTATTTTGCCGACAATTTTGCTAAAATTACCGGTGAAGGAGGGAGCAGTGATGTACGTAAGCATAGAACAGCATTAATTGCTGTCGGTACTGCTTAGTGATCACTGATATACCTTCATCACTTAAACAGTCCAACAACAACTAACAGAATACCGCACTAATTTGCCTGGCACAGGGATCGAACCCAGCATCATTTGCTTTGTGGTGGACGCGCTAACTGCTTCAGCCAACAACAACCTCTGACGTTGAAGTTGATTTTGGAGCATTGGTGTCTTTGAAGACCTATAGTAGAATTTCATGGAAACTATTTTTGTAGGACATATCAGTCCGCTAGATCGTCGTTAAAAGGCAATTTTTTTGCCCCACTTGTAAGAAAAGACCTAAAAGACCCATTTGGTGCAGAGCTAGAGGGTAAAATGTTTCAGAAAATTTTTGTTTTGTGATGCTCTATATAAAAGTGCTGAACACATCTTTTACCTTAAACGTAAGGATTACCTATTCACTATAGCTAACAATGTGCAAAAGGGGGAGCTATTTAACTCCGCATAAAATGAGGCCCAGATGTAAAGTTTCAAAACGCTGAAAAAGGTGTTTATTCTCTTGGTCGGCTCCACCAGGATCAGTCATTAGATACTTGTAATTTTTTTGTGCTGTACAGTGTAATTATTAAATTATGAGATATAATAGAACGAAAAATTAAGATTTTCAAAAATTTATTGAATAAAAATATGAGAGCATGGAAAAGTGTAATTCCACAAGGCTGTGGATTCCATACGCGGCAAAGAATTTGTATATTTCCGCAGACAAGACAAATCACTCCGCGGATTGTGTTTGTTCTTTAAAAGTAAACAATCTAATATGTTGGCCAAAGTAAATTTTTTTTTTGCAATTCCGTACCATAGTGCGAATTATCTTTATACAGTTTTTCAACAGTATCTTCTTCTTTTGACTGAATATTAACAATATACGGTCTTCTAAAAGCGCAAAAACTTACTACTGCAAGAATCTTTTTAACACACAAGTCGTTGTGGCACATTGTTGTACATTTTAGTATTTGCAACGAGTACTTTAATACTCTGTCTACTGCTACTTAATGATTCTTTTTGTATTTCATAAAAATACACCCGAAAACATAATCACGTTCTTCTACATACCTTCTTACGGCTGTGTAGAATGGTAAAGTAAGAAAAAAAAAACATTATTGGTCACTGTTCATGTTTATTTATCTTCTTATTTATTTAAATAAAAGTTAGCTACAATGTCTTTAGCTTTTTGGGTAAAGGTCCCCTGACGGTCTGCATTTAGCCCTTGTGAAATGCGCATAGGAATTAGCTAATACCTCTCAGTGATCAATATTTTTTTTATTTATTTATTTATTTATTTATTTATTTATTTATTTGATAACTAGCACAACAAGAAAATATATCTTATAAGTGACAGTGCTAGTGATATGAGAGCTCACTGATATATACCAAATACAAAAGTTTTAAATGATATACAAACATATTTGGAGTAATAAAAGAATTTTGACATAGTAAATACAAGTTAATTTAAAAAACATTGAATCTATGATTAACTCAGCGTTTCCACCTGACAATGCTGTCTTGAATTTTAATATTTTGTCTTCTTTTTTATTTTTACATTTTTATTTATTTATTTTTTTAAATTTTAGTAAAAAAACCTCGCAAAAATTACGTATTTCTAGAACTCAAAAATAGTTGTTATAATTATTGTCGGAACGCCTACGTCACGAAGACTATTATTAGCGTTTTGACTATTAGTACGTGTTTGTTATTGTAATGACAGCATTGCCAGTTGTAATCTTAGTTAAAATAGGTATGTATACATAATTGAAACTATTATGTTACAGAACAAGTATGTAATAAAGTGATGTATTATAATAACAATATAGAAATTATAAAGATAATAATAATATAGAAATTATAAAGATAATAATAAAATAGAAATTAAAGATAATAATAAAATAGCAATAAAAAGTAGTCATTACATAAATAATTTTTTTAACTCCCTTTTGAACACATTAGCGTTGCTTAATTTTTGCATGTAATTTGGCAATGAATTCCAAAGACTTATTGTGGGAATCAAAAATTGCCGTTGTGATAAAAGGCTCTTATATTTTATTTGAATTATCTTTTTACCACGGTTTAATCTGGCAAATGTGATCCTATTGAAAATATATGTGGGTTGTTGAGTTATGATTATTTTTTGTAGAAAGATAAGACATTTGTAGTTAAGCAGATCTTCAAATTTCATTTGAATGATCTGATAGGAATATAATGATATGTGATCACGACGTCCTTTCTGGAAAATATAGCGTGCAATGTTATTGTAGGCGACTCTGAGTTTGCGAAGGTCTTCACAAGCGCAATTTGCAAAAAGTTCGCAACCGTATAAAAGTGAGGGTATTAGATAAGTTTTTGCCAGTAACATACGTACATCAAGTGGGGTCGAGTCCTTACCTTCCCATCAATGTGTTTTTTTATAAACAGTTCATATTTTACTGAATAAGTAAAATATTAATTTTCGGAAATAGTGCGATTATAAATTTAAAAACATAATCACGTTTAATTCAAAATACAAAAAGGAAAGTGAGAATTGTTTATGATCATATGCTTTAAACTCTTTAAAATATTCATATATTATAAATAACAACTTTGTATTGAATTAGTTGCTTATACATTTTTTTTCAACTGACTGTATTTTTCGAGTGTACTTTAACCACAAGCCCTTTTTTGTAATGTTTACAATTTATACTTGCAATTTGAAACATATTTTTCTCTTGGTCTGTGTGATCATATGTCCTTCTACGGATGTAAGCTTTGGTATTAATGATATATGTTGATATTTATTTCTTTAGAATTCATTACAGCAGTTGCCAAATTGTTAAGAATTTATAACGCAAACTACATAATTTTTAGCGTGGACTATTGATATTTTTAAAAGAAATTTTGCAGTTATATAGGAATTTACGTACTAAATTCCAACCAGGAAAAGAAGTAAGATTTGCTTCTGCGAATCTTAGAATTCTTAAGAAAGTTCCAAGAAATCCAAAACTGGCATTTTTTTGTTGTTTTGGCCATAAAGTCCATGTTTTCTCCAAGGTCCATATAACACTTTGGAAAATAAATGCATACATACAAGGGTTTTAAAAACTGGTAATTGTTTTTCAATCCAAGCTTTGGGATTTGAGAACATATCGATTAAAATCAAAATTTTGATGTAAAACAGTTCGACTTCGGAAGTGTTCAGGTCCAGCTACTGGAGGAAATTAAAATTTTTTTAACGTTAATTCATGTCTGTGAAGATACCTTTCAGATAAATATACAGTTGTCATATACTCCAAAAGAATTTATTGTTTTATACATATAAAAGAGTGATGGTGCTTGTTTTGGCAAAATTATCGAAAATTCCATAAAATTGTTTGCAAACATATTTAAATTTTGTTCTCTAATCAGCAAAGGAACAACTAAAAAAATCCGTGGTGGGTATGGGTCCGATGTCTGTATAATACTGGACTAAATCTTTGGAAAATTTAAAAATTTATCAGCGCCTGAGATAAGTGTACAAGTAAAAAATAATAATATAGCAAAAAAAATTTGAAATCAAATGAGAAACACAAAAATTGCAAGCGTTAAAGAATTTTGCATGGCCCAAGTGCCCCACTTTGAGACTTCATAGCTCTTCTCCTGAGCAATTTAAAGAGTTGGCATTAAAAACATAAACGGGAATACTCCTCTGATAAATATCATTGTTGTATAGTTTAAGGAATTGACCCCACCTTCATGTGTAAAATGTCATCTTTCAACATCTTGAAATTTTTTCCATTTTCAAAACCGATTGTCACTCTCTGCTTACACATAAATATAGTTTATTATTATGTATTTTGCAAATCCAATATAAAGGGGGCAAGTGAGCAAAATAAACCCTCTTCTTGATAATATGTGTCGTCCGTTTATAGTAGACTACATTAATACCAAAGTTTGTTGTTGTAGTCTGTTGCTTATGGTGATCAAGTAAAATCATTAAGATTGTTTTTGCAATTGTTGAGGTTGTTGTTCTTGCTGTTGTTGTATAAATTTTATTATGGGTCTTAAACTTAAATAATCGAACATAAACATTTTCAAGAATAAGAAACTGAGCAAAGCTTTCATAAGACGGGAGCAGCAAGAAGAGATTATTTCTGTTAAAGAAATTACGTAAATTAAAAAAAAGAGATAAACAAAACCGATCACAACTTAAAACAGACGATATTTTTTACTTCTGGTTTGTTGCCTTCCTTTTTAGGTTTTATCTGCTTTTTGGTTTTTTTTATTAATTTCAAAAAGTTAAAAAAAACACATACATTCTTTTTTACACAAATTTATGAATGAATGAATGAAATTTGAAAAATTTGTGAATGAATTTTTTGCAAGTTAATCGGTATGTTCTTTTATAGATTCTAATAGTTATAACAACTATTTCTTTAAGTTGGGAACCAAGTTATATTCTAATTTTTTAAAGAGTTTACTTTTGAATAATAACTTGTGTGATTTCTAAATTTAAAGAATATTCTGACTTCCTATACAGAAGCTCGTTGGTTTTATATTTATGCTTGCCTTTATTTTTGAATCCCTAAAACTCTGTACTAGCAGCATGATCATTATAATGTTTCTTTCACACCCATGTTTACAAGTACCATCTTCAATATCCGTTTTCCTCCTCCTCCTCCTTCTTCTTCTTCTTTTCACATACATACATAATCCTTGACGTAATTAAATCACGTATAATGTTACTTTTACACTTCTGTGTTTTTTAAACACACTTCTTTTAAACAGACAAACAAAAAAGTAGGAAAAAAAATAATTGAAATAAAAATTTAAGAAAAAATGATGACCAGAAAGAAGCAAGTTAACAGAATCAAATTACCAGTTTAGTTTTCAAGCATCTTAAGTCTTTTTTCTTCTTGTCTTTTTTAACCGCAATGTTTGTCTGGTGAAAACGGAAGTTGAAAAATTAATTACTGGAGTCTTTAAAAGATAAAACGTACAAGAATGTAGAAACCTTAACAATGTAGCCAGGCATTTTTTGACATCCGGATGGGGTTATTTGTACATGATTATAAAAAAAAAATCAATAATTTTTTTTATTTTATTTATTTATTTATTGAATGTTACAAATACAATTACAAATTATATCATAACTTAATTTAAACGAGAATAGTAACAAAGACCTTCACTCGTTGTAGTGAAACAGACCAGAGTCTATGGTGGGAATCGAACCCACAACCTCCACACGGATAGGCTAGCACACTACTCACTAGCCTACCGAGGCACCCTAAATTTTTTTAAATAGCTAAAAAACTCAAATTGTGTAATACAAGTTTATATCGTCACAGAAAATGCGAAAAAACCTATCTAACATGTCAAAAGTTTTACCGGAAAAGCAAAGACTTGTTTAAATGAAAACTATATTGACAATTAGTGTCAAATTTTACAATAAAAGTCAAAAAGGACCCGCAAATTCATATATTTATTGTAAAATTTTGCAGAAGTTGTCAATATATTTTTTCATGCAAACAATTTTCATGCTTCTCCTGTTAAATTTTTAAAATGTTAGATATGGCTTTTTGCATTTTCTGTGAGGATATAGGCAATTATAAAACCAGGTTTGGGGAGTAATGATTGCATTTTCACTTCAATTACATAAAGTAATTTGTAATTGAATTGGTGCAATTGTAATTACTTGTAATTGTAATTGGACTAGTACCAAATATAGTTCTGTGGACTTTAGACAAAAGCACTTAATTCGAGTTAAGACAGATTTACAAGTAGCGTCATTTATAAATGCAGAACTTTAAGGCGCATCTTTTGGTGTAATCTGCACCTTTCTACGATGTTTAGTCACAAATATATTAATATTTTAAAAATTTGACTTATCTCCATATTTGTTATCAACAACCAATTTCAAATGTGTCAAAAAACGAAAAAAATTAAAATTAAAATTCTAATCGAGATCCACTAGTTATTTTTAGCTTTAATTTTTCCTTAAATGCTTACACAAAAAGTTTCATTCTGCTCTTTAATAGTATTTATGTTCAACTGAAAATTTTGAAAATTACACTTAAGCTGTTTTGTCAAAAGTCCACAGAATTACTTTTCATCGTAATTGCTCAAGCACCAATTACAATTATAAATAATTGTAGTAAATAATTGTAATTGTAGGAAGCCTATAACTAATTACTTGTAATTGTTAATGGAATTATGTCAATTACAATTACAACCAATTTCTCTTCAAATTACATACTCAATTTATATTGCCAGAATGATTTATACAGTTTTTAAGAATAAGAAACAATTTCTTACATTTTTTTAAACTCACAAGCTTGACGAGCAGCAAAAAAAAAATCGTAAAACATCACTTTTACCGTGAAAATACGCGAAATATTGCAAAATTGTAAACAAGTCGTGCAATTTATTAAAGATCCTAAATTTATAAGGAATGCCAAAAACTGCAAAATTGCCAAAAAGACTTAAAATTTCTTAAAAATAGCTAAAATTGTAAGGAATGAAAAATCTCGAAAAAAAATCGCGAAAATGAAGGAAATTCTGACAGAAATAGAAAATACGCAATTTAAAAAAATAAATCCGGTAAAAGGGGCACCTCTAGCAGACGTGCGCGGTACTGCTTCACACTCATATAAAGCTCTTTGGCAATACAATAATAAACTGGAATCGGTATAGTACAATAATAATCTGGATGCGCTATTGCGAGTGGAATCTGACAGACAAAGAAAATTTGCAATTAAAATAATATATCTAGTAAAAGGTGCACTTCTAGAAGACCTGCGCGGTACTGCTCCATATTCATATAAAGCTTTTGGGCAGTACAATAATCTTTTAGTGCACTCCTAGAAAGCTTTTAGGTAGTACAATAACAAACTGGAGTCGGTATCTCCAATTGTTTCTCACCATTGAACAATTATCTAGACGCTACTAGGAATCCTCTCCAAGAAAAAAATTTACCCCATCTCCTACCATTATCGAGAAAATCCCAAAGTTTTTTCTATTTTAATCTTAATCTTAAATAAAATTATTTCTGAGTATATATTTTTCATAGCTATACTTAAATGACCTAAATAAGCTATTTAATTATATTCTGGCTCATATTATTTAAAAATTTAGTAATTATTCAATTTGTAATGAAAACCCAAAATTTTTAACCTCCTTATTTATAATACTTATTAAAGGCTTATGAAAGGTTTATAAAACAAATTTTGTATGGAAATCTGCTTCATAAACATATTATTAACATTTGATAATTTGTTATGAATATGGCTCTAAATATTTACACATAAATATTTAAATATTTAATACATACGCCTTAATTGCACAATTTAGAAAATTTACGCAATTAAGGCCTTAATTGAGCTCAATTTACCATAAGGCTTTAATTAATAAATTGAGCAATTACAGTGAAACTTCGATATAACGAACTTCGTTATAGCGAAAAACTCAATATAACGTATTTACAAGCGCATTTGTAAAGCCTCTATACAACGAAGTACTCGTAGAAAAGCCTCTATACAACGAAGTAAGAATAAAATTTAGAGCAAAGAAAACTATAGTTATAACAAATTTTTTTCGTATTTCTTAAAATTTCGTTATATCAAGGCTTTGCTGATTATATTTAAAGCGAATCAATAGCTATAACGAAGTATTTGTGGATCCCCTTGGAATTCGTTATATCGAAGTTTCACTGTAGTACTTAATCGTTAAATAAATTGAGTAAAGTTCGAAATGCAACCCTTTGTGCCAAGTATGTTTACTGCGAAGTATGTTGAGTGAGAAGCACAAATTGTATACAGTGGCAAGCCCATGGTGTAATAAGTATACAGATGGCAGTATAACGTCAGATGCTCTGGTAATTTTGTGCATAATCTACGTCAAACAATTGTATTTTTTGACAACCATTATCTAGTTTTTGTTTTATTGTTGTTTTGTTATTTTGTTTTATTGTTTTATTGTATATTATGCGGCCACCTGTATACTTTTTACACCAATGGCAAGTCAAATGCTAATTGAGTAAGCTTAATTTACTATGTATACGTGAACACTAAATTTAATTGCTCAATTAAAATTAAATTGACTGAATTAAAAATTAGGGATGTAACGAATACCGATACCGATACCGATATATCGGCGATACTTCAGATTTTCCGATACATCGGTATCGGCGATATTTTACTGTCGATACGACGATACTTTGAACAATTTTTTCAGAGTTTTTTTTTTAACAAATAATTTATTTTTGCTCGATTTTACCATGAATTAAATTCACTTCGTTATTTTTTATATCTTATTAATATCAATTTTAAAAATTAATAATATTTTATGCTGATATTTTGTAAAAAAATTATTTATTTTTTGTCAGTTTTATCATGAATTCAAGTTCAATGGGGAAAATTCCATTAGAAAAAAAAAAGATACTCCAAAGAAGGCATGAAAATGTAGAATTCGCGATCTGGAAGTATTGCAAATTTGGATAATTTCTAATTAGTTTTACATATCCTTGCCATTGCAAGAAGTTCTGTTTTTCGATTACCAATTCGGTGGAAGCGATGCTAGGATAAATTTCTTTTTCGGTATTCTATAATGATTTTTCCTCAAGGAAAAAGGATACAAAATTACCCATTTTCACAATTTTTTTATGCGAATTTAAGCTCAGAACTGTATTTTCATGTAAATTTAAGTGAATAAATATAAACTTAGAAGTCTTTTAATAATTAACTATTAAGTTATTTAGAAGAATATTAGTTGATAAATGTCCTTAAAAAAAAATCGATTTTTTAAAAAGCATGGCGAGTATTTTTTAAAATTATAAAGGAATTAAACATTTTTTCTTTCTTTTCTACTATATTTTTAATATAGATATTTTTAATATAGATATTTTGGAAGCAAAGAAAATGTAGCTCCATAAAAATTACTTCCAATGTTTTATCAATTTTAAATATTCTCCCTTATAATGTAATTTTGTATAATAAAAAAAAATGCGCTTGAGTTTTGTTAATCTAAACTTGAACTCAATTTCAATATTCGTATCGGTATCGGAATCGGTATCGGCGATATTTATTTTTAAATATCGGTATCGGTATCGGATCGGCAAAACGGCGTATCGTTACATCCCTATTAAAAATACATGTCTGAACAGGTTATAAGAGAGTCATGTTAGTTAAACTGTTAACAGAGCTCTATTAAATTCGATAGTTTGTGTCTAAGTTTAAAATTTAACAATTTTAAAATTTATGGTATGGGAGTTCATAAGACCATTTTAAAATATGTCTTAATATACCGACGTTTTAATTTAGTCTTTTATTATGGATTCGCAAGTTTGTTGTTGTTGTTTTGTGTGTAAATGAAATTTACTATCAGGTGACAACTTTAAGTCAATGAACAACCATGTTCTTATCAATGAGGCAATATTTTAAATAAAGAATTTGCATGTGGTTTAAATGTGTCGGTGTTTCTTTGCTTTGTTGAGCCGTACAAGGCACTGTTGTGTTCTTGTTGTTGTTTTGTTTGTTGTTTATTTTGATGTTCGTGTTGTATACATGTAAATAGCGACAGACTTCGTCGTTCGTTTTATTACTTTAATATGCTGTGCTTTGGATCGTTGCTCACAATGAATACTTAAAGTGATACGATATTGCTATTTCCAAATTTTAAGATACATATTGGGAATGCCTTGATTGTTCATGCGTCTTATATATTCGACTAATTCAGTACTCGATTTGATTAGAGTAAACATAACAATCTTCAATTTTTTTGATATAACTCCCTGTAAATCTCTATGTCAGTTTGGTTTAAGCTTGCGTAATATCTTCATTATATTCTTGTTAACTGAATAGCAAAACATCCAATAAATAAATATGAATATCCTTAGTGCTACAATTTTCTGCTATTTATTACAGAAACTATAAAATTGGAGAGGCACCACTTTCAGTGCCATTTCTAAACTTTTGTAGCTCAGTGTCTTAATATAAATTCTAAACTGCTTTAATGCTAAAATTATCTGTAAATTTAAAGTAAATCATGTGTTTAAATTGTGAATTATTTACACTATTACCGAGAGTAAAGAAAAGAATCCCTAGATTCACATTTTAGCACGAGTTTTTCATTTAATTCCACAATCTTTTCATTTCCACATTAACAGCAGCAGCAACAACAATTATGTATTTTTGTAATGACCACAAAGTGTAATAACATGAAGAAAACTTACAAACAGCTGGATGAACAAATTTATATAAAATCTCGTATGTAAGAGTATATAAAATTTATTTAGTCATACATAATAATAAAAATATTTCTATATATTCGAAAGTATATGTTGAATATAAGAATATAAGTATATCATGATCATTTATTCCCATGTTACATACTCTTGGTTTCATGATCTCCACTCATAAGAAACCTTAATTGTTGTTGCTGTCTTTCATTCCAGGGGCTAGAGTATCTAGAGATGATTTGAAATCTAAGCAAACACTTGAGGTTTTAGTTTTATTGCATTTGTTAAACCAACTCCAGTTAAATACCAACCAAAAAGAATTGTTTCTTTTTATGTTCAGTTTTTCTTTGCTGTTTTGCTACACATAGAAGTTCTACGGTTGGCTGCTTGCAATGGATCAGTTGGAGCAGACATTCTGGTGGAGATAAATTCTTTAAATAAATGTTAATAACGAGTTGGATCATTATTATCACTATAATTGTAATTATGGTACAAAACTATGACCGTCATGACATGCAGAACAATTGTTAAATGTATGCGTCCGTCCGTGCGTGCGTGCGTGCGTGCATGTGTAGAGACGGATGGATGAATAGTATATTAATGTTGGAAAAGCGTACGAGTTCTACTTATCAAATTACTGCTTAAGCCTTACGAAAAGCAAAAAAAAAACATTCGAAGATTTCACATATGAGTACATTCTAACTTAATATGCAGTATGTATTTAAAGCACAAGCTTGGCTATACTTCTGCCGGCCGCAAAAAATACAGAGGAACCGGATTATAGTGAATTTAATACTTAAAACTTTAAAACTTAAAAGGAGGTTGCATTTTTACTAAATAATACCATTCTAAATAGAGCTAAATTTGAAACTAAAACAAAAGGTTTATAAATTCCGGTAAGTGAATTCAACTGACCTACACAGAAAAAAAAAATAAGTTTCGTTTTTGATACCAAAAATCCCGGTTTTTTTTTTCAAATTTCCTGTGATAAAGAATTTTGCTATATTGATAACTAAAATTGTAAAAAAAATTATGAACTTTTTAATTAATAAGCGAAATATTTAAATGAATAAAACATTTTATCAATAACTTATTATATTTTTAAGAAACTTTATTTCAAATTTAAGTAAGTTTTTAATTAAACTTGGGGGAATTTCGATAGCAAATTTATTTCAAGTTTATTTAAGAAAATATATATATACATATATATTTATAAATTAAAAAAAAATTTTGACATGGCTGGGATACAATCCCGGGCTCTTCGGACGTAATTAATCCTCTCAATAACTAAGCCATATATATTTATATATAGTTATATATATATATATATATATATATATATATATATATATATATATATATATATATATATATATATATATATATATATATATATATATATATATATATATATATATATATATATATATATATATATATATATATATATATATATATATATATATATATATATATATATATATATATATATATATATATATATATATATATATATATATATATATATATATATATATATATATATATATATAGCCATATATAGTTATATTTTAATAAGATTAAACTTGTTTTAAAGTACATACTCCATAGTATGTATGAAAAAAAAAGAAATAACAGGCATGGGAAAGAAATACATACAACGAATTAGGCCCTGTTTATTAAATATTAGAAATTTTTTATTAAATTTTTCGTTTTTTAACTTTTTATTGCATGATATCTTAAAATGCGAGGTTATTGAAATTCACTTAAGTTGATAAAATATTTGTCTTTAATAATTTTTATCAATCTATGAAAATTAAAAACATTCGAGTTTGACTCAAACAAAGTGACTTTTTATGATACTAAAGTCCGTATCATTTATATTCAGAAAGAATTCGACATGAGACAATATTCTATAAATCAAGGGATAATTAACAGCAGCAAAACATAATAACGTTATTTTCCAAGGATGCAGTACCTTCTTACCCAGCAAAAATTACTGCTTGACGGAGGCATTTTTGTAAGGAAGACAACAGGACAGAATCATTTGCAATTACCCTTTTATAATGCATGCTTTTTGTCCGCGATATGCCGCTTAAGCTGTTTTTAGGCTATAATGTGTTGTTATTGCTTTTTTAAACATTTCCATAAACTCATTTGATCAGGGATGAATTTTCTACAGAAATCGAACGGCTTGTGAGATAGTGTAAAACATCTTTTAGAAGCATATAGTTTATGTTTCTACAAAATGCTTATATTAGTGCAGAAAATCATCAACATTTTCAGCACTAAAACTGAAAATATATGGAAAAAATGATTTGATCTGGATTGGAGAGTAATGGATGCACGTGCTCCAAATGGGCTAATGTCATGTTGAAGGCTCATTATTTTTTATCTTTATTCATTAATTTTGTATTTTTACTCACTGCTTGTTATATTAATTTTAACAAGCATCGAACTAAGCTCTTTCAGATTTGAAATCCAATGCCCCACCCAGTCGGCCAAAAACACTGGTTGCAAACCGGCAGCACGAAGTGAACATAAACTTACTCTTCCATACAAATTATTTAAACATTTTTTACTTTCATTTATTTTTAAAATGAACTGTTCTTGTATACACGTATACTGTATGTGTGTGTACTCTTCGTGTATACAATCGTGTAACATATATTAAGGGTATCGCTTACGTCAGCGCTTCCAAGAAGCGCTAACGTAAATAAGAGAAGTTAAATCTTAAATTCTTATGTTGTTTTGCCTATATTTTTTACATATTAAGATTATCGTCAAAAGCTAATAAGTGCTCGTGCCTTAGTACCTTTTTGGTAGAATTTTCGCTTCCGGTTTTATATATGGCGAATTCCCGCTTTGAAGTACTACACTTTCGCTCACAAAAGCGCTTTTTGAAGCTCTGAGTATCATCAAAATTTTCAGCACTAAAACTGAAAATATATGAAAAAATGGTTCGATGTGGATTGGCGGCGTTAACGCCATCTTCAATTTTTGTTATTTCGTAACTTTATTTAGTTTTATTAATTTCATATTTTTAATCACTATTTGTTATCTTAACTTGAACTAGTATCGAACTCAGATCCTTCAGGTTTGAAGTTCGACGCACCAACCACTCGGCCAAAAACACTGCTGCAAAACGGCACCAAAAAACTCAAACAAACTTACTCTTCTTTCTCGCTTAAAATCAGCATTGGAACAGCACTATAAAATCAGCTTTTTTTTGTATAACTTGTGTACGAAGCTTTTATATAAAATCCTTTTTTATTCATACTACCCATGGGATGTGTGTACATTTGCTAACTTTCTCGCTTTAAAACCTGCATCTGAGCATCTGAACAAGCTCATATTTTAAAGCGAATTACGATGCGCTTTATTTCTTCATTGCTTCAAAAAACATGAACATTTTTTACTGGGTAGTGCTTCTAAATATCGATTTTTTTGCTGGGTATCAGTGTTCTTGTATATCTCATTATTTTTCTCTAATTTATTATCAAAACGAATTGTGAAAATTGTTATTTAACTAACGTTCTCGAGATATGCTAATATTTTAAACCAGAGTCAATACAAATAAATTAATAGGTTGAACTGCCTTAACATATGTATATAATTAGTAGGCAAAACTATTTTAGTTATGTATTTTATACTAACAGTATACATCCGATTTTGAAGAAACTTATAAAGATATATATTGGCAGATGTGCGCAATATGTATTTTGCTAAAATCGGTTCAGTATTTTGGAAGATATAAGTGTTTTAAGTTGCTACTAATACATGGGCATATAGTACATATACATGTATTAGCTTTAACCCTGCAAACATTTGCAATCGAAACTGTCACTTAAACGCAACAGCAAGAAGTGCAAAACTATCATTATGATAATCCTTTCTTTTCACCGCTCGGGAAGAAACGAGCAACTACGGTTATATCTACCAAACGAAACTATTTAGTGGAAGTGTTCTTTATATTTTGTTTTTGTTGCTTAACAAATTAGTGTGTCGCTTTTGTTTTACATTTTGCATAATCTTATAATATAATCTTATAATTAACTCTTTAGTGACTTCTTCGAGGTTTTCGCTGATATTAAAATTTGTAGAAGGAAGCTTAAAATTCGATACTAATATATTTGTTTTTATAAAATTTGCAAAATAACATTTAGATGTGTTAAAGAAGCCACTTTTTAGAAAATGTATGAGAAATTGCACTTCCAAATGTTGTCAGGGAAGTTAAAAAACAGACAAATCATGCAACATATTTCTCTTCTCTGAATTGGTGTTGTTGTAGGAATGGCATAATATTAAAAGGGAAGAGAGTGCAATAAATTGATTTGATAAATTGATTATTTGAAAGAATTTTTTTTAGTTTCACAGTTGTTTTGTAATTTCAGTTACTATATATCATTAATTAAGCATAGTTACATTATATATTGTATGTATATAACCTAATAAAGCTATTTACATCTAGAATACGGACGATTGTCTCGCTTGTGTATTACAATTTCCTGCTAGATTCTATGCAACAAAATCAGTTTGGGATTGTGAAATTAATAAAATATGTGAAAAACTGTCTTATAAATTTAAGATGTACATATTAATAAAATATTTAAAAATCGATTTGAAAGAAAAATCTTGCCAACTTGTATGACTTATATGTACGTTACATTTAAAAAATAATACACAATATCATTTAACCCATTAAAAATTCATTTTATCTTAACTGAAGTGTCAGAATGAATCGTAATAGAAGAAATGGGCATATTAAATCATTGAATTGGTAATTTTTATCGAATAGAATACTGTAGAAGCATTTTCAAAGATATGGCGGTTAGAGATTTTTTTTATTTTCATTTCAATTTTAAACTTTTTTTATTTTAAGATCTGCCAGCCACTAACCAGTTGTTGTTTTTTTTGCGGTAACATATTTATACAAATACGGTAGAATATACAGATTAAATAAAACTAAAGTAAAGTGCTTAGGTGTATTTTCTACATGATACGGGTAAATGCATACAACACTAAGTACGCTAGCGTACATGGATTTATTATTTTATTAACATAAATATTTATTCTCTTAAAAATGATTTTATCTGACCATCTGTAGTTTTTTAAGTTGAGCCCCGAGTTAGCGCCGCCATAAATGTGCAATTTTATTCATTTTATTTATTTATATTTGAGTATGCGGCCAACCACTTGTACACAACCAAAGAAAAACTAAGTAATAAAAATAGACATAAACTCACTTGTGAAAACCTAAATGAGAAACTAAATATAAATGCTAAAATAAAACAACAACCGAAAGTAAAAACTTAACAAATACGCAGATGCTAGTATGCAAATTATATTTACTTGTGTGGTAACCTTTTTTTAAGTCTGATGATAATCAGTGAGAGGATCTACACTCTGAATTAATCATTTCTAAGTACCTTTGAGATCTTTATTAAGAATGTGGTTATATTTTTATTTCTGAAAAATACGAATTTTTAAAAGCAGAAAAATTAATTAAAAATAAAATGTTAAATTTACCCAGGAAAAATGTTGTTGGCAAAGTAATGAGTCAAAATACTAATAAACATACCTTTCACTGCTTCTACTTTGGCATTTTAACCAATGACTTTAATATGGCGATGTCATTGGAGACAAGTACGTGGTAAGTACCGGGTTACAAATAACAAGTTATAAATTTCAATATTTAGAAGGCATTAAATATACAAAACACAATAAAAATTAAATATCTCTGCTAAGCATTGGACTCATGCCGTTTTCAGTTATTGTGATATTTTATGCCAAATGTTTTGCTTACTAGGCTACTGCACAATTATTTTGTTACGGGCTTAAATTTGTTTTCACAAAAATGAGTGCAACTAAAAAAAAATTAGTTTTGCTTCCCCAGGGGTTGAACTGCTTATCGTCTGTATGATAAGCAGATACACTACTACTCTGCCAATAAGAGAATAAATGGCTTGTTGAAATTACTAGTAAATAATTGATCAACTATTGTACAGTAATTCAGACGGTATGCAGTTTGTGGTTGAAAAGTATGTTGTTATGTAATGACAACACATTACCAAGTTTTGTATAGGTAAATGGGTGGCAATTATTCATATCAAACAAATTGGGCTTCTATTTTTAAGTTTTGAGCGTAAGAAAAATAAAACTCAAGAAAAAACTTCGAAGTGATCGAATTTCGACTCCTAAGCTACTACTAGTACAAAATAAATAAATCAGATTTTTGTACTAATTTATTCTGTCTTTTTTCTCTTTTCAGGTAAGTGCTAAAGCTTTTCATCTACTTATACATTTTAAAACAAGGTAATTTCTCTAACATAATAAATAATAAAAAAAGAACATACGGTCCCGCGGAACCACAGGTTGGAACGAAGTTCTTTTCGGTTTACTTATATGTCATTGTTTATATGACTTTTTGATTTCATTCACATTGAGCTAAAATATTCATTGCATTTATACACTGTTTATGTTATATTTACACATAATATACATGATATTTACATATTGCTTAGATCACATTTCTATCTCGTGTACATAGAACTTACACATTGCTTAAATGACATTTATACATGCAGAGAAAAAACTAAATTTCATTTTCAGTAAAGAAATTCAATGAATTAGTAAATATTTTGTCTAGAAACGGACCTACAAACAAGTTTGTAAATATAGACAAAAATATCTCAACAATTTCATTGAAAAAAACGGGGGTTTCCAGTAAACAAATTGTATAAATCTATAAAACAGTTGTCTAAAAATATTTTCAAATTTAAATTACTGAATCAGACAAAAATATTTACTGGATTTTCTGTAATATAACAATCAATATTTTTGGCTGAATTTTTAAGATAATTTGTCTAAAACTACTTACAAGTACTAAACAAAGTAGTTTACTGCATCAAACAAAAATATTTACTGTATATTACAAAAAAATATATCAAACAAACATTTTGTCTGAATGATAATCATAATCATCATTAACCATTTATGAAATTTCAGTTTGTTAAATGTGTTAACTCTAAAAAAGTGAATGAGAACTAACGCAACAACATTAACGAATTGATTTACTCAGCAATCTTCAGTAAACAAACTTTTTACAATCGCATTTCTTTTGCCATCATTGTTGTTGTTGTTATTTATGTCGTCATCGAAGTTGTTTTTTACGACACAGAAAACAGGGTTTTGTAGTTGTTTTTGGTGCTTGCATGCTAAATAAAAGTGAAACAAAAAATTCGCTGATTCTGTAAAGAACATTTACTGAAAATGAAGTTTTGTTTTACACAAACATTTGTTTGCAAATTTGTTGGTGATATTTTTTTTTGTGTTACATTTGCATATACATAGTTTGTTTACATACTATTTACACGTATTATACGTATTGTATATATGATATTTACATGACATTTAAAAATAACACTACAAATTATTTACATTGCTTAACAAAAATTATTTTTTCATATTCCCGTTTTATATATTATTTGTATTTTTTTAGTCTCCCGTTACGTGCACAAGGTCCTAAAGGAAACTTCGTTCCAAAAATTTTAAAAATTTTTGACAGATTCATTAAGTTAACAGGATACTTTTCAAAGTTTTGTCAAAGGTTTATAAAAGTTTTATAAAAGGTTTATTTTAGAAACATTTAGTGGAAATTTGCTTTTTAAACCGCTCCCTTGCAGCGATTTCTTTTCAGTCTAAGCGATTTTTTTTGTTTTAACGATTTCTTTCCGACTAACATTTTTTCCTTTTGGCGTTTTCCAGTTTTAACGATTTCTTCGTTTAGCGATTTTTGTCCTGTATTTTTTGATTTATATAATTTCTGTGATTTTTTCCTTTTAAGCGTTTTCCGTTATGTCGAGTTATTTTTATTTTAGCGGTTTATTCTTCGTTCTAGCGTTTTAAAGATTTTTTTTCGGTTTTATGCAATTTTTCAGTTTTGGCAACATTGATCGACTTATCGACTGTTTTCCGTTTTTGGTGTTTTTTTTTTCATTTGAGGGTTCTTTCGAGCTGTCGATTTGTTTCTGTTTTGCCACTTTATTTTTTGTGATTTTTTTCATTTTTTCCGATTAATTTTTCGTGATTTTTTTCGTTTTGGAGACTACTTTCCCTTTTTGCAAATTTTTCGTAGACTCGACGACTTTTTTCCAATTTTGTGCTCTTTCGTTTTAGCGTTTTGTACCAGTTTTGAATATTTTTTCCGCATTGTAGCGATTTTTTGCTGCTTGGCAATATTTATTTATCCAACGCTTTCTCATGGCATATTTTTTCATGTTTTCGTTTCATGTGTTTGTTTCATATTTTCGCTTTACGCTTTTATTTATTATTTTTTATTTTATCTTCTTGATGAGCATAACGTCATATAAGGAGCTTCGACCAAAAATTATTAGCCGGGGGTCGCAGGTTCGATTCCTGCCAAACCCTGGGTATTTCTGCAGAAAAGCCGAAAAAGGCCTAAGCAATATGTGTGTTCGTTTAAAAAAATCTGAAAAATCAAGTAGTCATCTCCCTATTTCTTTTTTTTGTCTCTCGTTTTTGACGATCGATACTCATTAATTTTTTAATGCAATACACAACTGTTTGCTTTGTCTATGTCCATACGAGTCAACATTTGCTGCGCAACTTTTGAGCTTATGGAAGAGAGAGATGAGTAGATTGGGAAGAGGTACACTGCTTCATGTACATGCAACTTTCTTTTGTTTTCCTCTTCGTAATATTAAGCAACAACAAATTCTATATAAAAAAACAAAAGCTGCACAGCAAGAATGTCATTGTATGAACACGAATGCAACTTCAAAAGAAATTTTAAGAAAATTACAAAAGCAAAAGATGACTCATATGGACAGGGACTTAACATTTTTCTTTGCGGACTGTTCACAGTACCCAAACAGCTCTATTTTTTTTTTTAACAATTTTACATCTCATGTTTATAAAGAAACACACACAAGAGAAAAAAACTTACTTCTGCATTTTAAGAATGAAAAGAAACTGAATCTTTTTGCTTTCGATTCGAATTATAACCAGTTTTTGAAAACGTATGACTCATATGCATCTCCTTTTAGTAAAATTCAAACATGCACAAGCATGTCTACCATCAAGTAAATATAAACCATGGGAAAATTTATTGAATGCCGAAGAAGATGTTTTGATTTTAAATGCGTAGTGTGGATTCTTACTGAATAAATGGACATCACCACACCCAGTCATATTTTGTTAGGACAAGCAAAAGCAAAGTTTACGAAAAAAAAACAAACAAAAAACTGAACAAGTGAATTAAATCCGACACAAAGTTAAAAAAAAGGCACTTGCGAAAAAAAATTCAACCAAAAGCACAGTCTGTGCAGTTCGCAATTCTTTGCACACAAAAGCTGAATGTAAAATCGAAACAGGTTTCTTGCTTAAGTCTTTTGTTTTGATTAACTTGTACTATCGTGATTGTTCTTGCTCTTTGTATTTACATACTGACGACTGTGGCAGCAGAGAATTATTGAACATTTTAAAATTGTATCTTTTCAATCTTTATTTTACTTATTTGAGACAAAGTCTTTTTCGCTAACAAATTATGGCAACATTTTTGCTATTTTTTTTACACAACAAAACGACTATTAATTAGGTTTCAATTTCAATGTGAAATCATGCATGCAAAAAAATAAGATACCACTATTATAGTTCATAAGTCAAAGGTAAATGAAATAGTTACTTTTTAGTTATTTTTAATGTGATTATTTTTAAGTAAATTGGTTTTAACCAACTTAAAAGAAGGAGAAGGTTTATCAGTTTGTCTTGTATTTTTTTGTATGTGTGTTCCCTCAGACCCCCCTATATATAAACCGATTTTCGATTTTTTATTTATTTATTTAAAGGACGTACTTCCAGATTAGCGTGGCTGAAAAGTGGGCAGCATTACGCCATTATAAAGTAAATTATATTCTTTTTCACACACATTAAAGTCCCATTACAATAATACGAGTACATTATGATAAAAAAGTGGGTAGTTCATGCCCATCCAAAGTAAATATATTTTTTCAAAAACTTTTATTAAACTGAATCTTATGAAACTTTGAACACGCATTTAGTTGTCGTGACATTACAACATTATAGTTACAAAAGTGGGCTTTGCCACGCCTAAAATGTAATACATATTCTTTTTGAACTACTTCTATTTAACCAACTCTTATGAAACTTTCTTTGCACACGCAATAATTTCCTGGGGCAATACATTATTATGACTAGAAAAGTGGGCAGTGCCGCTCCCATGCGATGTAAATATTCTTTTACATCTACTTCTACTAAAGCAAAATTTCGCATATACATTAAGCTGCTGCGGCAATAAATGACTATGATTAGAAAAGTGGGCAGTGCCACGCCCATGCAAAGTAAATATATCTTTTCACCTACTTCTACTAAACCGATCCTTTTGAAATTTTACACACACATTTATTTCTCCTGAAAATAAAATAATATGATCAGAATAGTGGCGAGTGCCACTCCCATACACAATAAATATTATTTTTCAACTCGTTTGATCGATTCTTAAGATACTTTACACACACATTATGTTTACGGGACAATACAACATTATTATTAGAAATGTGGGCAGTGCCACGCCCATGCAAAGTAAATATTATTTTTCAATTACTTCTACCTAAGCGATTCTTATGAAACTTCGCACATACAGTCATTTATCGTAAAAACACAACATTATTGTCAGAAAAGTGGACAGTGCCACGACCAAACAATGTGAACATTATATTTTTACTGCTTCTACTAAAGCGATTCTTAAGGTGAAGGTACATAGTATGCGTCAAATACGCTAATGCGTTACAGACTTCTGTCAAAAAAGTTGAAATAGTGTGTTTCCATAAGGCAAGATACAAAGCGAAGTTTGCGACGCGCGTAGCTCGCAAAAGGTTGAACATTCTTCAACTTTCACGCGTCGTATACAAAATGACAGATAGTGCTGCCAGATTCATATGCTGAAATGTTTGTTTAATGGAAATAAATCATTAGAAATTAATTTTTTTATTAAAAAATGGATGAAAACTGCATTAAATATATAAAGAAAAATAAAACTTAAAGGCAAGACAAAATATAGCCGGCAAAGGCTTGAAATTGTATAAGCATAAGAGCATCAAAAGTGTGGTGTGTAACTTGCCATTTTTAAAGCGTTAAAAGTTCGAAAAGTAAGAAAAGCGTTGCCGCGTAACGCGTGGTATGTACCTCCACCTTTATGAAACTTCGCACACATTAAAGGCCAGGACACACTGGCGTTTTTAAAACGAGCGTCTTTGCTTTTTGTATTAAATTTTAAAGCTTAAAAATTTAAAACTTCCAATTTTAATAGAGAAAACCTGAAACGCGCGTTTATACAACATTATATTAGAAAAGTGGGCAGTGCCACTCCGGTTTTGTTGTAGGTTTTTTTTTGTAACATTTTATTCAGAAATAATTGAACATGGGACAATATACCAAGGAGCAAGAAAAAATTTAAGTAATTAACTCGAACCTACACGGCAGATTGTTACAATGATGTTTTCGGAGGTCGCAACACCTCTTATAAGTGTTTAGATTGGATATGTATCAAATATGGTACAGAGTGCAAATGATAACAATATTGTAAAATTTATTGTACAAAAAAAAATAAGGTTTGGAAACTCTTTTCTCGATTGATCGAATACGTATAACAATCAAAATAAAAACGTATAATTAAAACATATTTTTTTGTGATGCTTTTTTTGCTACATTCTACTTATTTAACGAAATGTTGGCCAAACTAAAATACTATTTGTATGACGAGGTCTGCATACATAATAAACGAAATGACTTTTGGATAGTTATACATGACAATGTCTTGGACTTAACTCCACTTTTAAAAGATCGTTATGATTCATGGAATGTGGTAAGAAACTTAAAATGAACGTATTAAAATATAATTGAGTTCTATTTCTAACATCTTTGTCTAAGAATTTGGACTATTTATTGGCTTTTGGTGGCAAAAATTTATCACATTTTTTCCATATAAATAATTTACCAAAAACTGAAATATCTCCTGTAACCGGGAAACCTCGTGTCTTGTTTCCTCCCATATTGGAAGTGGCTCTTAGTGAACATGTGAAAACACCTCAAAAATTATGGAGTCAAGATCCTATTTATCATATCGGCCGTTTAACAAGAAAACCACGTAAAATACGTTTAATCAATACACTTACTGGCACTACAATCTTTATGAAAGTTTGTGATGAAGATACAATTTACGACATACAACGGAAATACAAAGAAATCTACAACAATCATGCTGGCAGCTATTTGTGGCGTAAATTCTCAAATGGTGTAAATTTTCAATGGAATTTTCTGTTTTAATGAAATTCTAATATATTCTATTGTTTTGTCTGTATTTATTTCCTCTGTGTTATTTCTTTTTATTCAGGGTCAATGTCCTGGTAATTTAATTTTACACAAAACCCTCGATGGCAACAATTTAATTGAAGAAGAGAGTAATATTGAATTGCCTTTACCTTCTATTTGGTTGTATTACACAGATGATTTGACGGTGGCTTAATTTATTGTAAATTCATAAAATTTTTTCTTCTTTGCTTTGGAATTTTTCTATTGTAACTTTTTTGTATTCGCAACTGAAAAAAATACATTTTTCTTGAGATTCTTTTGATTCACATATTTTCACATAATTATATTTATTTGTCTGTTTATTTGTTATTTTCCTGTAAAGCGACACATTTTATTCAAATGTAATGTCTGTGTTCTTTTTTACATCTTGTAGATTAAAATCTTGTCTTGTCTTGTTCCCAGGATTTGTGTTGGTTTTGTTTTGTTTTTTATTCACTTTATTTCGTGTTTAATGAGTAGGCGTTGTCTTCATTTTTTTCCTTTAGGCAAAGCAATGACATTTAGGTTGTTGTTTGAAGAGCATCTGAGTTTTCCTTGTTGTAACTAAAATATATGGGATCTAATTAAAGAATGTACACCTGCGTAATATCTTTAAAGTTTAGCCACTAGAACTGTAATTTATTTCCTTAGGCAAATTTATTTCATCATTTGGGTTTTTTGCAAGATCTTAAAATGAAGCAATCATGAGAATTTACTTCAACAGCTTTCAATCGATTTTAGCATTAAATTGAAAAAGGGTATTTAAGGGCATTTATTAACATCTTTATACTTTTAAGCCTTAAAAATCGGTTTTTATCAAACTTTTTAATATGTTTAGAGTGTAATTAAAAAAAATTTGTGAAGTTATGTAACATGCAATAATACTTGGCTTATTAATTTAATTAAAAGCTTAAACTAAATTAAAAAAAACTTATTGCCCATCATAAAGACAATTTAATTAACACATATTATATTTTTTTGCAAAATGATTGCATGGTCCCAATAAGGTTCCGCTAGCATAATTAATTTCTTTAAGATTTGTAATGACAAAAGGTAGTACACGAAAAAAGTTTTGCAAACTATAAACGAAATAATAAAATTCCACCAAGTTCATTAAAATACTGGAACGTAGTTCCTTATGGGACGCTAAGCACAACAATTCTTTGAATAACAAAAATAGCCATAGTTTTCCAGGGAAGTGACGGCAAATTCGGGGGATTTAAGGATTTTTGCCCGTTTGCAACATGGTTTGTTTCCTTACTAATTGGTTTGAAACTTGGCTAAGTGATTCGTTGCCATGCTAGGTGAAGGTGTCTCTGCTATTGAGTGATAAGTATCGCCTTAGTATCTTCCAAGTGATAGTTGGTTTAGGTGCTGACGACTTTTGAAAAGATCTTCTTCTAAGTAGATGGAAGATGTTTAAATAAGTTCTTTTGCTGGAGTCATGGCTCTTCAGGGTCCGCTTTCAAAGCGGAAAATTCCAAAGAGGGCCAACTATGACGGGACGTAGGGAATGGCGAACTTCGAAGGTTAGGGGTCCATCTGCTGGCATTAAGAGTGTGACGCACGGATAGCAATGTTGATAAGAGTGAGAGGAGAAGCGTTCTAAGCCATCATCTCCTAAGACCAAGCTGGCTGCAGCTGCTGCTGCATGCTGTTGGTGCAAATTTTGCTGCTGGTGGTATTGGTGGGTGGTGCTATAGTTGCTTTCGCTGATATTTTTGATCCTTTTGCTGAGGAGAAAGAGGTGTTCAATGGCACAGATGTTACTGACAATGCTGTGGTCCCTGGTAGGAGGAATAAGCAACTGAAGAAAAATGTGGCTGGTAGCATTGGTGGGATTACTGATGGTAGTAGTTCCTTGATAGAGTTGAATGTGACTACTATTTCGGTGGAGTATGAGGTTCTCTTGATGAAGATCATAGCTGAGAATGATCATTTGATGGGAAAGTTGGCGACCGGCATGCCACCAACAAGTTTGATTACGGCTTCTGCGGCTAATGTTGCTGTCTTTAAGGTGCAAAATGCTGCTCTGGTGGTGACAATGGCAGCTGCTTCCCAACCGGTTGAGACGTGAGCGGTGGTGATTAAGGGGAAGGGCGGCACTACTACTACATCTGGAGAAATGTAGTACACATCATGTCAGATGTATATGTTATGTCATGTAATATCATGTTCTGTCATGTCCTGTTATGTCCTGTCATAGCCTGTCATGTCATGTCGTGTCGTGTTATCTAAACAGGACATAACAACATGGAGTAGATAGAGTGCTGACTCGTGAGGAGACTACTATTTCTTTTAATAAAGCTCATAGCTGAGAATGACCGTTTCAACAAGGTTGACTACGGTTTTTGCGGCTAATTTTGCTATCTTTTTGGTCGCAAAATGCTGCTTGAGTGGTGACCCATGCAGTTGCTTCGGTGGTTGCTCCCAAACCGGCTTAGACATGGTCGTTTGTATTTAAGGGAAAGGTTGGTACCTCCTTTAGATGTACATGTTATTTCATGTTCTATCATGTCATGTCATATCATGTTCTATCATGTTACGTCATGTCATGTCATATTATGTGAACATGACATATGCAACATAACATAAATAAAAACATAATGAACTTTGTTCGTATTCTACGTTTTAGGATACCGCGCGTTCTTTTTATTTTTTATTACAATTTTAAGTTTTTTTGCAAATAACTTTATTTTTTCGAGAAAATTTTAAACACATATTTTTCGATAAATTTCTTCTGGCTCATTCTTTTTTCTAACTGCCAATAACACGCATTTTAAATCCAATTTGTTTTGTATTGTTTATTTATTTATTTGTCGTTTATTATTAATATGAAATTTATAAGCCACTTTTATAATCAATTATAAACCAAAGTCACGTCTCTGCGGTCAAATTGCCGGACATGGACAACGGAACTTTTTAAGGCAAAGTTATTATAATTTTTGTGAACAAAAAAAAAAATAAGAATCAACAAAGTAATAATTAATTGAAAATTTAATTAATAAATAAAGAATATTCAGTGTTAGTTTTAATGTTTTTTTTTCTTGTTAAGTTGAAGAAAAAGAAAAAGTATTTTAGTTGCTGACCATTAACGGAAGTCCAAGTTATGCTAAACTTTGCCTTATTTGATACAAAGCTGCACCTAAATTGTTCCATAAATGTAATAAAAAGTTGAAAACAACTTCCTTTTACTGAAAACTTTTTCAAAAGACATTTGTCTGTTGTTTGAATACGAATGACCTTCATAATTATACAGCAGAAGAAAACAAAATTCAAAATATCCATTTTCTATTGTTTGATTTCAATTTTGTTTGAAATTTTTCTTTCTTTTTGTTTTTGCCTGTAAATTTCTTTTTAAAAAATTTTCAGTTTAATATTTTCACATTATTTACATTTTATTTTAAATGCTGTTTATAAACGTTTTTTCCATTTGGGTTTTTCAAATCCTCAATAAATTTAGACTGGCGAACAGACAGGCCTTTTTTATAATTAACAGTTTGAGTTAAAATTTCCGCTGTTTAATTCAGTGTTTAATATTTATTTCTTTTTTATTTATTTAGCTACTTTGTATTAATCTAGTTTTATGTTAAACATTTTATTTTAAAAGAAACTTCTCAAGCACTTTTGTTATGCATTCTTTTGCGGGAAAAACTTTTCATTATTGTCTTTTTGGTGTCGCTGTTAGTTAGTGGCTTCATATTGTGGCAACATTCCAATGTTTGCGTGTGGAATGTTCAGAAAAGTTTTAGTGAAAAGTTCATATTTTGTTTTTATAATGAATCTACCCAACACACATCATTTTTGAATTAAATAATAAAAAAAAGTATGTAAATGTGTGTTAATTAGTGTTTAGTTATAATAAAGTACATATTTTATTGTTATTATTTTTTAAACAAACAGATAATCGTAAAATATATTAAAAAGTTTGTACAAAACGAGGGAAAACTGTTTGTACTCCCAATAGTTTTATAAATACCACACTACAAATTATTTAAATAATAAATTTTATTTCAACACTAAACAAACTTTGCGTCATTTCAGTTTATTGATCTTTAATGACAACATATTACATAATTTCAGTGAACATTGGTTGTTGTCTTAAAACCTTGAGAAGGGTCTAACAGAAAAACTCCATAGAATTTCAAAACCAAAAAATTTAATATTTCAGCTGCATTTCAGAAAGTAAAAAAAGTACTTCTGTTCAGTCATTATGAGTTATTTAATTTTTTAAGTGTTTAAATGCAGCTAATTGCTAATTATGATGATAAGTCAATTCATAAATATTGGGTATGAGGAACAGTCCGTTTTATAACATTTTATAATAGAAAATTAGAAGTATTTCAAAATCCAAAGAAATTTTAATTACAAAATAAAAACAAGAAAGTAGAAAAAAACAGTAGCCGGTCTGGTCTAATGGCTTCATTGCAACTATTACGAATGTAACAACAATGATTTCGTAAAATTTTAACAGACCATAAACAAACTTTACAAGTCATGTTGTTTGAAATAATTCTTGTAAATTGAATAAAAAAAGAAAAACTTCAGTTTGAATAGTGTGAGAATTTAACAAGAGTTTAATCGTTACTAAGTAGTTTACTTAAGTGGTTTTTCTTTTAACTAAAACAGTTGCTTTACAAAAATTATAAAAGCCGTTTTTATTTTCTTAAGTCTTAAGAACTTAATTATGAAAATCACTACTGGCAGCAATAAAATAAAAACCTACACGGTCATTATTTGTAAATTGCTTTTATTGATTTTATTGTTGTTAAAATAAATTAATCTATAAATAAGCTTTTGTGTTTTTTTTTAAAATTAAATATGCAAAGTATCAATAATTTAATACTTTTTATATTGTGAGTATTTGCCAAATTTGGTTAAAGGAATGTAATGAATGTTACCATTATTGGTATGAGAGGAGGACGAGTTACAATCAGTATTGAATTTTTATTAAAAATGTTTGTAGGCTTAGTCATTTGCAAAACTCTGTTTCTCTCTTTTGCAGCTTAACGCAAAATAAATAATTTCCCACAATACTCTTAATGAGCATCGAACTGCCAATGATGAAGTTTAAATATGTTATATGATTATTAAAAAAAAGAACGTAAGGTGGAACACGGGATAGGAACGAGTTTCCTTATGTTGTATTTACCTAAAAAAAACTGAAAATAAAACTATATGATGTTCACATGACATGAAAAGGCATGACATTACATAACATGACATGACATGACATAGTATGACAAAAACAAGATATGACATGACAAGACGTGACATGATATGACAGGACATGGCATGACATGACATGATGGGATATGACATGGCATGTACGTCTGACGAGGTACTGCCACACCTCTTCAGTTATGGTAGCACCACCCTTCTCCTTAACCACCACCAACCACGTCTCAACCGGTTTGTAAGCAACTACCAGAGCAGCTGCATGCGTCAGCATTTTACACCCTCTAGACAGCAACATTAGCCGCAGAAGCCGTAATCAGCCTTGTGGTAGACTGCCGTTATCCAAATTTTCCTTCAAACGCTTATTTGCAGCTATGAGTTTCATCAACAGAACATCATACTCCACCGAAATAGTAGTCACCTTATGAGGCAGCATTTATCTACTCCATCAGGTTGCAACACCTCCATCAGTGAACCAGTGATCCTTTTCCACTCAATCACGGAATCATCACCTTCATTAATCCCACCGACACTAGCAACCATCTTGTTCTTCCGCCGCTTATTCATCCTACCAGAAGACACAGAACTGTCAGTATATGTCAGTATGTGCCATTGAACAAATCCATCTCCTCAGTCATACCACACCATTATCAGCCGCACAGACACCATCCGACTTACCAGCAGCACCAACCAACGTACCACTATGCCTCACTTTCTTAATGGCAGCACTTCACAGTTTTCCGCTCCGACAGCGAACGCAGAGGAGCCATGGCTCTAGCCAAAAAAACTTATTTAAAAACAAATTCCAACTACCATAACAACACCAATCAGTAGGAAGATAATAATTTGAAGTTTTAGATGATAAGAAGAAGACACTTAAAAAAACCGTCAGCATCTAAACCAACTATCATTGGAAGACACTGAGACGATACTTATCGCCAATAGTTAGCAGAGACAACTTCAGCTAGTGCGGCCGCAAACCAATTAGCAAAGTCGCAAACCATCTAGCAATGACACAAACCAGACTGGATAGCTATTACAGGAAGCTATTAAATGAACTTTTTTCGCAAGTTGCTGAATTAGATCTCGAGCATTGTTGGTTCCGGTCAAATGATCTCCCGTTTTGTAGATTTAAACTGGCGGTCTAAATCACCGGATCTAACGGCGTCAATATTTTTTTTCGAGTTTTTTTGAAATCTCGCCTTTACCGCAATAAACCGCACTTACGAGGTTGTCATATGACCGATATATATATATATATATATATATATATATATATATATATATATATATATATATATATATATATATATATATATATATATATATATATATATATATATATATATATATATATACATATATATATATATATATATATATATATATATATATATATATATATATATATATATATATATATATATATATATATATATATATATATATATATATATATATATATATATCGGTCATATGACAACCTCGTAAGTGCGGTTTATTGCGGTAAAGGCGAGATTTCAAAAAAACTCGAAAAAAAAATATATATAAATATATATATATATATATATATATATATATATATATATATATATATATATATATATATATATATATATATATATATATATATATATATATATATATATATATATATATATATATATATATATATATATATATATATATATATATATATATATATATATATATATATATATATATATATATATATATATATATATATATATATATATATATATATATATATATATATATATATATATATATATATATATATATATATATATATATATAAATTTTTGAACTTAATGTCCGTCATCCATTTTATATCCTGAAATAAACTTTTCGATCGGAATGTGTGACAAGCCTGTGAATTGCATGTGTTATAGAAGTTCTAATTCACTGGATAAATTAAGTATAAATATGCAGGAATAAATAGTATTTTTAGTTTTTTTTCGTTATTAAGACTGCGGTAGTAATTTATGCTTTTCCAGTATAAAAAAAAATTTCTTCTTTTGTTGTCATTAAAAAATATTTCCACGCTAAAAACCTTGGGAATTTTTATTGAACGATAAAAAGCAAAAATTGTTTCTAGTAAACAAACTTGAACACAAAAAATCAATAAATTTCAATGAAAATCCCACAAGGAATGAATATAATTTTTTTTTCATATTTAGCTGTTACGATAAGGGTTTATTCAATCCTTCAACCATAAATAACAAAAAAGTCACGTGCTCTTGGCCAATTAAGTTTTAAAAGTATTTGTATGAATTACTTGGGAATTATTAGTAAAGTATCTAGTCATTTAATACCCTTCTTTCTGCCTGTTTTTAATGGAGATAGAATTTTATTTTCGAATATTTATTTACAATCTTCATGTTGTAAAACTGTGGGGAGTGTAAACAATTTAATTAGAATTTAACACTTTGTTTTTCACCATAATGGTGGTACATTTATGGAAAAAGGCAGCGACGTAAAAAGGGTTTGCTATGGAAAAATGACTAGTTCTGAAGGCTTGGTCAATGTTTGTGATTTTAAATGTATTTACTTATTTAACATATAAATATGTTCATATGCTCAGACATATCTAATTAAGTGTTCTTAAGAGGTTAGTATTGGTATTTTTTTAATACAGACATCCATTAAGCGAATTTGCTGTTAATGACACTTATGTGAACTTCACAACTTTGAACTGATTTTTTTCATTTTGGATTAAATTTAATTAGTTTGGCTTAAGTTCATTTTTTTAAATTTAATCTTTCTATCAAATTATTTTTTATTTAAGAAAGAAATTCTAAAGCATGTGAATATTGAACATTTAAAGTCTGTTAATTGAGCTTACTAGAATTAGTAGGATTTTCGCTACAGTGTTGTTGCCACTGTCAGTCGTGGTGTAGGTAAAGGACTCTGACGAGTAGACTTGGTGGTCACGAAACAGCTGTCAGTTCAAACCTCCGTACATCAAAATTTTTCTTTGAATGTTCAATATTCACATGCTTTAGAATTTCTTTCTTAAATAAAAAATAATTTGATCGAAAGATTAAATTAAAAAAAAAGTCAAACTAATTAACTAACTTTGGATAAAAACCATACAGTTCGACTAAAAATTCATAGCTCAATTATAATTTAAGTATTTAAAAAAAATTATAAACATAAATTCATGAAACCTTTTTTTATTTAAAGAATTTTGTATTCTTCTCCCCAATAATTTACGTGTTTGATTAAAGATTTGTTTGTAGTCTTAATTGTCAATTTGAAAATAAATACAACAAAACTTATACACATCCCTAATTTAATTGTTGCTTGCTTAAATTTTAAATCGTTGTAATTTTTTAAGCTAAAATTCTAATGTATTTCAAAGAGACCGACATCAAAAAGCTGTAAATTTTTGCATTAATTTATTATCTTTAGGATATAATTTTTGCTTAAAATGTTTTTACTATTTGAATAATTCTTTATCTTTAACAAGAAGCAAGTAATACAAAGGGATCCTTTTATAGGCCACAAACAAAACTTAAAGCACGCATTTTAAGCTTCCATTCGAGGGATGATATCCCTCATCACAGTATTATCCGCTGTAGTCCAAATGAAAATAATGGATTTTTTTAATAGTTTTTTTTTTAACATTCGTTCCATACTATAACTTTTAGGACGTCATTGCACCAATATGTTAACCCATTTTTTTAACATTTTTCTTGTCCCACCCTTTTGAAAAAAGTTCTCAGCAGCTGCTCTTGTCCTGCTCTTTTTTAATATAAAGTAAAATTTTTAATTCAAATATTTCGCCCACAATTTCCTTGTTATGAAGCATGTCCTTTGTCCTTTGAACCCAGTTTCCTGTATGTATTATAACCAAAAAATTTAAATTCGTTTCATTTTAACCATTTTGAATAACTTTTTATTGTAGAAATATATTTCACTCATTTTAAAAACTGCTTTATTTTCTGTTGTATCAAAAAACAACACGCTTGAGTTGTTTGGAACATTAACATAAAAGCCATATGGCACATGCTGCCCCAAACGTTGGATCGTTAGGAAAATTATTGTATAAATTTTTATATGCCGGTACTCTCATATACACATTTTCCTTTATTATCATTAACAATTTTGTCTGCATTCTCTAGTACTGCTAAAACGATCATGCCCAAATGATCTTAGAACAGCAAATAATGAAATTGTTGTGAAAAAGAGGGTGCTAAACAAAGAAGGCGGTAAGCAATCTATTTACATAAATATATTCTTGTATAATATAGACAGTCGGCTTTAAAAGAAGACGTATAGGCGAAGTTTACTATGACTATGCTAAAATCTTTGTCGTGGTGTTTTACATAAAAGAGCTGAATACATCTTATACAAGCCATAAACTTTGCAACGGTTGTCACATATCAGGTAGTAATCACTTTGTATGTTTGTCGCACAAACGATACAATATAGTGTGCGATCTCGTGCACAACTTCAGTTTGCAACCAAGTTGTTACCAACTACACATCTTCCATTTTATGTTGTCCGCAAATAATACTCAAATTTAATGTTTACTGCATGGTGCTCACAACAATACTAAACACGTATACTACATAAAATAGTATACTATATAAAATAGTATGCGACAGACACACAAACGTTGCGGCAGTGTTGTACAACATGGCAAAAAATCAAAACTTGTTGATCTTTCGTAAAACCAACACAAAACTTAATACAACGAGCCCACAAACGTTTCAATTTTGTCTACAACCTACTCAAGTTATACCAACGGTCGTAACGTGTATGGATGGCATGCTTTATACCTTAAACTTAACTTAAGTTTCCGACCGAATGTACATTTTCAGACCGAACCCGAAATTCGGTAAAATTTTTAAAAACGAACGCGAAACCGAACTTTTTTTTATTCAAAAGAATCATTTTAGCTTGACTTTTTTTAAATATGCCTTTTTTTATATAACAAATACAAAACGAAAAAAAAAACCTTGTACGTCCTACTTTTTGATAATATTTTATAGGACTGCATTTTTTTGTATCTGTGATGATATAGAAATATTTTATACAAAGTTCAGTCTTCGGTGAAAATTTTACCGAAAGCCGAACATTAACCGAACGTATCTTTTTGCCGAACTCCGGCACTAAACTCGAACGTTCGGTCGGACACTACTCAACTTACAATATTTACGCCTAGTACTAATTGTGAATAAGTACGAAATTAACACTTCTTTAGCTCCCCCTAAAACGGATTTCATAGTGACTACACCATGATTATACTATGACTAGAATATGACTGCACTATCATTGTGCTATGATAATACTATGCTTACATGTACGTAAATTAATGTTTAACACTGTAATTGTACATAAGTAATATATGAACTGGGTAGAAAGAATCAAACTATTTTTAATGCAGGTTTCATTGCTATTAGTATTTTTAGTTTTCATGTCCATTTTACTACAAACTCCATGTAGACAATTTTTAAAATACATATGTAGTTGTTTATTTCAGTTGCAACAAGAAAATGTCATGGTCGAAAAACTCCCAGTAATTATTCTATCTTAGACAGAATGTTTGAGTGTCTTGCACTCTACAACTTTAGTCATTGCACTTTAAAATGGTTAAAAAAAATTGCTTATGTATATTTTCTACGAGTACATTTCTACCCAATTCAGGGTGCTTTATTATAATAATTTTGTTCACTTTTACAAACAAGTAGTTATCATAATCAAAAATAAAAAAAAGTTATTTATTTCAGTTTTACAATTTTCGCTAAATTACTGATGGCACGCGCCGCGCCGATTTTTTGCTCTAAATTTTAGTTAAAGAAGTATTTTTAATTAAAAATGTTTTGCAAATTGATTTTTTATGTAAATAAATTTGGAAAAATATATCTTAACGTGTTCACAAGAATGATTCACTCACTTCCTGTATTGAAAAATAACATTAATTTGGTTTAGAAAAAATCATTATTATTACAAAATATAGATTGGAAGACCTCCCATGAATCCTTCTTTAAAGCATTATCTACGATTTTCGAATTTAATGATGCATTTGATTTGATGTAAATGTCAGCCTATCAGTATTTATTCTCTTTATTTTAAACTAAAGAAAACCTTTTAGTTCTTCTGTTGTTGGCGACAATTAAACAGCCCGCATTATGACTTTCAACATTTATCAATTGCCAACAAGATATTCCTATCATCATCGACTTTATGTCTTACGAGTACTTTGTAATGTAATAATTGTTGTAGTTGTTTGTGGTGTCTTTTTTGACCCTTTTTTTTTTGTTCTCAAATGTTCTGCCTGTTTTGAGATTATTGTGCGGGTGCTTGCAATAATTATCATTTGAATATGTTGATATTTAAAGACAGACAGTCAGACACAGATGCCAGGATATTTCTGTAAGAGTTTACTTGATTATGCTGAAAGTAGACAGTTGATTTAAATAAGGTTCTAAATAAACTAAATAGCTGACTAAAAATGTCTGGATGGACGATTAAATGATTTGTAAAAACAGTGACTTTGGAAGTAATCCCTTTTTGTGGATTTAACTGTTCAAATATTATATTATACACAATTTTTAATTTTAAAGCTGATAAGCACAGAACAGTTCTAAATTTATTTTACAAGAAAAATATTCAATATTCATATAAGTACATTCAGTTATAATTTTTATTTATATGCGTTTAAACAAATAATTTCCAGGTCTGAATGCGTGCCTTAAGTATTTGCTTAAACCATCCATGACAAGGCAGACTTTTGCCTGTTTCCTTTAATGTATGTTTTGTAGAGCAATCGATTCCATTGCAATAATGATGCTCAACAACTGTTCTTTGTTCATCTTTTTGATAATTAACAATTTGGTATCTTAAATATTTAATCATGTGTATCTGAGTTTTTAAGAATTTTCCTTTTAGTGCTGCCACTACCCTTGAGCATCTGTTTAGTTCCCTAGAGATTTTTAATTTATTTACAGCGCATTTAAGTAGTTGGAATAATTGGTTTAAATTAGAAAATGCATTCCGTGCAACATATGTTCTCAGTGATGGTGGTGTCCTCTCTTAGGATCAATGCAATAAATTTATTGTATGTACACATTTATATAAAAATATATTACCTTTGATAGGATATTTTTCCTTTCATTACATCAAGTAGGGGTAGTTTCCATTATCTGTCATGCAGAAATAGAATAAAAATTAAAAGTATTTGTTTGAGGTGCAAATTCATTGGTAAATTTGTTTTATTTTTATAATATTTTTTATTTTTGTGTCATGTCATTCATCCTGTTGAACGTATGTCAGGCACACTTTTAATATACATATGTAACCAGTTTATGACAATTTTTTTGTTTGAAATATTTCTATAATTAATATTAGCATTAATTATGCTGAAACATGTGTTGTTTATTTTATCATTATTGCCCAGCGGTGAAAAGAAGTACATAGTAAGCAGTCCTTCTGGAAGCCTTTATTTGGCAGACACAAGGCCTTATTACCCCATTCCATACTCATACATTTTTTTACACACACTGTCCTAGCCAGCCAAGGCCTTCTGCGTTCCCTTCTCCAACAGGCCTGGTAGAAGGCCTTCTTCTTTTCACTTTTTGCATTTTTATTTTAGGTTTTTGTATTTGTTGTCTTGTCTTTGGAATGTGATTTTTTTGTAACGGCTTATGAGTTTAGTTGCTACAAACGAAATACGTGTACAAAATGAATGTATGTATACATACATACACATAATAAAAAATAACCTACATATGTAGAAGGGAGTAGGTACTCCTTCCATAGGGTCTTTCTGAGAAGGCAAGAGAGCATGAGTACTGGATCTAAAAAAAGGTCTAGGAAGGTCTTACAGAAGGCCTTATAATTGAAGGTCTTGAAAAGTTTGCCGCTGGGGTAGTACGTGCATAAAATGTGCATAAAATGTGGGAGTAGGTAGGCCTTCCATAAGGCCTTCCTGAGAAGGCAAGCAAGCATGAGTACTGGATCCAAAGAAAGGTTTAGGAAGGTCTTATAAATGAAGGCCTACAAAAGTTTGCCGCTGGGTGGTAACGATCGGTAGACGTTGTTATTATAGTAGTAGTATGCTTCCACCGGCTTTTAATCAACCAGATTTAAGTAAATTACTTCGAAGTGTTTTCACCGAAGTTGTGAGTGATTTGGTGTTCGAATTTTCGTAGTCAAATGATCCACTTACTATATATGTAAGGTGTGCGCAGCAGCTGTAATTGAATTTTTTCCATATATAGTTTGACATTTAAAAATAATTAAATATTCTCTAATGTCACTTTTTCGAAATTGTCAATCACTATTGATGGATGAGCCAGGGATGGAGCTTGTAATTTTAAAAGAAACGCAGGGTTGCATAGATAAATCCAGTTCGAAAGATAGTATTTTCGACATAATTTATAATAAATCAACTACTTTAAGGTGATTTGGACTTATGCAAAATGTAAGGTAAATCATGTATAAATCAACATGATTTTCTCAAATCACCATGATTTGACGAAATCATGCCGCTAAAAACATACTATAATATTGATAAATTTTGTATTTTAGTGCGTACATACATATACATATATGTACGTATTTAATCCCCAATGATTGAATACCCTAACATTTTCCCCTTTTATGGGTAGACAATACTGCAAAGTAGTTAAATGATACTTTCAGAGTTGTATTTTTATTACTGAAATAACTGAAAAATTCAACAGTAAAAATGCAATCGTCTAAAAATATGTAAGTCCATATTTGATAACGCTTCACTAAAAATAAAAGTATTGAGTAGTATTGAGTATTTGGAACTAGTCGAATTTGCTAGAACTACTAGCAAGTAGTGATAAGCAGAGACATGTACACATGAGCACTGATAATTGGAGTCTGGTGGCTTCCGAAAACATCATTATTCTATTCTGCTTTATACGTTGAAAATTAAGGCCCCTATTATGATTCACAACTCAGGTTGAGTTGTCAATGCTACGACCCAACTCAACCTTTTTTTTGTATTATGATTCACAACTAATTTTAGTTGTCTTCGAAAAAATGTTCGAAAAAAGGTTCTTATCTATACTCTCTGTTTTTTGAAACCATAGTAGCCATCATAAAATATTTTAAATATTTTTAGTTTTGGCCTCACTATTTTTTCTTGAGATTTTATATTTTATGGATATGGCAACAATATGGGTTGACAAATGGGATAGATTGGCGCCTAAAAGTACCATTTTAAAAATAATTAAAAGTAACACACAAGGTAGATCAACACCAGGTAGTCGCAAGAGAATTCGCCGTGGAGAATTTACATTTGGGCTGGCAAAAAAGCTGATACATTAACACTGCTGACAGCCCAAGTGTGTAAACATTTACGTAAACAAATGGGCTCTTGCCGCCACCTAGTATGAATTCGTCTTGGTAACACAATATTCGAAATAAAAACCAAAACACAACTGACAAAAAACTGAGACAACTGCTTTGATGAAGTTGTATTCCATAATAAGAATTTGACAACTACGACTCAACTATTAATTTAGTTGTGAATCATAATAGGGGCCTAAATTGATGTTGATTTTTCCCTTGTTCGTTGCAATATCGATCATGTCTAGTTATTTCGGAATATGCGGCATTTTTTGGTTTTTTTTTCTAATAAGAATTTTGTTTAAGGTACCAAATTGTTAAAAGCTAGTGCGTTATGATTATTTTCGGCAGCTGCAATACTGGGACGAATTCATGAATAAATACTGACTTTTTACATACGAAGTTTTTTTTTCGAAATTGTCAACAATATGAACAATTACTTTGTTAAATAAATGAATGCAATAATAAAATTTAGTTTTTAATAGTATGTATTTATGTTTTTATTTCTTCAAGTATTTCCTGTAATGTGAAAAAAAATTTTTATAGGAATTTCAAGATCGATGCATTCATTACAAAAGCCTGTAAAAGAGAGCCAACTATTGTTTTATTGTTTTACATGCATTTTAAAGTGTTTTTATACTTTTATCATATAAAACAGTTATGCAACCATCATTGTACTTGTACTTGTAGTTCAGTACGATCCTGCAGTATTCCTTTCAACCCTTGGCTGTTTTTTAATACGAGTATGAGTTTATGATGTTGAACGTTTCTTTGTTTGGTGGTGGTGGTTAGTTGTAACTTGGTAAATTAATCAAGCATGCGTGCCACACGTGTTGTTTTCAAAATTTCTCTTAATATTTTATTGTTTGGCTATTTTTTTTTTTGTAATATGTGTCCCTTTCTCTTCATGCTTCAACGTATTGAGCATGCTTTTTAATCCTTCCTTTTTGGGTCCATTGAATTTATGTGTTTTATTTGTAATAATTTCCGGTTAAATGCTAATAGTTTTGATTGTTTATATACAATTTACAATATTTTATATTCGAAACACTAAAAACTGTAAAGGTGCTTAAATGCTAAAAATGTCAATTGATTTTATTTATCGATCATATGTTATAATTTGCGATTGCTTTAATTTTTCTAAAATCAAACATAAGTTTTTTAATTGTTTAGGTGACGACTAACAAAATTTATGTTCTTGTTGTTTTGTTGCAAAATTCACCAAGTGGGTGGGGTGTGTATGCAGCCTTGAAAATTGCAACCCTTAAAAGCACTTTTTTGGGAAATCAATCGTGCAAACCACAAAAATTCGCCATAACTTTTGTAAATTTTGTCAGATGTTGTTTATATTGCGGCAGGCAGTAGCAGATGTTTCAATATCTACTATAATTTGAAGTTATCCCACTAAATAGTTGTGTTGGTTTAAAAATTATAAAGAATTCGGTATCAGAAATGCATTTATGTGGGGTGAACTTTCAACGCCTTATCGTGATAATGATGACTTTGTAAACATAATTGATATAATTACTTTACTTTTGGAAATATCATATAAATGGAAGTAATGGCATAGTTTGTGAAATGAGGCGCTTTACCTTTATTTAGATCGACGTCATCATGACTTATAGGGGACTTAGACGCTACGTTTTTTATATGCTTTTTCAGTCTTGAGTTTTTAGTTTATTGGTGCAGAGTGTAGAAAAGCAAACGGGGGGTAGGAAAAAATCTTGATTTGTGTTTTCATGTTTGTTTTTTGACATTTATTTTTAAGCTCATTTGTATTTTTATTTTTTTCAACTAAAAGTTGGAATTTATTTCAGTCCAAAGAAAATTTTACAATTAAACTTAAAAAAAATCAAGGTAGAAAATCATCGTATAAATGTTTATGGTTTTCAGTAGCAACTTTAAAAGGAAATTAAATAAAAGTCTTGTCTCAAAATTCAGCGTCTAAGTCCCCTATTACAGTGAAGCATCCAATAACTTCACACAGAAAAAATACCAACGTAAAATCAAATGTCGCAATATTAATTGGAAATCACAAAAAATACATGTCAAACTCTAGAAAAAAGCCAAGGCGAATTCATAGCAGATGGCGTTATCAGCACATCTGTTCGTTCAAGGAACTGCCAAACTTTCCTTATACATTTTTTTATTTAAATAAATTGAAAAAATTTTAATGTAAATTCAATATTAAATTTTAACAATTGCTTGAACAAAAAAGTTGCTTTGTTGTAACAATTCGCCGATAACTATACTTTATTGATCTACCTTGAAAAAAACTAAACAATTTTTTTAACATTTCTTTATATGAAGCTTATATACATATATGCGGCCAAGCGAGTTAAATACGGCGAATTGAATTCGCCACTGATGTAACCTTGTATGGAGTCACCTTGGTTGAATCCATAAAATCCTGTTTTATAGTAAAATCAATTTTTATCATGTTAACTTAAACTTGGATCGTTAAATTTTACGTTAAATCGTCGATTAAATCGTATTGAATTAAAATGAAATTATGAAATTCATGTTACTTATGATGACACTTATATTAGAGTATATCTAAAGTATATTTAAAGCTGTTGTGGCTGCAGTGATTAGCGCATTGACTACCAAACAAGTGATGAGCCCGAGCTCAAATCTTGGCTGGGGCAGTCAGCCACAACACAAATTTGTCTGATGCCTATGGAGTAATTCTAAGTGAATTCAACAAATATGTAAGTGTGCCGTATGGCTTTTAATTTTAATTAAAAAAACAGGACAATCTTGTAGGTATGTACTAGAAACACATAGCCGCCATCTTGTTTTATTTATTATTGTATAGCTTCTGATTAGTGCCCACCAGAAGTAAAAATTTCAACAGGGTTCACACAGGGTTCAGTTGAAAATCGATAAAATGAGAAAAAACTGTGTAATTTTCAAGTGGCCACTTTTCGGCCATTTAATTATTCCAGTTCAGTTTTCCATAACAATATTAAATGATCATTACTGCTCTATAAAAAAAGCATGAATCGTTTTAGTATCTTTTCTAATTAAAAAGCTAGAGCAATTATAAAAATTTTTGAACAAAATGTTATTACTAATAACATTTTGTTCAAAAATTTTAGGTCGCTAATAATCGGTAAAGTGTTGTCAACTATTATCGACCTAATTTTCAACAAAAGTGTTTTAGAGTGTAACAAGGGATTTTAGCTTTTTTAAGAAAGGGAAAAAAAGATTAAGATTAAAATTAATTAATTAATTAAATCTGTACTGTCATCGCAATGTGCTTCCTAATCATTACGATGTTAGTTTCTCTGTTTATCTTCTTGATTTCTTTATTTTGAGTAACAGTGCGGATGTTGTCTTCTCTGGTCAATTTTAATCTCCTCATATATCTACACTCTAAAACAATACTTCAAATTTACGATCATATATTGTCTAAATTGGTGTTGAAAATTTCTCATTGTCTAAGATTACATCGATTTTGTAGTTATTTTATTAAAGAAAAAGCCTTTCAAATTAAACATATTTAGTCCAAGTGGAAACAATTTAACATAGAGTATAATACGGCTATGGCTGAATGGTAGATACGTCAGACTATCAGTCAGGTTCAAACCTGCTCGCAGCCAATCGCTTTTTTTAGTAAAAATATTTTGTTCAAAAATAGTGCGTGTGTAATTTTAGGTCGATAATAATCGGTAAAGTGTTGTCGACTATTATCGACCTAATTTTCAACAAAAGTGTTTTAGATCGTAAGAATGCTTTCATGTTTGAGTTTAGGTTCCCCTTCTCCCGAAAATCACCGTGTGGCTGTATTTAGGGACTATGATGTCGTTGATCTTGAGCTCAATATTTTTCAAACTGATTTTAGCTTTATCTATCAAACAAATGATGTGAATTATCTCTTGGATAATTTTAACTGTAAAATTATCGAGCTTTTTTCTTGTGTTCCTACTAGACGTAGTTTAGTCAAGCATAGCGCGAATTTTATGGACTGCAGAGAGGTGAAATCCGCACAACACTTACGGGACCTAGCTTTCCATGTTTAATATGACTTCAATAGCCTTCAAAATTGGTCAATTTATTGTAGACATCGTAATAGGGTCAAATCTGTGACTAGGAGAAGGAGGTATAGTTTGAGTAGATTCAATGGTAGTAGCTCATCCTCTATCTGGAAGGTACTGAATAACCTTATGTGCAGGGACGTGGGTGATTCTGATTGTTCTATGGATCCCAATGCTCTGAATAACGCTTTTATTTCTAATCAGTGCTGTTAGCTGAATAGTTAGTGCGTTTGACTACAAACCCTGAGGTCTTGAGTTGAAGACTAGTTTAAGGCAAGTCAACAACAAGTCAAAGTGTCTTTGTCTTTTAATAAGCTTTATAACAAATTTAAGTTCATTAAAATCGGATAATATTTGTAAAAGTTATGAGGCCAACAAAGTTTTTCATGTCCGAGATAGTCAACTTTGACACCCTATAGCTCAGCGTGTTTTCAACAGAGTGGTCTAAGTAAAATCATTATTGAAGGTTAGGTCCTCCTCTATGATTTTTACATACATCGTTTTGTAATCGGATCGCTACTTTCAAAGATACAGATTTATTACCCATTTTTCAATTGGAACCACTGTGCGACAGCAAATGACTGAAAAATGAACAGATTGCATCATCAATTTGTGGAATGGAGATGCTGTTAAAGGGAGTTAAATTACAAATTTCAAGTGCAGAAGAGAGATGTCTTTTTCTTTTTTTTTTTTAAATAAATACTATTAAAACAAAGGACATTGCTAAACTCTTGCTGTAGCTTAAAATATTGGAAATTATTGTAATACATATTTTTAATAATATGTATACTACAACTTCAATAACACTGTACAAACAAATCAAAAATTTTTAAAAATAACAAGGCTCTAACGAATGATTCTGTTAGAGGGCGCCAAAAAATATATGTGTGTATCCGCGCTTTGAAAGTTTACATCTCGGATTAGTTTTAGGTGGACTTACATTCCTACCTTTTGCTCTTGCAATCATTGTGTTTTTCAATACTGTCATATAAAATAACACGAGGAACATTTTTGTGGAACACATTAACCTTCTAACTCTTCGTTGCATGGATCGTTTTGCCACTTTCTTACAAAAGATGCGAAAAATCCCTCTTCAGCGGCGACAGAGCGAGCTGAAATATTATACAAAAATGTTCCTCGTAGTGTTTGACCTAAAAGTGCTAAACACATATTGTACCTTGAAAGTAAATCTTACAAGATTTCCTATGCTAAGCCACTATAACTATGTGCAAAAGTCTGAATCCCAAACATAAATCGGACATATGTACAACTAACTGGTGGCCTAGTATTTTTTCAGTTCTCATCATCATTCTGACATAACTGGATACAATATATTTTAAAAGTGACCGACAAGGCGGACGTTGGAGAAGGTGGGTACTTCAGTCCTAATAAGGCATATTTTGCATTGTCAGCAGATAATTCTCAACACTGGCTCTATTGAGAGTGCAGCTGTTTGCATTAGCAGGTCCAATGCTATTTACCTAATGGATATTTCGATATATTTAAGGCTTGGCGCTACTTTTGCCGCAGCTGACTTTGACTCAGCGCAGAGTCTTGCAAGTAATTTTAGAATGCAAGATATCCCTATTGAACGGATCTGTATACAAATGCAAGTGGAGTTAACCTTCAAGAATTTTTACCCTCAAACACCGACTTGGAAGTATGATGGACTGACTGAAAGATCAACTATGTTGAATAGGGCTTATCTTCGTGTATTGACTTTTTTCTAATATCTGTAGATGCAACTATGTACAGTAAATTCAAATCTAGTATGTACGCTTTTTAAATCCCTCTTTGACACTTTTTCCCAGATATCTTCTGCTGGAAAAATTGCACGTGTAGATCTACTCAGTGTGAGCGTACGTGAGACAATTCCCACTTTGGACCGGACGAACTGGATTGGAAGATTATTGACAATAGTACTCATATCGATGAAATGGTTTTTTCTAATCCAGAGTCTGTGGGCAATGCGTTAAAATGAAGTTGCTAGATTGTTCCATTCGGTTGTTCAATCCGTGGCGATTTTTGGTGGCTCTGCTTAATCATTGTATGTATGAACATATGACGTTTTGAAATCCACCTATTTCCTATTTGAATACTTTCTCCCGAAAACAATCGGCGATGTTATAATTAATGGGACATCTTGAAGGACTTTCAATTTGGCTTGAGGACGACAGACGCGCTGATGACACTAACGGAGTATGTTGCCCAGAGGATGAATAGGAGATGTCCGGCCTGTTGTAAGTTTGGTTTTTGGCATGCTGGCCTGATTTTTAAACTTATGAATATGAGATTTGACAATGGCATCTGCCGTATGACTGATAGCTTTCTAAAGGACTGACTGTGTAGAGTTCGGGCTTGATCTTCGCCGGAGTACTACAGTAAATTGGTGTTTTAACCTAAATTGTCGGAAGACTGAGGCGGTAATTATATTTTGTATATGGGCATTTCCACAGAAAGGTCCATTTCTTGTCACGTGCGATAACAAGCAATTATGTTTTTTTTTTAAGAAAACGAAAGTTTCTTTTTTCGTTATATATTTTTGTGAAGGCCATAAGTAGCTCTACATTAAATAAAAGTTTTAGAATAATCGAACCACACTGTTATGAAATACATGCTTAAATGGTTGGTGTCGCACGTGAGAAAAAAGTGGACTGGAAATGCCCATATACCTTGTTTGGCAGTTGGAGGGAAATTATTATGACGTAGGACAGAATAAATTATTTTGGCGTCACTTTCGGCGAGACCTTTGAGTTTTATAGACATATGGACAAAATTTTAGTGAAGGCTAAACGCTTACACTGTGGGTATCAGGGGATACTACAGTATAGGGGTGGTCTAACATAAGAATGCGTACTTGGTGTATTGCCATTTTATAAGTCCTCTTATCTCTTTCGCTTTTCTGACTTGGTTTGGAATATCTTCATCCCTAATAGAAAAGCTTTGGAAATGGGTAATGCGTATGATGTTGGTTGCTTGTTTGGGCTTAATATAATTATTCTTTAGTATGTTTTATCTCAATTTCTCAGATTTCTTAGTCGGTCTGTGAAGCTGACAATCTTTTGTAATTCTTCTTTTTTAGCCAAGATCTACTACATCTATTAAATATGGTATATTGGTATGTCGTAGTAGCATGTAGTAGTTTTCCGTAACAATTGTTTTTATGCAATTTAGTGTTTATTTTTTCAAGCTCTTAAATTGTGAGTTATAAAGATCATCTTTTAAATTTGGTTTGTAAACATACCGGTTTCGGCTATGTGCCATCTTCAGAGAACATATAACCAGAAAATCGTTCCAAACTGGAAAAATCCGGTCGGAAGAAAAATACAACAATAATCTATTTAATCTCGTTTTATTATCCAAAGGCACAGATGTATATAATTTTTGACTTTTATAGTTTAAAAAAAGGATATAATAAACATATTGATTAAAAAAATTTTTGTGATTCTTCCTGCGTTAACGTCAAACAATCAACATCCTTTAAACAAGAATTTGTTGTAATTTTCTTAACAGACCATAAATAAACTATTTAAATAGCCTGTATGTTGTTGTAGCAGCTGCTTTTAAATGTTGCTGTGTATCCTTTGTAGCAAATTGACACAAAACCAAAAACTCTTATTAACTTCCTTTTTCTACTAGTTTACCACAGCCAGCTAAGGGGTGCACTAATTTGGCTTGCAAGACTGAAAGTTAGTCTGCATACATTTGTCTGTATGTATACAAAAAACACCTTTTACTGTTTCACTCTATCTATATCATGGTTGTCCTTTGGTCTTGACCACAAACAAAAAATGAAATAAACAAAGGTAAACCACAAAATATCCTGTTGTATTTATTTCATAAATGCAAGAAAAATAAAACAGTTTATTCTGCAAAACTTTTCGCTTTTAGCCCGTTCATTTATGCATCAAGAAATATAAAAGTTTACAGTAACAACAACATTAACTTGCAACATTCTTACAATTACGACCTTGCAATGTCGTTATTTGTCTTAATCTAATTTTTTTCTCTCCCGTTTATTCATACATATTCTTGTTGTTTTAGGTCCATGCTTACGAGAACAACAGCTTAAACAGCAGGTTACAACAATGGCATAATAAAGTGTAATAAAAAAATACACAATGCATTTGAAATTTATTAAATAAAGTAACTGTATATGGGCTTGGCTTTTTTGTTCAATATTTTGTGCTTTTAAAAGTCAAGTAACTAACTGGAGTTTCTGCTGATGCTGGTGGCGGTGGCATTGCACGCGGCTGCATTCAGCCAGCCAGACTCTTTTAAATGCAAAATGAAGATTTTCCCAAAGTTAAATGTCCGCTTTTGAAAATTCCAACATGCAACTTGTTTGTTTTAATTTTGTCTAAATAATACCCTACATAATGCATACTTTTGTCACTTGTCGAAAAAAATTGAGGTTACTTCAAAAAAATTCTAAATTTTCCGAAAATTCGGAATGTAACACATAATTGATAATGCACCACAAAAGTCTTACTAAATTTCATTGAAGAGTTTAAAAACATGCAAAAAATCGGACTCACTGGGAAATAATCGAAAATATTCCGAAAATTCGGAATTTGGCACATCTTCGAAAATTAACCATTAAAAATTCATAATTTCAATAAAGATCTTAAAACTCGCAAAAAATCTAAGTTACTCCGAAAACTCAGAATGCACCAAGAATGCCAAAAATTCACTAGAAACCCATAGTTTCGCTAGAAATCAATACTCGAAAAATTCAAACTTTTTACAAAAAAATCAAAAAATGTTCGAAAATTCGAAACTTAAGACACCATCGGAAACTATCCAGAAGTCTTTAAGGAATTTGAAAACTCTCTAAAAATTTAAGTTGTTCCGAAAATTTAGATCTTAACAAATTGGATTAAATCACACAATATCGCTAAAAAAAAATGCAAAACTAGTGAAAACTATAAGTTACTCCGAAAAAACCCCCATAATTTCACTATAGACATCAAAACTCGCAAAAAATCTAGTTTTTCTGAAAAATTTTTTAAATTATCCGAAATTCGGAACTTACTCACTTTCTAAAATCAACCAGAAGTCTTTCAGTCAATAGAAAAATCATAATTTCACAAAAGAATTTGAAAGCTCGCAAAAAATTTAAGATACTCCGAAAAAAAAATCTTAACAAATTCGATTATAACATACAATAGCACTAAAAAAATCGAAAAACCGCAAGAACTCGATGTTGCTCCGAAAAAATTAAAAGTTTTGTAAATTTTTTTCGGAGTCTTCAAAGCCAACATTATTCAAATGTAGCTGGATCTATGCAGTGAAAATTGTATCTCTTTAGTTCACATCACCCGCGAAGCTACTTCGGACATTTTAATGGCATAATTCATACATGGCTCTTTACCTTCGTGTATCTCAGAGTTAGTTCGTTTTTAATCAACTATAGTTAAATTTAACATGTTTATCTGTGTGCTTGGTTAAAATCGTTTTTTTTTTTGCTTTACATCCATTGTTGCTTCATATATAATTTTGCTATTGCATGTCGTACTATGTACAGTTTTGTGTTGCATTTAACTGTTTGTTCTCTAGAGTGCTGTTTTGGCATTTATAAATTTAATACAATTTCACAATGAGTAAATCCTCAGAAAATTCTACATATTTAAGTGAGAAACTATTTGCTTTAAATTTTTAATTCAACAAAGCCATAAACATTTATTTATGTTATCCATCAGTGCACAGTGGGGACTTTCACGAAATAAATTATAAAAAGTCTGTACCTTCTAAACTATTGATTGAAACTTAAAATATGAATAAAGAAGATATTCTTTAAGAATATTTTGTTCAAAATAATACAGATAAGCACACTCGGAGCTTCAGTGGTGTAGAGATAAACGACTCTGTTGTAAAAATATTCGTTATTGTTTAATTTTTTCAAATATCAGCCGATTTAAACGATTTTGAAACATCTGAAATAACATTTTTCTTCCTTTGCTTATAATGGTTTTTTCATGTTGGTCAAATGTTTTTTTTTCAAATCCATGGGCTTCCTGATTAACTTCTAAATAAAACCGACCAAATTTTAATTATCTGCATAAGTACTTTTGCTGTCAAATTTTTTATAAATATGATTAATATTGCAAGGAACAAGGGAAAAATTAGCATAAATTTTATTTTCAACATACACAGGAGAACATTGAAATGCTGCTTTCGGAAGCCGCTACACTTCCATCAGAGGGGCTCATATGTCTTTTTGCTTATCACCACGTATGAGGTGGCTCGGTTGAATGTAATTGCAATTATTATATATGCAAACTTTTCGTGAATATGGCATACGAGATTTAAATTACTACTAAATTGATGTTAACTTGCAATTTTATCACAACAAGCGTTAGCCTAATAATCAATTTGAGTTCAAAAGAAATTAAGCTCGAAATAATCATATTAAATAAAGATTTGGTGATTTGAAAAATAATGAAACACTAGTATATCCAACGGACGACACAACCATCGGTTCATAGAAAATTTATCCAAACGTCACTAGCTATGTTACACATTTTTTTTAAACAGCTACACAATATATAATGCAGCTATATTTACATACATATTGATGTATAGAGACTTGCCTATACTAAATTAAAAACCAACGGCGAAATACAAAGACAAAATAACAACAACTTAGTCTTATGCATTTCCTACAATAACACCAATTCAAAGCAGATAATAAATATTGTTACTTTCAGATAGATGTTACTTTTGTTAGATGCTACTTTTGTAAAGAGAATAACAAAAGTAACATCTACAAACAAATGCGAATGTTCTGTTTTCTTTAACTTCAAGCTAATAGATGCATATGTACTATGTTCGCATGTATTCGTAGCAACTTTAAACGCTTTCAACCGATCTTAGCAAAATATGTCAATAAATATCTTTAAAATGGTATTATGTTATACACAGAAAAAAGTAAATTTCATTTTCAGCAAAGGAATTCAATGAATTAGTAAATATTTTGTCTAGAAACAGACCTAAAAACAAATTTTTCATTAAAAAAAACGGGTTTTTAGTAAACAAACTGTCCAAATCTATAAAACAATTTGTCTAAAAATATTTACAAATTCAAAACAAAATAATTTACTGAATCAAACAAAAATATTTACTGGATTTTATGTAATAAACAATATTTTTGTCTGAATTTATAAAACAATTTGTCTAAAAATACTTACAAGTTCTTGACAAAATAGTTAATTGACTCAAACACAAATATTTACTAGATTTTTTGCAATATATCAAAGAAACTTTTTGCCTGAGTCAGTAAAAACTTTTTTTTTATATTTTTAAGTTTTAAATAATAAGATCAACATCCATTAAGCATTTATGAGACTTCACTTTGTTACATGTGCAACTCTGTATGTTTATCTAAAGACTGTAAAAAAATTAATGAGATTAACGCAATAATATTAACGAATTGATGCCCTCGGAAATCTTCAGTAAACAAACTTGACATAATCTACGTTTGTATGAATTCCCACATCGTATTCCCTTTTCTATCGTAGTTGTTGTTATTATTTATGTGTACGTTGTCATGGGAGCTCTTTTTTTACGATACAGAAAATTTGTTTTTGTAGTTGTTTTTGGTGCTTCCGTTCTAAATAAAAGTCAAACAAAAAAATTCACTGATTCAGTAAAGAATATTTACTGAAAACGGAATTTTATTTTAGACAAACTTTTGTTTGAAAAATTATTTTGGTGATAAGTTTTTTGTGTATAATATGAACATAAACTGGATTTCAAGAGAACGGTATCGTCTATTAATTATGCAAATTTATTTCGCACAATTTCTCATTGTGCAGCGTAATTTTGAATGAAAAACTAAGTAAATGCAAATACTAAATTTTCTTAAATTAAGTTATTGAAGAGACTTTGACTATACTGGTAGCCTTGTTATATAATTTTAAAGCTTACAACCTACTCGTAGTTATTAAAATTGTTTAAATAAATCACTTATATTTCCTCATTTAACAAATCAATATATGTACATATATTTATTAATTGCTTTAATCTCCTAATAAAAATTTGGATTTAACATTTAAAGCTTTTTTTTCTTATTATGAATTGTATCTTTAGTCTGACATTGATGACCCTTTCAATACCATTTTTATCTTTTAATTTGTGATGGTCTTCATCTCATCAGTCAATGTTGTCTTTATAATTAAAACAAAAACTATAAAAAATAATGTTCCTTTTTGCATTTGAATGCTTTCTGCCAAGTTGGGCAATTTTAATTTGCAATAAATTTCATCGATGTTTTTTACTTTTAAGGAAACTTGCGTTTTATAATTTTAAACTGTACATGCGACGATGAAATATATCGAAAAAACTACAATACTAAAAACCAAAGCTAGACAAGATAAATTTGTTTTAGTCTTCTTTATTTAGATCAATTAATTTGATTAAAAGAAAACTCGAGCTTTATCAAATTAATATACATTTTTAACAATTAGAGAGATATTTTTGTTAAATTAATATTGAAAGAAATTTATGGTAAAATAAGAAAAAGAAGATGAAAGAATCAAGTAAACAAGTTTTTGGTCAAATAGATTTTTTTAAATGCATACTAAATTACAATTGAATTTTGATTTGTGCACTGCTATTCTCTAAATAAATACATAGTTGTGTATGGAATGTGGCCTATTTCACGTATCTGGGAATGGCACAATAGCACGTATCTGACAGGTCAAAATTTGATAATCGTCCTGAAGTGGCGTGGACAAGATAATCTAGACAGCAGTCTGACTGCTTCAACAGTTATCTCGTGTGTAATAAATAAACTATCCAACTAATTTCTCATACATATGAAGAGGAAATAATCGTACTAAAAACATAATACACAGTATTGTTATTCAAGCAAGCTATAAGCGTAATGCTTAATCAATAGTTTTTCCCAAAAAATATAACAACAATAAATTTAACAAATCTCTAATATCATCATCATACCAGTTCATGTCCTCTCTAATGCAGACCGTATAGTCTGACAATCAGACAATAAATACGCATATTTAAAACTACTACAAACAGTCACTGATGATGATGATGCCACACACTTTTGGCTTTAGCGCGCGCAAAAAAAAACAGAAAATGAAAATAAATTTTCATTTCTGTTGTCGTTGTTCAAAGCATCTACTATATTGATTGTATGTACGAATACACAGTCTACTACTCTATGTTTACTAAGTGAAAAACAAAAATAAATTTTCACAAGTTTTCCAACGATTGCTAAAATTTCTGAGTACTTGGTATTAAGATCGGAAAACTCCTTTGAGGATTTGGTTCAAAGGCGAAGAAAATCCGCATCGCATTACCTTTGATGTTAATAAATGATTATAAATTAATTCACACATACAGACTTATATACATATTTTTAAATGCATATTATAAAAAAAAAATTTATATTCGTACGTATTTGCTAGGGATGCCAATTGCGAATATCGCGGAATTTTTAGGACTTTGCAATAGCGTCGGATCAAATTTGTTCCAAATTACTTTCTGAAAGATATGATTTTATATTTTTAGAAACTAATAGTACTATTGAAATTTGGTATATACTAAAACACTTTGTCTAAAGAGTTTTCCAATAAAGGTTTTCGCTATGTAAGGCTAGTAAAGAAAAATTATCCAAACGTACCTTCAAATAAGATAATTAAATCTATTGAACTCTCTTCCCTTGTAGTCTTATGCCTTTCCTACAATAACACCAATTCAAAGAAGAGAAAAAATATATATGTAATATTTGCAAAAGCAAAATCTACAAGCTCGCGTACATGTTTAGTTTGTTTCTTAATTTGAATCTAATCCATGCTATGTGCGCACTTGTTAGAAGCAATTTTAAACGCTTATAGCTTCCATAATACTAAACTGAACTTAACAAATATATATATAGATTGTACACATTTGTCAATAAATATCTTTAAAATTATATAAGTTTTGTAAAAATCGGCTGTATAATGTGAGCATAAACTGCAAAACAAAATAATCGTCTCACGTATTAATTATATCGATGATAGAGTTCTATATAAAAAATAAACGAATTCGTAAACTTCTCCTTTTTATTTAGTATCTCTTTTGTTTATAAACAAATTTTCCGACAGATTTTTTCACTACTTCTACTATATCAAGTCTTATGAAACTTTGCATATGCCTTGGGTTCCCGTAACAATGCGCTATTATTTTTTAAACTTGTTTGAGATATTCTCAGGAATTTATATTAAGCTAGTCCTGCATTTCATTGGTGCTCATGTCAATTCATCAGTAGATCCATTATGTTTGAAAAGTTTCAAACAAAAAATTAAAATAATAAATCTATAAACATAAAAAATTTTAAATTTGTTTGTTGAGTTGTTTGCATAATGCTAAATTTACACGTTGAAATATTTTATGAAATTTTCTTCATGAAACTTTTTTTATTTGTTTATTGCGAGCGTGGAAAGCAAATAGTGTACATATAGAAAATAGACAAAAACTAATTGAAATTTCATTTCGTACCACTTTTTCACCCCAATTTGCTTCCCTGTACATTTTATTAGCAAATAAAGAAAGTTTCATGTCACAACTTTCGTGAAATATTTCATCGTGTAAATCTAGTCTAAGATTTGCTGAAAGTTTCATCAAAATCAATAAATCCGTTTGAGAAATATCATTGTCGAGAAATTTGGAAAAAAGTATGTTTTTCTAATTACTAAAAATTGTTGTCAATTCGATCTTTAATTTAATTTTTAGATCTTGAAATCTGATTGAATATGAAAGATTGAATATGAAGGACTTGAAGAATTGTCGAATCTCTTAAAACGTTCGTGAGATATCCTTTTCGGAAGTTTTTTTTTAATTATTCAAAAAATTTACGGATTTTCCAACGCTTTGAGCTTGATATCAGCGGCAAGTTCCAGGGATGGAAAAATATTAATTTTGAAGAAAAATGTAAAAGCCAAGACTTGTAACTCAATTAACTTTAATCTGATAAGTCCACTCGATGTGTTGCCTGAAAGACTAGAAAGATATCTACACCCAGAGAAAAAAATCAATAAAAATCATATTGATTCAATAAGAAACGTTACAAAAAGCCTGTCTAGTTATGTTGAAAATTTTTGTTTCAATACTGAACCATATGTATTCAAAGTTGAAAATTATTGATTTAGTGTATTTCAATAAAGTTTTTCTTTTGAATTGTAAATTGTTGAATTAATATGACGAGTTTTTATTTTTAAATTGATGTTTTCCCTCAGTGTATGATTGGTATTGCATTAATTTTGCAGTTTCCACTAATAGTTTGAGATAGTGCAAACTGATTGTACTAATTTTATTAATGTTTAGCATGGAATTGAAAATTAGCAGCCTTACCAAACATTAGTGATAGTGATGTTAAAAAATTATTAGATTATTTGAGCCAAAAAAAGGAATCTTTAGTTTATTTCAATTTTTTCTGCACTAATTTGACTGCACCGTAGACATTTCCCATTAAATTTAAGGTAAAATGCTGAAAGTTTAGTAACAGTATGTTTAAATTCAGATTTTTTTAGTGCTGGTCCCAATTTTGCTCTAATTGAATGTAGTGCAGGGTTTTGCATTAAGTTTGCATTTAGTGATAGTGAAAAAATTAGCACTACCATTAATATTTTTAGTGCTAGTGAAGAAATGGTTTTTAGGGTTCCGTACACCAAAAGTGTAAAGCAACCCTATTGGTTTCGCTACGCTGTTCGTCCGTCTGTCTGTGCGTCTGTCTGTCTGTCTGTCTGTCTGTCTGTCACAGGCTGTTTTCTCGACAACCGTAAGAGCTACGGACTTGAAAATACAGAATATGTAAAACTTTGGCCGCTACAACAACAAATATATGACAGTTAAAATTTAAAGGGTGTTCTAATGCGAGCAACGAAACATGTTGAAATACTGATGTAATGTATAGAGCGATTAAATTTTCAAAGTTAGTGTATTATTATACCGACTACACCAATTAATAATACTGATATTTAAAACAATAAAAATTAAAGGGTATTCTATTAGTTAATGTAATTTTGAGTATGTAATTTAGACAATTTGCTGTATCTTGGAATCCGTAAGAGGTAAACTCTTGAAATTTAAAAAAACGCTAAGTCTAAAAAATTCCAAGATTTAAAAAATGCTGAAACAAAAAATCGCCATAATGAAAAAATCGCTTAAAGGAAATAAGCACCAAAAGTAAAAAAATCGCTTAAATGCAAAAAATCACCAAAACTAAAAAGATCGCCAAAAAACTAAAAAAAATTTATGAAACAAAAAAAGGCGCCAAAACTAAAAATCGCCAAAACTAAAACTATTGTAAAAAACGAAAAAATCGCGAAACCGAAAAAATCATTAAAACAAAAGGAGGGTCAAAACGAAAAAAGCTTCAAAACGAAAAAGATCGCCAAAAACCGAAAAAAATCGCCAAAACGAAAAAAATGCCAAAACTAAAAATATCACCAAAAGAAAATAGCAAAAACAACAAAAGCGCCAAAGCTAAAAAAGCACCAAAAAGCGAACCAATCGCCAAAACGAAAATAAAACTCTGAATCTAAAAAAAATAGCTAAAAGTAAAAATCGCCATAAACAAGAAATAACGCCTAAAAACATCGCAAACAAAATTTAAAAAATCACCAAATCGAAAAAATCGCAAAACAAAAAAAAAAATAATAAAATAGCCAAAACTAAAATAGTCGCCAAAACGAAAAAGCTCCAAAACCCGAAAAAATCGCCAAACCGGAGAAAGTCGTCAAAACTAGCAAGAATTTGTCAAAAACAAAAAAAAAACACCAAAAACTAAAAAAATCACAAAAAAGAAAAAAATTGTCGTCAAAACTAAAAACTCTTAAAAAACGCCAAAGCTAAAAAAATCGCCAAAGCTAAAAATATCACAAAAAAAATAGCAAAACGGGAAAAGTGCCAAAACTAAAAAAAAAACCAAATTAAAAACAAAAATATGAAATAAAAAATCCCAAATCGAAAAAAGATATATATAGGATACGTATGTATGTCTGTATATGGTATGTATGTGGTATTCGTGTGTGAATCAAAATATCACTTTACCTAATTTAAAGTTCTCGTTATGACTATAAAGTGTTTGTAAAATATAATAATATAACGTTCTTTATATATTATTTAAAGTTCCCGTTATGCAAAATAAACAGTGCTACCAACGTAAAAAAAAATAAAAACGTCTCTCATCTCCAGCAACATTTATATTAGTAAAATAGGGTATATTTCGGTTTTTTTCTATTTTAACTTAGAAATGAGATATTTTATCGCGGCAAAAAGTACCCTACGTTTGAACTAGGAATCTAAAGTACCTCCATAGCAAATTTCATGAAAATCCATTTGGTGGTTTTTGTGTGCAGCGTGTTCGGACAGATAGACGGACAGACGTACAGACAAAAATTCCAAAATTTGGTGTTTTGCTCTCTACATCGATTACTGTTTACGGCACTATAAAAATTTTCAAAAAAATATTTCACGTACAGACACGCCCCTTTTACAGTTTTATTACATGTATAGATTAAGCTGGTGAAAATTGGTGAAAAATAAATCCTTTCCAATTTTATTTACTGCAAGTAAAATTCTTATATCAATCAAAATTTAGTGCATTACCCTCTTCTATGATTCAGTTGAACCATTCTCGAGATATTTGGCCTTAACTACAAAAACAAACCTTTCGCCAATATCGCGAAAACGCTACTGAAGAAAAATTTATTAGGATGTTTTTGGTAACTAGTGCCATCTATGTATGTTTTATTTTTAATACCAAAACCAGAAAATTTCCGAGAAGTTGTGAAATCTTGAAAAATTTAGAGGATTTTTAAAATTTTGTCCCATTTGGCATCCCTAATGCTGACATATGTTTTAATAATAAAAACATTTCTGTTATATTTCGTTTGGTGTGCTTTTCGCTGGAAAAGAGGTCAAAGTGTAAAACTGTGCACTTATGTATGTCTGTCTGTCTATTGTTTGCTTTATTTTGTTGTCATTCCTAAGGAACCAAGAGCAAAGTTTCGGTCTTATGGTGGTTGGAAAACTCACCCCCTTTTATAAATGTTTTGGCTTTAGGAAAATTCACTTTTGATAAGTGAGGCGCAGCTGTTGGCTTTTTCATTTCCATTAAAGGTTCAAAGTATTTTTTTTACTCATTTGTAGTTTGCTTTTCACTCCTCACACTCTCTTCTATCGTTTACTTTCTTTCTTTGCTCTTTTAGCTTTAGGAAACAAAACACATTTTTTTTATAAAAGCAAAATGCTTTTCCTAGCAGAGTGTGTCTGTCTGTCCTTTGTTTTTCTCCTATTATACGGTACATGGCAGACATTGAAGACAGCGTATAAAAAAGTTTATATGTGTGTCGATGTTAGTGTGTCTGGCTTTTTTTGAATTGCCCAAAAATTTGTTTTCGTTGCCAATATAATTTGGAATGAGTGATGATGACCAGTATTTTCTGTGCTCCTAATACGAATTTCGCGTAATTTATTCAATCTGTTTCAAGAAAATTTCTTTCTCAAACAAAGTTTTTCCGAGAAAGAAACATTTTAAAATTTCGTGTAGAACAATTGTCAAACGAATTTTATTTATTTATATTATTTCAGTTGGAAATGCTCGTACAAATTTATGTATCAATTTTCCTAAATGTTTTAAAATTAAGTTTCTAATGGGTGATTTTATAAGAACTATCGGAAAGTAAAAAGAAAAAAAACACATAAAATTCAGAAAAATGCATGAAATATTTATTTGGATCGATAGTTGGGTCGATATAATTTAATGTTTGAAGATTATTTCATGCAAATGTTGGCCGCGGCTGCGCCTCAAATGGTCCATCCGCTTAGTCCAATTTTGGCATACTCTTTCCAACATTTCGGCCGGTATCTCACGAATAATGTTGCCAATGTTGGCTTCCAGTGCGTCAATCGAAGCGGGCTTGTCGCTATAGACATTAGCCTTAACATAGCCCCACAAAAAATAGTCTAGAGGCGTTAAATCGCACGATCTGGGCGGCCAATTGACTGGTCCCAAGCGTGAAATAAACTGTTCACCGAACTCGCCTCTCAATTGGTCCATTGTTTCGCGTGCTGTGTGGCATGTGGCACCGTCTTGTTGAAACCACATGTCATGCAAGTCAAGCTCTTCCATTTTGGGCAGAAAAAAGTTTGTTATCATCGCACGGTAGCGCTCACCATTCACAGTAACGTTGTGATTCGCATCATCTTTGAAGAAATACGGCCCAATGATGCCGCCAGCCCATAATCCGCACCAAACGGTTGTTTTTTTTTGGATGCATTGGTAGCTCTTGCAATTCTTCTGGCTGCTCTTCACTCCAAATACGGCAGTTTTGCTTGTTCACGTATCCATTCAACCAGAAATGAGCCTCGTCGCTGAACACAATTCTTCGATAAAATGAACTTTCTTAACAGAGCACGCATTTTGGTAATAAAATTCAATAATTTGCAAGCGTTGTTCGTTTGTAAGACGATTCATGATTAAATTATAGACCAAACGGAAGATGTTTGACAGTGACACAAGATACAAAACGTGCGTGAGCTGTCAAAACTAGTGTTGCCAAAAAGATAATAGCAAAAAAATCACTCGTTACAATTTAAATGATTTCTTTTTCTTTGATGATTTAAAATTTTAGTTTATTAATTTTTTTTCTTTTTTTCCTGAAACGCACATGTGTTGTTAGTTTTAGCTGCTCCTAAAACTATACTGCAATCTTTGCATGTTAAGCATTACGTTCCACAACACAAGGCAGTTCTTAAAGTAACTTAAGGTATCATTTTCACAAACCTATTGAAAAAAGTAATGTTTTTAGCATATTGAATTAATATTGTTTTAATCGAAGAGTTACCAGGGAGCATAAAGTTTAACTGAGAAGAAACTGGATAATAGGATTATTTGGCACTGCCATCAGCAAACTCTTTCTGGTTTGTGTCTTACATAACGTTTGTTGAAGAAAAGAGGAGCAAAATTTGTATGATTTCACAAAAGTTATTAAACACATCAACAAACGTTAGAAGAACACGGGTTAGAAGATTTGCTGCTATTAGGCCAAAATATATATCGTCACAGAAAATGCAAAAACACCTATCGAACATTATAGAAGCTCGACAGGAGAAGCGTAAAACTTGTTTAAATGAAAAATATATTGACAATTAAAGCAAAATGTTACAATAAATAAATATATATATATATATATATATATATATATATATATATATATATATATATATATATATATATATATATATATATATATATATATATATATATATATATATATATATATATATATATATATATATATATATATATATATATATATATATATATATATATATATATATATATATATATATATATATATATATAGTATATATATATATAGTATATATATATATATATATATATATATATATATATATATATATATATATATATATATATATATATATATATATATATATATATATATATATATATATATATATATATATATATACAGGGTGTTTTTTTTAGAGGTATAGAACTTCGAATTGAAATAAAACACAAGAAAATCGTTTTAATGTCCATCAATTTGGCTTTATTGGAAGGATAATTTTATGCCATTAATGTTTAAATATGATTTCGGGCATGTGGCCGCCGCGGCTGGCCCGAATAAAGCCAATTCTACAGGTCCAATTTTCAACCACTTTTTCGAGCATATGGGGCCGTATGTTGGCAATAACGCCACGAATGTTGGCTTCCAAGTCCCCTAACGTTTCTGGTTTGTTGGCGTAGACGAGCGACTTCACATATCCCCAAAGAAAATAATCCAATGGTGTCAAATCACACGATCTTGGTGGCCAATTGACAGGTCCATTCCGCGAAATTATGCTCTCATCGAATGTTTCCTTCAATAAATCGATTGTGACGTGCGCTGTGTGGCATGTAGCGCCGTCTTGTTGGAACCACAACTCATCCACATTCATGCCATCCAATTCGGGAACAAAATAGTCGGTTATCATGGCTCTATACCGGTCTCCATTAACGGTAACTGACTCTCCAGCATTATTTCGGAAGAAGTATGGCCCAATGACTCCACCAGCCCATAGAGCACACCAAACAGTCAGTTTTTGTGGATGTAATGGCGTCTCAAGGGTCTCATGTGGATTCTCTTCACTCCAAATGCGGCAATTTTGCTTGTTGACGTAGCCATTCAACCAAAACTGAGCCTCATCACTGAACAAAATTTTGCGATTATGCTTGCGGTAAACTTCGCGAACTGAACCATTAGTTTCGAAATAAATTTGCACGATTTGCAAGCGTTGTTCTTTTGTCAACCTGTTCATGATGAAATGGCAAACCAAACTAAATATTAATCACTTGACAGCTGACAAAATGGCCGCCAGTTAAAAAAGTGATGCCAACTTAAAGTTCTATACCTCAATAAAAAACACCCAATATATATATATATATATATATTATATATATATATATATATATATATATATATATATATATATATATATATATATATATATATATATATATATATATATATATATATATATATATATATATATATATATATATATATATATATATATATATATATATATATATATATATATATATATATATATATATATATATATATATATATATATATATATATATATATATATATATATATATATATATATATATATATATATATATATATATATATATATATATATATATATATATATATATATATATATATATATATATATATATATATATATATATATATATATATATATATATATATATATATATATATATATATATATATATATATATATATATATATATATATATATATATATATATATATATATATATATATATATATATATATATATATATATATATATATATATATATATATATATATATATATATATATATATATATATATATATATATATATATATATATATATATATATATATATATATA